>CM057104.1:25740527-26340527 GCA_029959045.1 Taenioides sp. WSHXM2023 | reverse complement strand
AGGCTGGTGTCTAGAGATCTGAGATGCACTTTAAGAGTTATCTAAAGTTATGTGTTGAGTCTAAATTGATCAATCAAGTCATTCTGTGACATGTGTGCATACAACCAGGAAAAGTGGAGATGTTCGTTTGGTGTGGTCCTTCGGTGTGGTTTGACGTCTGAAGTCCTCAGGGTGTCGGGGCTGAAGAATCAGACAAGCTTAGACGGACAGAGGGCACGTGAATAATAATGAAGACACTGGAGAGACTGGTCCTTGGCCACCTCCGCTCCACCGTGAGCTCAGCGATGGACCTGCTGCAGTTTGCATACCGGCCTGGCATCGGAGTGGAGGACGCCGTCATCTACCTGCTGCACCGCTCACTGTCTCACCTGGAGAACCCCAGCAGCACTGTGAGGATTCTCTTCTTTGACTTCTCCAGTGCTTTCAACACCATCCAGCCACTACTCCTGAGGGACAAACTGGAGACTGCCGGTGTGGACTGTGACCTGGCAGACTGGATCCTGGACTACCTCACAAACCGGCCCCAGTTTGTGAGAGCCAAGAACTGCGTGTCTGACCTACTGACCTGCAGTTTGGGGGCGCCCCAGGGCACGGTCCTCGCGCCCTTTCTTTTCACCCTTTACACTGCAGACTTCAGACACAACACGGACAGCTGCGTCCTGCAGAAGTTCTCTGATGACTCTGCCATCATTGGCTTCATTAAGGATGATGACGATGTGGAGTACAGAGGACTAGCGCAGGACTTTGTGGACTGGTGTCAGCAGAACCACCTCATCATCAATGCAGGGAAGACCAAGGAGATGGTGGTGGACTTCCGCAGACGCCACTCTACTGTCACCTCTGTGAACATCCAGGGAAGGGACATTGAGAGTACCTGGGTGTTCATCTGAACAACAAACTGGACTGGACTCACAACACAGATGCAGTGTACAGGAAGGGCCAGAGTCGGCTCTATCTCCTGAGGAGACTCAGGTCTTTTGGAGTGAGGGGGCCACTCCTGAAGACCTTCTATGACTCTGTGGTGGCATCAGCCATCCTGTACGGTGTGGTCTGCTGGAGCAGCAGCATCACAGAGAGGGAGAGGAAGAAGCTGGACAAGGTCATCAAGAAGTCCAGCTCCGTCCTGGGCTGTCCTCTGGACTCAGTGCAGCAGGTGGGGGACAAGAGGGTCCTGGCTAAGGTCATCTCTATGCTGGACCATGAGTGTCACCCCCTGCAGGACGCCCTGTCTGCTCTGGAGAGCAGCTTCAGTGACAGACTGATTCACCCTCGCTGTGGGAAGGAGAGGTTTCGCAGGTCTTTCCTTCCTGCTGCTGTTAGACTGTACAATGAACACTGTTAGCACTGAACATGTGTCATTCAACTCTATCTATGTGCAATACTGAAGACCTCTGGTACAATTCACTCATGTCACTTTACTTATATTTATCCTGTCTGTACATAAACATAGTCATTACTGTAAATAACATAATATACTGAAGTCACTTTACTGAGATTTACTCTGTTCATATGCTGCACTGTTACTTTTATTGTACATAATAGTATTTTTTGGTATTTTATATTTTATATTTTGTATTTTATATTTTTGCTCCACTGGAACAAAATTAGAGTCTATCTTTAAGTCTATTTCTAAATTATTATTTTTTTGCTAAAAGAATCTATACTTTTGTGTTTACCCACCTAATTTTTTGTGAGAATGGCTAACCAATAGGAGAAGTCTTGTCTAAAATTGGGTGGGGGTGGAGTGAGGAGAGTTTTGTGAAACAGCGCTCACATTACGTTATGAACCATTAACAGTTTTACACAAATAAAAGATATTCACATAACATGTACAGATCAAATTTCAAACACAATATTCACAAAATGAACTGTTCACTTCATTCCTCTTCCTTCCCTAGAGAAAGTCATTTAGCCAAGATTGTTTGATCAAACAGTGTCTTTTATTTGTGCCTTGGTTGTGGCCAGTTTATCTGAATTTATTTCATCCAATATGGTTCCTTTGTAGGAGAAACAATGTAGGTCCTATAGCTCCTTTTTGTTTAGTAAGTTGTTGTATAAGAACAGTTAAAATAATGTAACTGCTTCTAGAACACAAATCTGAGTGACAGCTTGAGGATCCACTTACAAAGCTGAAGGAAAGCGCTGAAGGAGAGAGTGAGTGTGTGTGTGTGTGTGTGGGGGGGGGGTGGGGGGGGGGGGGGGGTCTAAAGACAGTATGCCACTGACTTTAGAAACTATGTTCATTGTATTGTATTATGCAAAATAGATTTTTTGAGCTTTTTCTAGCATGTTATAATGTTCCCTCATCAAAAACATGCCTAAAGAGGTTTTAGATGTCATCCATGTATGTTTAAGTAATGTAGTGATCTCTCCTGGGCCCTATTCAAACCCTCCTTACAGTTAGCTGTAAGAATCTGTCCAATGCTCCGCCCACAAGCCTGCGTCACCCATGCTCCCACAGTTCTCTATAAATGTACAAAAACATGATACAAGCCTGAGGCGATGTGCAGTAGTTTTATTAGTGGGATGCACACTGTTTGTGTTGTCATAGCGCTCTGAAAAGGGGGTGACTTAGTATGGGGAGCAAAATTAAAAGGTAGCTACATAGATAGTAGTAGATAGTAGATATAGAGAGACTAATAATAAAGGGTTACTCAGACATGTCTGAATGAAACAAAACACAACTTCACGTATCCTCCCCATTCTTTCTGTTGCAGTCTATCGAGCCGGGCCGTAAAAGTATCACCACAATAAGCAGTTATTTTGTTGTGTATATGGTCCTTTTGGCTCCAGCCTTTTGTTTACCCCTCAGCTCCAAACTCATTTGAAATCCATTTATTCAAAGTCAAAATCATTGCACAGTTAAACTCTGATTTATCTCAAGGTCTGTGGAAATTTTAAATGTAGCTCTCGTTTACAGGGTCCCATGCACTTGTTTATAGGAGTAGTAATTGTTAGCTTACTGTTTTTTAAAGAAGTAACGGTAACGCTTTATATTAAGGTCCTTGTAATAAGCCTTAATAGTCAATAGTAAGGAGGTAATAAGGTCCTTATAAGTGCATATAAGGCGCTTATTGACATTATTATGTGTTTATAAAACTATATATGTATTAATAGTCTCATTATAATATAGTTAATAGCAGACTATAAGAGATTTATAAGAACTTATAAGAAACTTGTTAACTGATTGTTAATGCTTAACAACATTAATAAAATACTCGTGAGTATTTTATAATTGTTAATAACATTACAAACACATATATTGACTCAACTAGCTCAACCATTATGTCTTTGTCATGCCTTTATTAATCTTTATTGTTTGATTTCTTGACATTAATATATACTTTACTGCTTATCTATTATAAGTTAACTATGTACTTGTCTACAGTTAACTATGCTTTTTGCAGGTACTGGATCTAAAGCGAGAACAGTGTCTTATGAAGACTGATAAATCTTTTATTGTGCATTATTATGCTTTTAAGAATACTTTTTTGATTTTTTTTTATTAAAATAAAATGTTCTTTATTATCAGTTAACGATGCACTTGTTAACAGTTAACTATGCTTTTTGCAGCTACCAGATCTAAAGCGAGAACAATGCCTTATTAAGTCTAATAACTCTTCTATTATGCATTTATTTATGGATAATGATTTTCACAAATTCCACATCTGGAACGAACAATACATGTGGTCAAGGCTTGACATCATGGAAAGAAAAAAAAAAAATCACACAACAAATTTTTCATCGGTGAAGCCTAATTTTTCATTTATTTATTGCTGTGGCATATTTCCTTAAAAATGTAAAAAAAAAAAAAAACCACCAACAACTGACTTTTGAAAAAAAGGAAAAAGTACATTTTCTAACTTTAAATATTGGGGCATATTATGTAAAACATCACTTAACATGGAAAAGTACAATTTTGAAAAGTGCAACATTAATGTTTATTCCTAATAATTTAATACAAAAATAAAAATCTAAAAACAAATATAAAAGGATATAAAAGGACACTCTCATAGCCTAACTATACCAATCATCAATCAACAAGTGCAACATACAACTGGGGTAGTTTTTTTTTTTTTAATTCCACTGATCATTTTAAGTTTAAACATTTTACAAAGTACTCTTAAAACGTGCAATTTGGATCAAAAGGAATTAAAACACCTTCCCCTTACAGGCAAGTTTCCCTGATTTGCTGGAACCACCTTACTGTCAATATCTGGACAGTGACGGTGTTATCCACTCCCAGTATTTAGCCTTCATGTTAGCCTACCCTGTACTTTTTAGCTATATCATATAGTAGCCGACCAAGAGGACTATCTTTGTGTTTCCTGCCTAGCCATTCACTCCACTCAATGAGACAAAGATGGTCAGACAGTAAACTTTCAGTTTGGTTACCTCTTTGCCTCCAAACTTGCTCCTTAATACTCCGCCACGCTCTTTCTATGTGCTGTGTGTGGGCACCTGTTTGGGGATCTACATACCACCTTGCATGATTTACAGTCATGTGATTGTAGCCAAGTTCAGGGAGGGAACGATAAGCACGCCATTCATCACTAATAATGTCTGATCCTATCCTGACATGATGCGCAATCAGAGGGACAAGATCTTGTCGTCTTCTTCTCTCTACAAGACGCAGCACTGGCTTTCCTCTCTTTCCCCTCTGCAGCTGCAGACCAAGCATACCAAAGACCCATTTCCGTCTTTGCCAGGTGCCACCCATTCTTCCTCTGCCATACTGTTGTGATGATGACCAATAAAAAGAGAGAAACAGGAACAGCTCATGGTGTGATACAGACAACTTACAGGCAAACTATATGATATATACAATGATGACCTATGAGCTAAATTTAAAAGAGCTGTATGTAAGGTTGTGACCAAAGCTGGTATTGCAATCACATTCAAATTACTGTAGAGTGGTATATCCCCTTCCTCTCCTTACTGACTAGAGCAAGCTTGGTACCACCCCTAGAATTTTTTTAGTGGTTGCCAGACTTGCCAAATCTTTCTAGATTTGAGTCTGGTTTTCCAGGCTAGTTTAGCCCACTAACTGAGATGGTGTTTTAAATTTTACTAATTCCTCACTTAGCATCACAAACCATTGCAGCTCACACACCTTTCTCTTATGGCGGAAATGACTCTCATCAATTACAACGAATTCACGCCGTCCACCAATGAGCTGTCGTCGTCGTTCTCTCATTCGCTCAATAGCCCTTCTGCAGACCTTCCTCAGTTTTTTCGCCATCTTTGAGAGGGTTGCAGGGCTTGCAGCAATACTGTCCTCCATCATATCGACCTGTCTGAGACGTAGGCCCTGTGCAAATCTATAGAAAATAACACATTAAGAGTTTTACATTTTCTTCAAAACGCTTTTCCAAAGTAATTATCTAACACTTGTTTTATTGTTGAATGTATTACCTATAAATGAACTGCATCCACTGAAATAGTGAAAGTCTGGACTTGCTGAAAAGAGACTTTTCCCTAACTGATTTCACTGTCTTGGTCCCTCGGTGCACTACTCTTTGGCATGTCCTTAATAAAAGCACAGAGTTCGGCTAATGTTTGATTGGTAAAAATTATTAAACAGATTATTGATATTCAGAAAACATTACTACGGTGCATCAGTCACTGTTAGCTTTACATACACAGAGGCCTACATCTGGCAAGTGAATATTTAAATTTAACAAGGCATTCCACAGATGACTGTGGTCTTTAGGCTGGTAAGTGAAATAAATCTACTACTCACCTGCATTATTTTACCAGCATTTTAAAAAAAATGTTGTGCCCTACAAACTCAGATCTTTCAAATAGGTTGGTTTAGGATCCATCTAAATAGCTACATTTTGCATCCCTTCTAATGGCTGCTAAGCAGGCCTAATGAATAAGCACAGACCTGCTTAGTCAATAGCTCTAACTGACATTAGCCAAGGAAAAAGTTATTACCAGCTGTAATGGTCTCTGCCCCTCTTCTTTGTCATCTTCATCTTCTTGTGACAGATGCGGCATTTGATTTTTTTCATTAGGAGTTTTTTTTCCTGAAGGAATTTAATTAGCTTTAAAGTTTTTTTGGTTGAACTACCCTCAAAAATCAGTTTTCTGACTTTGTTTTGCAGTGTCATCCTGGTAAAGTCACTTGTCTTTTATCTTTTCTTCCTTTGCTTTTCGCGGGCAGTCTACATCCGTTCTTGTGTTTTTTGTGCTTCTCGCGAGCTTTTATTTTGAATACAGGCCGTAAAAGCAACACTTGCATTTTAAGCTAGCGACTGAGCCAAACTACAAAACGTTCTCAGGCCACACGATCAACGTTAACGTCCTTCTGATCCCGCGTGCGAAATGGAGGGAGAGGACCAAAAATGTTCTTCCTCGAGGAGAATACAAACCCGTTCTGGACCTCGAAAAGATAACTGTGACAAAAGGAGCCGTTGTGATATGGAAGATGACTCTTCTGGTAAGTTTTAACCGCAGCTAACTAGTTAGTGTACACTCAAACATGCAGCTACAGTAGATATGTAGCTAGCTAGCCAAAGGGGGATAAAGTGCATGTACAATTAAAATAATCAAACTCATATATATATAAGCAACCTATCTCCAACAGTTTTCTTCGTTACAAAAACCTGAAATATGACTAAAAGGGCACTTGGTTACATTAAAACTCTGTTTTAAAAATACTCTAGTTTATGCAACTGGTAACTTACTAACTTATTTTTTTCTCCAGCTATGCTAATTTACAGACAGGTTAGGCTACAGTTATGGAAATAATACAACCTCTCTCTTTATGGAAATAATATAGCTTCTGTCTTTTAACAGATTTTTTTTCTGTTCTGTACATTTTAATTTACAGCACGGTGATTTGAATCACATGGAAACCATGACCACATGTCTGATATTTGTAACAAAGAATATCACATTAATATTAGAATTTAGTGAGTTATTATCATTGGTACAGGCCTTTCATCCCTCTTTAACTTTATGTAATTTGGTTAATGTTGTGGTTTTTACCTGTGTTTTAGATTGCCCCTGTATACACCCTCCCAGAAGGCATAATCCATGATTAATATTAAGTTTGAATTGTTATTTTTGTCAGGTGCTGTCCAAATGGCCCCCACTGCCAAACTCCAGAAACACAAACATGAACTGGAGCTGGCTAAAATGAAAATAGCTTGTCAGGAAGACTTGATCAAGGAGCTAACCAAGGAGAGAGACTTTTTAAAAGAACAGCTGTCTCAGAGTAAGTCAATTGTGTTCACCAATATGTTGAGTATTATATTAATATATTTTGTTGCACAAATCATTGTGTTTTATTTGTTTTATTTTTCATACATGTGAATGAATGTATGCACTCATTTTAATATATTTTTAATCTTTACTTTATCCTATTTAACCTGTGACAATTACATAGTGACTCTTGTGCTGCTATACAGTGCTGAGTCCAGTACATCCCATCTCATAAAAGTGTAAATAAATGTGTACACTGTGTCCTAAGCAACAGGAACACCACCCTACTATAATAGTTCAGTAGTACTATCTATTTCCAAACAGTTGAACCTATTTCCTAACAATCTATTGTGGTCAGTATTTCATTGCGTTGTATTCATACAGCATCAAGAAACATGAGAAATGATGACCCATCCCCTCAAGCATCTCCATCATATTTTTCTGGATCCTCCATGTCAAGCTCAGAGTCTACTGACCCTTCCTCAGACTCCTCAGTCTCCTCAAGTTCTTCTACTTCTGATGATAGGAAGAAGAGGAAGAGGAAGAGGAAGAACACAAAGAAGAAGAAGGGGAAGAAAGGAACAAGGGAGAGATGAAGCAAACGGAGCAGTATTTTAAGAGGTAATTTTATTCATGTAAAACTAAGATTTAGAAGATACAGTAGTTACTGGCTATTTATTTTTTAATGTTATCTGTTTCAATGAAGATGAGTGAACTTGCAGGTAAAAGTAAAAGTAACACTTTATGTAGTCCAACTATGTGCAAGAAAGCTGGGACAATGTTGTGACTGTTAGGCTATGCTCACTGAATGCTGTTAGTTTGTGTGGCGTAGTAAACTTCATGAATGGTTTAAGGTTATTGAATTTAACATCCTTTATGTCACAGAGACTAATATCTACCCTCTTTCTTTTTTTCCATGAGCACGTGGACCAGATGAGGTAATTGCACGTTACCGGAAAGTGTTGAAGGCGTACAAGCAGAAGAAGAGCATCACTGCTGCTTGCAAAATAGTGGAAGTAGATCGCAACACAATTACACTGAATGCACCAATTGCAGAACTTTCCATTGCTGCCCCTGCAAAGTTTGCTGAATTCAAAGAACAGCATTCCACAAAGCAGAAGCTGGGTGATTTTGCTGGGAAATGTTTGCTGGGCATCCGTGAGGACCCAGATATTCAGAGTAAAGTAGAGGCACTTAAGAAGGCAAGGAAGCTGTTGCCTGTTGGAAAGGGGGACTTTTGAATTGTTTGATACAAATGTGAAATGCTACATGTTCAGTGACATTAAAATCTACCTGATTTATGTTGAACTTAAATGTTCAATCACCTGTTTTAGGTGATTTATATTTTTGTAAATTTTATCTTTTTTGTTGTTGTTGTACAGAATGAACTTTTGTTTTTTTCTTGTTGAATCAGCTTAGGGGGATTTACCCCCACAGTGTTGCCTTAAATGAATAGGAAATAGGAGTAGTCTATTCATCCACAAATGATTGGTCACCTTATTTCTTTAAATTGCTGGCATAGTTTAGGTTATGGACATCTTCCATGTCCATCCATTTTGTTGTGAAAGTAGTATTGTTGGTGTGTTGGTGGTGCAAAAGAAGCAATGTTTTTTTGTTGTTTTTTTTTTAGGAAAATGTGCCACAGCAATAAATGAAGACATTGGGCTTCACCGTTGAACATTTTGTTGTGCAATTTTTTCCTTCCATCATACAGTATTAACCTTGACCACATGTATTGCTAGTTCCAGATGTGGAATTTGTGAAAATCATTAGCCATAAATAAATGCATAATAGAAGAGTTATTAGACTTAATAAGGCATTGTTCTCGCTTTAGATCTGGTAGCTGCAAAAAGCATAGTTAACTGTTAACAAGTGCATAGTTAACTGATAATAAGGGCATAATAAAGAACAACTTATTTTAATAAAAAAATCAAAAAAGTATTCTTAAAGGCATAATAATGCACAATAAAAGATTTATCAGTCTTCATAAGACACTGTTCTCGCTTTAGATCCAGTACCTGCAAAAAGCATAGTTAACTGTAGACAAGTACATAGTTAACTTATAATAGATAAGCAGTAAAGTATATATTAATGTCAAGAAATCAAACAATAAAGATTAATAAAGGCATGACAAAGACATAATGGTTGAGCTAGTTGAGTCAATATATGTGTTTGTAATGTTATTATTAACAATTATAAAATACTCACGAGTATTTTATTAATGTTGTTAAGCATTAACAATCAGTTAACAAGTTTCTTATAAGTTCTTATAAATCTCTTATAGTCTGCTATTAACTATATTATAATGAGACTGTTAATACATATATAGTCTTATAAACACATAATAATGTCAATAAGCATCTTACATGCACTTATAAGGGCCTTATTACCTCCTAACTATTGACTATGAAGGCTTATTACAAGGACCTTAATATAAAGCGTTACCGAAGTAACAATCTGGACTAACTGGCCTTGTCCAAGGGGATGGGACTGCAAAACTACATGTAACCCACCAACCAGGTATTGCCACTAAATAGGGTTGTCAGTCCAGTATTGAAAATCAGATACTAATTGATACTAAAACTAGTAATGAAATTAGGCACTCATTAGAGCAGGTATCGATACTAAAAAAGTCACATAAACAGGACTGAAATTAGCCTTTCCTGAATGTCTTTAGAATGATCTGGAACTGTATAAGAACAAGTATAAGAGCACATAGACTAGTATACACCCATGGAGCACTATGGAACCTACAGGACCACTGAGGGATTACACAGATATAAGACCACATGGGAATAGAAAAGCAAGTACAAAGATTTAATGTTGAAAATGACATTATATTGTTTAAAGAAAGAATGTTTTTATTGATACTTGATGATGTCATCAACATTTCCTGGAGGTGTGATGCTATGTGTTTTAGTGTGGTGACAACACTACCACCAAATGTTGTAATGTGATGTGTGCATGGTACAAACCTGCAGCTGTGAGAATAAAGGTCTCCATCTCTGCTCCATCAGCACGTGCCTGTAGGTCCTGGTGAAGTAGCCCAGGTAGGACACGAAGGCTGTGATGAGGAGGACATCTCCACACAGACTGCTCTCCTGGTGCTTAAAGCTCTGCACAGCCTCAGCCCAGCGCACATTCTCTGAAGCCAGGCCCCCCACCTGGAATCACATTCAGCATTACAAAAATGAATTACTGTATATTACATTTTCACATTTAATTAAAGTATTTAGTTAGATCACATGTGAATATTTGTCTTTTTACATTTATGTAATGGATTATGTAATGGTTTAAAACAGACCTATTCTGCAAAATTGACTTTTCAGAGCTTTTAACCATGTTATAGTTGTTTCCTTCTCATTTACCCTCTGAAGTTGTATTTGGAGTGATTCTTGCATGTTCGAGCAATATTTGTTCAAGACACCATTTTGCTGATCAACTCCTATTTTCACCACCACCGGAACACGCCCACTCCTCTCTACTTCATTCTCTTATTTTCTTAATCGGTGAGACAAGTGGGATTCTGCAGCGCTGTGTAGTCATTTTGGTAAAAATGCAAATGCATACAGCTATCCATAGGAGGGGCTGACAGCTGCGCAGCTCTTCGGCCATAATGTTTACAGCCATTATTAAATGCTTTTAGATGAATATACTAATTTAAAATGTGTGAATTATAACATAATCATTCATTATACTGTATATATCACTTTTTGCAGTATGTTGCCATAAATGAAGTTGTTAGTACTGCAAACCATGTATTACATACACAATAGATTTTTGTTTTCACATGAAAGGTGCAGTATATCAGTTTTCAGCTTGGCTCTCTGGAGATGTTGTATGTCTTGTATGTTATAGTTTCTTATGAACAGACACTGTTTTTATCATACCTTTTTTTTATCATAGTTTGGGCTGCACTCTTCTACCTTCCTCCTCAGTCTCACGTGATGCAGTTGTGATGTATCTGCTCAACTGATTTAAACTGATTTAGACTTCTTCAGAACTGTACGCTTGGTGAGAGAAACTTGATATGCCCCTTTATCCCGATAAATGGCAGAATGCAACACTAAAGTCATTATGCTGTATCTACAATGAGTAACAGAAGTAAATCAACCTTCTACCACTCAGATATTATCATGTTGCAATAAATAACCATGAACGTCCCACTAGTACAAAGAAAAGGCACATACAATAAATACGACACCCAAAAATGATTGTTCCATCTGTCACATATTGAACAATAAATCGATGTAGTAATTATTTTGACAGGCCTATCTGTCATGATCTTGCATCCAGAGAGATAGATAAGAATAATGTACTGTGGAACATTCCAGGCAAAGCCATAACATATCTATGGAAACAAGCAGATGGTGACCCCTTCATCAGAAAAGTTACATAGTGCATCTTCCAAGAGTGGTATGATTATTCAATTATTGTTACTCAGCAGCTAATATCATAAGCAAATTAAACTAAACAGGATCATGCAGACTTGTATTGATCACAGGTTCCTGAAAATGTTTTCTTTAGTTTTTAGCATTTGCAAATGTCTGAATTGTGTCTCCATGGCAACTGGTGAACATTCCTCTAATACACATACTGTATATGTTGAACACCCCCAGCATGATGTCACTGTAAAGTAGCAATAGAGGTTTGAAACAATAAAGTGAATACTGGGCCAAATCCTCCTCCATAGCACTGTGATTGTTTGTTTGGACATCTCTCTACAACAGTGCCTCATTCACAGACTTATTGGTCCCTGCCCTACACCGGACATTTCCTCATATTATATATTTGAACACAACCTCCACTGGTAAAGTGAGCTCTGACCCCAGAACATGGATGAGATTGTACAAGCACAGTGCCTGCATCCACCTTTGCTTTCTTCAACTGTGCCTTATATGAGTTTCCATCTCTTATATTACCTCTGGCTGAGTACACCCCTCTCCCCCTTTAGGGATCAATAAATGTGATCCTCACTTCCTCCGCCTCGAACACCACACCACACCATCTCTGTACCACCTCAGTACTTTCTCTGTACCATCTCTGTACCCTCTCTGTACTTTCTCTGTACCACCTCTGTACTTTCTCTGTATCATCTCTGTACCATCTCTGTACCATCTCGGTACTTTCTCTATACCATCTCTGTACTTTCTCTGTACTTTCTCTGTACCATCTCTGTACTTTCTCTGTATCATCTCTGTACCATCTCTGTACTTTCTCTGTATCATCTCTGTACTTTCTCTGTAATTTCTCTGTACCATCTCTGTACTTTCTCTGTACCATCTTTGTGCTTTCTCTGTACCATCTCTGTAGTTTGTATGTGCATCGTCTGTACGCAGAGACTTAGCCCACATTTGCATGTATATTGGGGATTGAGTGGGGGATTGGGTGTTTTCTGAATAATTCAAACCATCATGCTGACACTGTGCTGGGCTGCTATAGCTGCAGAAGAGCAGGGAGACACCACAGAGACAGCACGACAGCAGAACACAAGGTTAGCTCTGTCTCTGTCTGTCTCTGTCTGTCTTAGAGTTTGTGTTTAAAGAAGACATACAATGATTTTGTCTGGTACTTAAAGGTCCTATAACACAAATTATTGACTCTTGTGAGCTTTAAGCCATGTTTAAATGTTGTTACCTCAACAAAAAAAACATACCTGGAATTGTGTTTCGTTTCATTCACACACATGAGCAATTCTTTATTATTAGTCTGTCTACATCTCTAAAGCTCAAAATACCCTGTTCCACCTTGTGATGTCATGAAGTGGTAGTTTTCAAGTGAACAGCTTCTTTTACTTTTGTTCAGTAGAGATTGGCAATTCCAGGGCTGAAATTATCCAGATGATTCTAGTGAAGGTGAATGGAGTTTAAAAACACAGTGGAGCACTTTGTGTATTATCACATGTTTTCTGTTTGAGAGAAGAACTCAGAAATATGCAGACTTTGTGTGTTAAACTTGTGTGAATGAAACAATATACAACTCCAGCTATGTTTTTGATGACATTATCACATAGACCAGAAATTAGCATAATAAGGGCCCTTTAAAGGAGCCTTAGAATGCTTTTGCTGGTACTTAATTATAATCTATGACACCAATTTTATTTTCCATTTTGTTCATTTTAAACAGCAATATTGATCTGAAATGGGACTGTTGGTTTTCAGTTTGAAATCACAGAAACTTCAATTCAGTGTATTTATATAGCCCAAAATCACAATCACAGTAGCAGTCATCTCACAGACAAAACCACCATACGAGAAAAACAGTGAAACAACAGATAATATATGTCTTTAAACATCTTTAAACATCTTTAAACATCACAACAAAGCACTGACCATGCACTCTTTTTACATATACATTTAAGGCTTGTTTCTGCTCCACTTTTGTACAAAAACAGATCCGTGCATTCCAAGCATTTCTAATGTTTCTAATGTCAAGGCTGTGTTCTGTTAAACTATCACCAGAGGGCGATAACAGTCAATTTGAGAAATTACCAAAATGGACGAAAAAGAGCAACAAATAAACAAACGTCGAGGTGCCCACAGCAAGTTTTAGATCACATCTGTTGGAAAAGAGCCAAGAAAATAAGGTGAGGGAAGTATTTGTTTTGCAGCTGGTTCTAGTCACATTTTAAAAAGTTTAGCTTCCACTGTTGAGCTGTGTTCATGACTGCTCCCAGTGGTCAGCTCATGTACTGCCCCTGTGCTAAGATTCCATGTTCTGAGGAGACAGACCAGATTAGAGACAGAACCACACTGAGGACGGACATTTTATCTCTATGTGTATCTGTATGTGTCTAGAATGTAGAGCAGAAATGAGCCTTTAAAGTACATAGCAGTGGGTGTGTATTGAGTAGATGAAAACAAGAATTTTCAGAGCAATGGTGTCTCCAATGGTGAACAATAATTATAATTCAAGCATGCCATTACTCATGAAATCTTACACAAGAGGTTGTCCCATCTCCACTAATAATGACTCAGTAAGAATTTGATCATTGCCTTGACTTGATTCCAAATTCAATCACTGCATAAAATAATACGCACATATTACTTGCAGTATGGGGAACAAACAAAGCAGACCATGTCTATTCATGCACTGGATTTTATAGTTCACAAAAACAAATATTAACCTTTCCATTTAATCCCATTATAATTAATGACATCAGATACTGAACATAAAGGCTCGTTTCATCTGATTACACTTAGATTAGACTGGAAAACAATAATTAGCAAATAGTTAGAATTGAGTAAATGAATGCCCTTCATCATGTCTGCTCATCCTCATTACAAATCGTACAACTGAAGCCAAACTCTACAGGGAGTGAGAGAACTGTGCCTTCATGTCCTTTGTGTTTTTACCACAAGAGAATGACATCTGCTCTCACACAGACATGGTTATCCATTCAAATAATCCAAATCAGAGTTTATCGGCTATCAGGCACAAGGGATTCTAAATTATCTGTATTCAGATCAGCCATGCCAAATCCCATATCTGTCGATCTCTAATTGTCTTGTATATAATTAACAAAAACATTAAAATTTGAATTTCTCTTTTAAAGGTCCTATTTTAGTTTTATATATTATTATTAGTCTGTCTACAAGCTTTGGAAATGATTCTAGTGAAGGTGTGTGGAGTTTTAAACACAGTGGAGCATTTCCTGTATTGCTACATGACATCACAAGCTGGAACAGGGTGTTGTTTATGTAAATAGTGTGGATGGATGTGATGACTGAGACTGAATGGGACTAGTTTTACTTACTGACTGACTGGATGAATGATTGTATTAATATACATTAGACTTCTTTTATTGGCATGTATGCCATTTATGACAACAACCTGTCCAGGGACTGAAGGTGGAAATTAGCAATTCTGCTATAATCTGCACAAACATAAGACCTCTTTGTGTAGCTCAATGTTTTTTATGTGCATTGCCCCTGATAAATAAACAAATAAATTCAAATTCAATTCAAATTCAGTTTGAGAGAATAACTTGCGTTAAACATGTGTGGATGAAACACAACTCCAGTGTTTGTCTGTTTGTCATGAGGAAACTACATTATAACATACATAAGAAAATACCGTAATATGGGCCCTTTAAAAGTCCCTATATTACACAGAATTGCCTCTTGTGAGTTTTATCATGTTATAATCTCCAGCGCCCTCTTACCAGGCGGTTGGCCAGTGAGATGGTGCGGGCGGTCGCCTCTGCCTCCTGTTGGCACTTGAGCTTGTCCGCTGTGGCTCGCTCAAACTTGGCGGTCAGCTTGGCCAGGTTTTCATTCAGGACCTGCACACACACACACACACACACACGCACACACACACATTAGTCACATTACAACATGACAGATGACTAGGATCCACTGTAGACCTCATGAATGGCTGCATCTAGATTAGATTAGTTTTACAGGATTTCAGGTGGGTTTCATCATGTGTTTCTTATTTCAAGCTCATTTCGAGCAATTGGGAGAAGAAAAAAAACAACTCATGTGCCTATGACAAGTTGGACACTGAAACTTTTCCCCTTGTTTGGCAATTTTTTAGGCTAAGGAATGTCATAACTGTTACCTAGCAACAATGCTGCAGAGTAGGCCAAAACTTCTAAACTTCTCTAATGTACACATAAATTATTATTTGACAAATACAATTATATATGTGTGTGTGTGTGTGTGTGTGTGTGTGTGTGTATATATATATATATATATATATATATATATATATATATATATATATTATATATATATATTATCAGAAAAAAAATGTGTGTAAATTCAACTTTTGGACAGAATTGTCCCAGTGTGATATCATCAGTGTGGGACTCTCTAAAACAGAACTCTGCTCTCCAACAGAGAAAAACCTTGGTTAATGCTAGCTAGCTTGTGACTGTAATGTAATTTGAGAGGGACTTGTTTAACAAAAATCAGCTCATTTGTTGTAGTTAGAGCTACAGCTAAATCAGTACTTTCTGGTGAGATTGAAATCAATATAATATATATATATATATATATATATATATATATATATATATATATATATATATATATAATATAATAATATTTTATATTTTATATTTTGTATTTTATATTTTTGCTCCACTGGAACAAAATTAGAGTCTATCTTTAAGTCTATTTCTAAATTATTATTTTTTTAGCCATTATCTAAGAAAACATGTTTTATTGCATGTTCCATTTTCCTGCTGTTCTTGAACTGTGCGTTGCAACACTGGAATTTCCCCACTGTGGGACTAATAAAGGCATATCTTATCTTATATCTTATCTTATCAAGCTTAGACTAAAGTCTAACAGAGCTTCAGACAGGGCAGTGCCTACAGTTAGCATCAGACCCCCAGGGAATGTTGATGACATCATCTGTAAAGTATCAATGGGGGTTATTAGCCCAAGGACAAACAGGATTCATGCTAGCCCATACAGGTTCACTATTAGGCTAATGATCGCTCACTCCTCCCTCTCTCACCCCTTTCTCATCTCTCCCTCTCTCTCCTCCCCCAACCTCTTCCTTTTCTCTTTTCTATCTCCCCTCTCTCCCTCTTTTGTCTTTGCCCCCCCCTCCTGTCTTCCCATAACCATCCCTCTCTCCCACCTGTTTTCTCTTCTCTACTCCATCTCTCCTCTCATTCTTTCCTCTACCTTCATTCTCTCTTCCCTCTCTTCTTTCCCCGATCGCCACTTTTTCACTCCTCTGTCTTTTGCTTTCTCTCCCCTCACTATATCCTCTCCCTCTCTCACATCACATCCTGATGTGATGGAGGGACTAGCTGCTGGGTCTTATTATGAGCTGCTGGTGAGCGCAGCCAGGCCTCTGTAGAGCTCCTCTCTCCTCGTCTCTTCACTCTCTTCTTTACTCTCCTCTTCCCTCTCTTCTTCTTCTCTCCCCCAATCTCCTTCTGTCCTGGAGTGATGGAGGGACTTGGTGCTGGTTGTTATTATGGGCTGTTTGTGAGCACAGTCGGGCCTCTGTGGAGCTCTGATCTTCAGGATTTCACACTGCGCTGAGTCAAGGCCTGCGACTGAGTTATGTTTACTTGAATAACCTTTTCATGAAATTGTATTTGTATGTTGTAGTAATTCCTCAACCCCATACTTTTTGCTTTTACTTGATTCATATTTGCAGTACAAAAAGGCCAAATCAGATTCTAAATTATAAATCATATTTTATTGTTTGGCTCTCTGTGACCCCAGCTGTTTGGGACAATGGATGGAAATGAGCCTTTGTCTATAATCCAGTTTGTTTACATTCATGTTGTATCATGTCTGTCCATTAACATGCTCTGTTCCATTTAAATACATCAATAAATCATGTTAAACCTCTCAGGCCAACCAAGGCTTTTCAGTGTGTAGTTTGCATGTTCTTCCTGTGTCTGAGCAGTTTCCCCCATCAACCCAAAATGCACAGTTAAGGCAGTCCAGACCAAGTCAAGCTCAAGATCTGGAAATGGATCCTAGAGCTCTGTACTGCAGCAGCTTACACTCCTAACAGGTTTCCCCAGCAGCACTGGGTGAAAGATGGGTCAAATGCAGAGAATGGATTTACCTCATAAGGGATCAGTAAAGTATGCCTTAAAGGTGCACTGTGTAACTTCACAGCAGGGTTGGCCAACTGCTTGTTTCCATGAGGGTTCTAGGCAAAGCAATAACATCTTCAAGGAACCAAGCATGGATCCCCCAACAGAAAATGTACACAATGCACCTTTAACCATGATCTTACTTGAGTGATATTTTGTATCATTACATTTGATGTCAACAGCAGCAGTACATTTTTAAAGTCATTTAAATCTTTAGTATAATATTAAAATTCAGTCTTAGGTGAATTGTTGTTCTCTCAATAGGCTAAAAGTCACAATCAGCCCTCTGCGTGGGTCTGTACCTGTGTTTAACTTAAATGAACTGTGCACGCTCCACTGACTCCAGAGACTGACGAGGACCCCAGTGATGGACATGTCTCTGTCCTCTGTTACATTCTTAAATATATCTGCTGTATTTAGAACTCATATATTCATGTATGCACGCCCATTTTGACTCTCATTAGCATAAACATCTGTATGTGTGTGGTCTCTTCTGACTTATGTGGAGCTCATGTGAAGTGGAGCTGTTCACTAATTCAGTTATTAACAATTATTTATTTATTTAACATCTCCCAATTTCAGTAAGTCTGCCAATAGCCGATATCAACCGATACTAAGGCAGACACTGAAAGGCCCAATCTCAATTCTCCTTTGTACCCCTCTGTCTTTATCTTAACCCTAGCCCTCGCCCTAACACTCTGTCTTTAAACAGAGGGAGAAGGCAAAGGGTTTGTTTTAAACCCTTAGAAATGGGACACCCCTTTGCAGTCGCAACAATATGACGTCATCGCCTAGCGCCGCTAAAAGTGCCGGTCCCCAATACGGAAGCGTAAATGCTGGCGCCATGAGTATACCTACAACTTTTCAAAAGTTACTACAGTTTTATACAACTTTTTATGAGGTTCTTGAGTGCAAAATGCTTACATTTGTGCGAGTCCTTTGGCGCCATGTTGCTTTCTGCTGCGTCTTGCGTTAAGCCACGCCTATCCCCTTTGCGCAAAGGGTGCATCTGCAAAAGCTCTGCTCAGAGGGGTGGAACAGCCCTTCCCCTTAGCCCTCGCACTTACAGAAAAGAGTATTGGGATACCCCTCTGTCTCTCGTGAACGCGCACAACAGAGGGTTAGGGCTAAGACAGAGGGCGAAAGGGGAGAACTGAGATTGGGCCAAGATCTAATTTATTTCCTATAAACCCAAATGACATATGGTAAAAAAATAATCCAAAGGTGTTTTGAACTCTTATTTATCATTTAAAGTAACTACAGAACAACTTATGAGACGTTTTGAGCTAACATTGAACAATAAATTGTATTATTACACCAGTTTATAGACCAGATATCTTGGAAGCCAATATCTGATTCCAGTATCGTATCGGTGCATACCTAAAGATTACATCAACAGAACATCTATAAACTAAAATTGCAAAATAAGATTAAAAAAAACAAAAAACAAAAAAACCTCAATGTACTCAAATTAAATGTGTAAAGTGTTTGTCATCTCCACCCACAGGGAAACTATCATTCAACTCTTTTTCTTCATAAGCACTTTGGGTGATATGACTGGCTTTAGATTAATGAACAGTAAAAGCTTTTAATAGGGCTTATGCCAGCTTTGTATTGACGCGACGCACTGGTGCTGTTTCATTACGGGCGCAGCTCATGTGTCAACTGCCACTCACACTTGATGCCAGTCTTCATATCCTGTGAGCTTCTGCCTTATTACTGTGCCATTATTTCTGTGTTAAGAGATTGATAGCATAGCGCATATCTGAGGGCACTGGCACACGCAATTGTTTATCCTCCCTGATGTTTTTAAAGCCTTTTCAAAGTAAAGAACGCACATTTCCAGAGGCGAATGGGGGAGCTGAGGTGTAATTTGAAGTTTCAGACTTTAGCAACTGTGCTTTTTATCAAACTGCAGGCTACAAAACAGCCCGGCTTCAGACAGCACAGACACGGAGGCAGTCATCTCAAAACGTTTATATTATATCCTTAAGAGTCGAATACAAATGTTATTCAGTTAAATAAAGAGGTACTAGAGCGTGCGCCTGGATTGTTTCTGTCTGACAGGATCCCATTAAAAATATATGATCAGTGCGTTTATTGCCTAAAAGTGTTATCAGTCTGGCCCTGAATGTACCTCAAGTTTGTGAAGCTCTTGAAATGCAGATGGAGGCTTGAGGGAGAGATGAGGGATAAAAGAGGCTGACGTTTGTGCATTTTTATTGATTTTAATGATTGGCATAGAAATTTGTCCTCTGCATTTGACCCATCCTTCAGTGGTTCCAAGAGCAGTGTGCAGGTTTGATCATCAGCCGGAAAATTGTACCTACTGTGAATGTTTTTATTGGGTTTCAGATGACAAAATTCTATAGGCCAATACTGTTTAATAGACGGGGGGCAGCTAAGATGAATATTGTAAAATGGGTCCATATTACACTATTTTCTGATTATGCTGTTTCCTCATCACAAACATACCTGGAGTTGTGTTTTGTTTCATTCAGAGATTCATACAAACCCTCCATATTTATAAGCTAAGTTCTCCCAAACAGAAAACACTCTGTTCCACCTTGTGATGTCACATGGTGAGACAGGTGCTCTAAAGTGTTTTTAAACTCCAAGCACCTTCATTGCAACATTTCCAAAATGTCAGCAATGGTATTGCCAAAGTCTCTCAAACTAAAGGTGTTAATCTGTTAACTTGAAAACTACAGCTTCATGACATCACAAGGTGGAACAGAGTGTTTTGAGCTTTGGAGATGTAGAGAGACTAATAATCAAGGATTACTCAAACGTGTGAATGAAACAAAACATCCAGTGATGGTGCAGTCCTTGTGGGTTTGTTGGAAAGCTTAAAGCATTGTCTGCTGTTGTTCTTAAGATATGCGATGGTGCCTGATGTTTTTTTTTTTTTTTTTGTATTGTTTTTTAGGTACACCTGTGTTATCATGACAACAGGAAAGACAGTCTGGACTTAAAGTTGTGTGAAACCAAAAGTTCACATGCCAGTGAAAAAGGGCAATATTTCCAATATGAAAAAATAATAGTAGGCCTGGTAATGTGAAGGACATGTGTTTCCTCCATCAGTCTGCTCAGTATGATAAAGTGGATCACAAATGCTGATGTGGTACTCTGTGGTTATAGCATAGACTATATAAAGAAGTGGAATAAGGCAGTGTGACGTCACACACAGCGTTTGGCTCCAATCAAATGAAATTATAGGAGCCAATTTGGAGCCGAGTACTATTTTAGGTATAGGAATTTATTTACGGACAAAATGAAACACCAGGATCATGTAGAGCAGGTTAATATGAACATTTTAAGACCAAAAGGCCTGCAGTAGTTACAGAGAGAGGTGACAACTTTTCAAATTAAAAATTTGAAAAATTGGACCCGGTTTTGATGGAGTCAGAAGTGCCCCCATGCTCACTTTCGATTTGGAATGCAATAGCGGGTTAGCTAAGTCTATTTATATATACAGTCTATAGGTTATACTCACAGTGATCTTGCTCTTGATGGCGGTGAGCTTATCCTGGGCAGCAGCCAGCTCAGCGTTGGCCTTGCTCAGAGCCTGGCGTTTGGGCTCCACCTCACAGTAGACCTGGTAGAACGTGACGATGTTCAGGACCCACGAGCACAGGCCAGCAGCAGCCTGGGACTTAGAGGCCACCAGGTCAGGCTGGAAATCTTTGTCCTTGAGAGAGAAGATTCACAGAGGTTTATGAATGTTCATGGTAATAAGCACAGTTTTTGATTTGCTATTCTTCTACGGCCTATATTACGCATTTTTTTTTTATTTATTTATTTATTTATTTTTTTATCTCTGTTATAATGTTGTTTCCTCATCACAAACATACTTGGAGTTGTGTTTTGTCTCATTCATGCATGTTTAAAACTCAAACCGTCTATAAATTTTGGTAGAGTTCTTCTCTCAAACATAAAGCACCTTCACTAGAATCATTTGGATCATTTCAGCCCTTGAATCACCAATCTCTACTGAGCTAAAGGTTAAAGTAGCTGTTAACTTGAAAACTACTGTATCATGACATCACAAGGTGGAATGGTGCATTTGAGCTTTGGAGATGTAGACAGACAAAATAATACAGGGTTACTCAAAAATGTGTGAATGAAACAAAATGCAACACAACAAAACACTCCCCGTGGCGAGCAGCAGCAGCGCCAGCTGACCGTCCGGGAAACCCGGCCGCTCTCTGTGTTTGCCACAGTGTAGCCGAGGAGGGTGAACTCCAGTCCCACTAAAGCCAGAGAGGCAGTGCGGCGTTCTGTGCAGCAGCCTGGAGCAGTGATCCCCACTCTGGCTCTGACTGCTCGGTTTCAAACTGGGGTAATAGAGCCACAGAAAGGCTGCGTATCCACAATCTCACGCTGCCTAGATCCGCTCATCTGCCTGTGACTTTGCCTTTGGTGCCTGGGCTCACTGGGCACCTTGAGGGCCACACCACAAGGAAAACATGGGCAAAAACAAAAAATAACCAGTCTATCTTAAAACTCAAACTCCAACCCTTTTACAAATGCAGCACTTTGCCACATAAGCTGAACCAGAGAACATCAATGAAGTACAACTAACAGCACAACTAAAGTACAATAGAAATACAGTGTCTTATGCCTGTGTGATCAGTGATGCATCAATCTTACTTCTCATATAACTCATAAAGAGAACACAAAAACTAAACTCATGAAAAAACCTGATGCTTTCAGCTAAAGTGAATGTATACACAATTAGGGAAGGTGAGTCTCTTAGACTTAGACTTAGACAAACATTATTGATCCACAAGGGAAATTATTTGGACACAGTAGCTCACTAATCAAAATATAATATAATAAGAAAGAGTAAAAAATAAATGGTAATAATAAGTTCTAAATAAATAGCAAAAAAAGATAGTGACATAGAGACAGGTGTCAAATAAGGCCTAATTATAAGTGTATATGTACAAATTAAAATAAAATTGAAAAATAAGTAATAAAAATATAAAATCACAGCTATATACAAGAGACAAGAAAGACAGGGCAAAAATGATATGATGATTGACAGGACATAAGGTTATCCGTTCCATAAGGATGAGTTGTTGTACAGTTGTAGGGAGTATTATCTCCTCTGTCCCTCTATAGTCTGGTGCAGTGGGTGAGTTGTTGTAGAGTTGTAGGGAGTATTATCTCCTCTGTCCCTCTATAGTCTGGTGCAGTGGGTGAGCAGGAGTGTCCATGATGGAGAGCAGTTTGTCCAGTGTCCTCCAGTCCCTCACTGTGACAAATGTCTCCAGCTCACATCCGACCATGTGACCAGCTTTACGGATCAGTTTGTAATCTGCCTATTGTCCCTTTTACTGGCTGTCCCTCCAGTCCAGTCTGTTGTTCACATGGATGCCAAGGTACTTGTAGCAGTCCACTATTTCCACCTCCTGGCCCTGGATGGTAATGGGCTCCACTAGTGTCCTCTTCCTCTTGAAGTCAATCACCAGTTCCTTTGTCTTGTCCATGTTCAGGAACCTCAGTTTCCCACATTCTAACCTAATGCCTTACCTAATGAGCTATCCCTCCACATATTACCCTCTGCTGAACTTTGGCATTTAAACGAATATACTGGGAAAACACTTAGCGCCTCTCTGCTCAGACTATTGCCCCCGCAACCTGGCCCGGAATAAAGTGGAAGAAAATGGATGGATGGCTCTGGAGTGTTTGATTTTAGATTTATTATTATTATTTTTTTTTTCATGAACCACATCAACAGTAAAAAAAAAAACAAAAAAAAAAAACAATGACAAATGACATGCCTCTTTTTTTTTTTCTTGCTGCTCAGGACATTCCAAAGATATTTAAAAGGGTATTTTGTTTAAATAGACCCTTCCAGGAGTGATATTAGAACTAAAAGGTAAAAATTCAACAAAAGTCACTATGATAGTCCAAAGCTCCATTATCATAAAACCAAATTAGATTATCAACATGGAGATGGGTAATTTCATATTCTATACCCTACCCCAGCCTATGAGGACGCCACAGACATTTATTGATACTCTTCTCCCAGTAATAAACCATGTTATGTTATAAGGGGGAGGGGGCAATTATTCTGCTCATTAACTTCTCTGCTGAAACGTGATCATTGAATGTACAGTACAAATGAAAGGGCTGTCTTTTATGTTCCACAGGATTCTGATCCATCCAGAGCCTGAAGTAAAGTATCTGAGCATGACAGCATCACGTCATTGAACTTACAGTATATTGCCAGGTATCAGGTATAGAATAATTCCATGCATTGATACTTTGCAGATGTTGTCATCAACATTCCCTGCGGGTGTGATGCTAACTGAAGCATACTCTGTCTGCGGCTTTGTTACACTTTAATCTGAGCTTTATTGTAATGCAACCTGACCAGAAAGGACTGACTTAGTTGGAACTACAACAAGTGAGCCGATTTGTGCTGTTAAACAAGTCCCTCTCAAATAACATTCCAGTTACATGCTTGCTAGCATTAGCCAACAGTTTTTCAGTTAGTCATTCTCACCTTTTTTGTTGAAAATTAAACTCCTAAACAGGGCCTTGAACACTCATATTGATGACAGGCTCCTGAAAAGGTGTTGGTTAAATCCATTTTGTCTTTGCAGATGATCTTAAAATGTTTTTTGGTAGTTATTGCTAATGTATGCATTCTGAACATTCCACCATACACATAAATGTAGAACACCCCCCAGGGTGATGCCACTGTTAAGTATCAATAGCTCCAATGTATGTTCAATGGGCATTAACCTCCAAACATCACAAACTGTAGCACTGTCTTAGATTATTAATCTTAGTGCCTAAATTAGCATACAAGCTAACAACAGGACTTCTAAAAGGTGGACCAGCGAGGCTGTGGAGGAGCTTCGCACATGCTTGGATACAACAGACTGGGGCATGTTCAAGGCTTCCACAGAGAATCTGGATGAGTACACGGACACAGTGACGTCATACATCCAGTTCTGTGAGGACAGCATTATTCCATCTTGCACCAGGGTGACCTTTAACAACGACAAACCCTGGTTCACACCCAGACTGAGACAGCTGAGGAAGGAGAAGGAGGAGGCGCATAGAAGTGGTGACCCTCACTCATACAGACAGAGCAAGTACTCATTTAGCAAGGAAGTGGAGAAGACTAAATCGAGATACAATTCACTTCTGAAGGAGAAGTTCTGGTCCAATGACTCCGTCTCTGTCTGGAAAGGTCTGAGGGAGATCACAAACTATAGGCCCAAAGCCCCCCTGCTGTGGATGACCGACAACTAGCAGAAAAGCTTAACACCTACTATGCTAGATTTGAAGTCTCACACCCCTCCCCCACCCCACTGACTACAATGGACATTGCGTCCAAGCCCACCTCAGACCCCTCCTCCTCCCCCACTGCCCTCACACTCTCCAAGCAGGATGTGACTAAGACATTTAAAAGGCAAAACCCACGGAAAGCCCCAGGTCCGGACAGTGTCTCTCCTTCCACCCTGAGACACTGCGCTGAAGAACTGGCTCCTGTCTTCACGGACATCTTTAACACCTCCCTGGAGTTATGCCATGTCCCAGCCTGCTTCAAGCTGTCCACCATTGTTCCCGTCCCCAAGAAGCCCAGGATCACTGGACTTAATGACTACAGGCCTGTGGCGCTGACGTCTGTGGTCATGAAGTCATTTGAGCGCCTGGTTCTGCCTCACCTCAAGTCCTTCACCTCCCCTTTCCTGGACCCTCTGCAGTTCGCCTACAGAGCAAATCGGTCTGTAGACGATGCCATCAACCTGGCCCTCCACTTCATCCTTCAGCATCTGGACTCCCCGGGAACCTACGCCAGGATCCTGTTTGTGGACTTCAGCTCTGCATTTAACACCATCCTCCCTGCTCTGCTCCAGGACAAGCTCGCCCAGCTCAACGTGCCTGACTCCACCTGCAGGTGGATCACTGACTTCCTGATGGACCGGAGGCAGTGCGTGCGGCTGGGGAAGAATGTCTCGGACACTCGGACTATAAGCACGGGATCTCCACAGGGCTGTGTGCTTTCTCCCCTGCTCTTCTCCCTTTACACCAACTGCTGCACCTCCAGCCACGACTCCGTGAAATTGGTTAAGTTTGCGGATGACACCACCCTCATCGGGCTCATCTCGGACGGCGATGAGTCTGCCTACAGGAGGGAGGTGGACTGGCTGGTGTCCTGGTGCAGCAGCAACAACCTGGAGCTCAACGCCCAGAAGACAGTGGAGATGATCGTGGACTTCAGGAAAGTCACAGCCCCCCTGCCTCTCCTCACCCTGACAGACTCCTCCATCACCACTATGGACTCTTTCCGCTTCCTGGGCACCTGCATCACCCACGACCTCAAGTGGGAGCTGACCATCAGCTCCCTCATCAAGAAAGCCCAGCAGAGGTTGTACTTCCTGCTGCCAGCCCAGATGATGGTGCAGTTTTACACGGCCATCACTGAGTCCATCCTCACCTCCTCCATCACTGTGTGGTACGCTGGGGCCACTGCCAGGGACAGACAGAGACTGCAGCGCATTGTGCGCTCTGCTGAGAAGGTGATCGGCTGTAGCCTTCCATCTCTCCAGGACCTGTACGTCTCCAGGACTCGGGGGCGAGCAGGCCGGATAGCAGCTGACCCCTCTCACCCTGGACACGGATTATTCGAGCCACTTCCCTCTGGCAGAAGGCTATGGTCCATACGGACCAGAACCTCTCGCCATAAGAACAGTTTCTTCCCCTCTGCTGTTGGACTCATAAACACTTTATGAACACTTATAACATCTGTACTAAGGACACTTTATAATACCTGTACTAAGATGGACACTTTATAACACCTGTCACCTTAAATAAGTCATGTCACGTCACTTGCTCTTTTGCACTGTCAGTTTGCACTGTTGTTCTGATGCTCTGTATATACTTGACTATTTTTATTTTTTTATTATATATCTTAATCTTTTGCATGCTCTTACTTTATTTTTAATAGTGATACTTTATTATTATTATTATTATTATCTTTTTTAATAGTGATATCTCTACTTTATATTATTATTATTATTATTATTATTATTATTATATTATTATTATTATTATTATTATTATTATTATTATTATTATTCAGTGTTCTGTGTTGCACCTCATCACCAAAGCAAGTTCCTAGTCTGTGAATTGTGTTCACTGACAATGGCAATAAAAGCTTTCTGATTCTGATTCTGAACAACTGCATAATAAATGGTCACATTTATGTAGCATTTTTCTACTTTTCAAACCCTGTGCATCATAGAACCACTCACCCATTCACACAAACATTCATGCACCAGTGTACACACGCACACTGGGGGCAAGGCTGTTTAAGTGTCTTGCCCAAGGACCCAACAACAGCATTCATCTGTGGGAGATGAAATTGGAATGTTTATGTCAAAAGTGGGATTCGAACTGCCAACTTAGGATCAGAGGAAGAGCACTCTAGCAGTTGTGTTGGACAATAATGGAGCTTAGATATCCGCTAGTATTACTCGCAGGCAAATGTAACAAACATATTAACAATAACCATTGTCTGCCCTATCTACAGACATCAGAGTTAATGTTGTTATTTTGCTGTCCTATTAAAATGAATGGGGTGCTGTCCTATTAAACTGAATGGAATAGAATGTTCATATTAGTACCAGGCTGTGTGCAGCAGTTCTAATATCACTCTTGGAAGGGTCTATTTAAACAAAATACACTTTTAAATATCTTTGGAATGGAATCTTGAAAATGTTGCATATAACAGTATGCTGAAATCTCGTTCCCCAATCTGAGGGTATGACATACATGCTAGGATCTGACCATTAATAACATAAACAAACATTAGTTTCTATTTGCTTGTAACTTTTTGTCCGTGCCTTTAGTGTCTGTGATGAACAGTTGAGCATACAGCTCTAATGAGGTATTAAACGGTGCTGCTTCAAAGTGTGACTGTGCGTTTGCTCTCTGCATATGTCTTAATTAAAGTGACATTTTAGCGCGGTGCATGTTATCTGCGCTCAGACACACCTAGCCTCCGCTCCACTGAAGTCCATCATCACAGTGCCCTCTCCACTACACTTATTGAACTGTGTCATTTGGGCCCATTTATGGGAGAGTGAGTGGCCTGTCTGGGCTCAAAAAGTGGTTCCACTCTGCATGTAAATCTAAAATAAAAAAAATAAAAGTTGTTTAAACAATTATTTGTTTTAAAGTAGTTTAGATTGTACTTTAAAATGAGACGGAGGACAGTTTGGTACAGTCCCATAGAAATACTGTCCATCCATCCATTTTTTCTGCTTATGCAGGGTTGGGTTGTGGGGGCAGCAACCCTTGTGCACCCATTGGAGAGTAGAGCTGGTCCAGTGTTTAGCGACTGGAACAAAATCCACACTGCTCTTCCTGAACCCAAGGTTCCACTATTGGTCAGACTCTCCTCTCCAGTCCCTGGAATACACCTTACTGAGGAGGCTGAGGAATGTGATCCTCTGTAGTGATAACACACCCTCCAGACCCCTTCTTAAACAGTGGGACCACCACCCCAGTCTGCCAATCCAGACATACTGTTCCCGACTGCCACATGATGTTGCAGAGACTTGTCAACCAAGACAGCCCCACAACATCCAGACACAAGATACTCAGGACAGATCTCATCCACCCCCGGCTTCATAGGAGCATTAACCACCTCAGTGACTTCAGCCAGGGTGATGGACGAATCCACCTCTGAGTCCTGAGCCTTCTGCTTCCTCCTCAGGAGATGTTAGGGTTAGGGTTAGGTACAAAACTGTACACTGCAACTTGACAAACCTGATGAGATGTGCTGTAGTTTCTTTAGGGGTGATGTACGCTGATTGTGTTGTGATAGCATTCTGAAAGGGGAGTGACTTAGTGTGGAGAACAAAGGAAAGGGAAACCAAATATACATAGATCATTTTCAAAACAATAAAAGGTAACCACATAACATAAATATGTTATGTGGTAGCAGCTAATACCCCATAACCCCCCCCCCCCTTTAAGGACATTTTGGTCTCACTGACCTGGAGGTATGGCTGGATGGCTTTGAGACAGGCCTCGTGGATGTTCTCCTTGTTGAAGTTGATCAGAGAGTCCAGGAAAGTATCTACTTTGGCCATCATGACTTTGGCGGCCTTCCAGCTGCGGTCTTTGGGCACTTTGCCATTGGGAGCAGTCAAAACCATCACAGCCGCCGTGACGTTAGTGACAGCTGTTACCGGGGAGCCAAAAGACTTCAGCTCGGTCAGGTTGTTCTGAAACCAGCGAGAAAAGGACTTGATTTTTAAGCAGATAATAAGTCAATGTTGGACTACTAAAGAAGCCCCTTGGATGAGTTGTGAAATGTCTTCACTCTAAAACCTTTGTCCAGTGACAGAATTTATTTTTTTTCTTTTACTGTGGATACTACCTGCACGACTGAGGGATTGCCCACGCTTTCTAGTCAAAGCACTAAGCCCTCCATGGAAACAAGCATGTAGCAGTCCCTCCACCAGAAAAGTTTCATACTGTACCTTTATAATGATATCCAACTTTAACTCAAACCAGAACTATGTTACGTGATTTACAAGACGTGGCATTTGAAATAGTGGGGCTTTCTGGGTAAATGCTATAGTCTGGACTGCTGCATGAGCTGCTGTCAGTGTGGAGCGTTGAGAGCAGTGTGGTGAGTGTAATAGAGTTTGACTGTGTGCTGGAGGGGAGTGCGATAGACAAACAGATTAGACGAGGAAGCAGAGAGCCGACAGAGCTCATCACACTGCTAATGAAGTCACTTGTTCTGCCTGTGTAGACACACCGCACCTTTTAAACCAGAGGAGTTCAGGAAAATCCCCCGACTCCACCTCCTAAACCCATAGGTCTATTCAAGCCTGCACCCAGCAGAATGCAAGCTGTATTATTACAGCTAAGACTCGCCTTAATCCAGCTGTTCAGTGTGGCTTTATACAAGTAAGCCAATACTGGGTTTTAAAGAACACATATTGTGCTTATGTCTGCTCTATATTTATAATTTATGGCAGCAGTGGATAAATGTGTTATGAATTGCACCTTTTAGATTGCAATATTATATAAAAAAATTACAAATTAAACAAGTCAGATTAGTGTAGGATTAGAAAACTGTGGTGCCCAGTGAGAGCTGATGTTGCCGTTTGTTTCAAGACAAGACCGACAGACAGACAGACAGATAGACAGATAGATAGATAGATAGATAGATAGATAGATAGATAGATACTTTATTGATCCCAAAGGAAATTCAAATAGAAACAAACATACGTAGCAACATAGAAAAAATATTTAAGTTAGCAGTCCATCCTCTTGCATTCATCAGCTATGGGGATGCGTGGTATGTTTTTCCAACACATTTACATACACACACACTGTGAGGAAAATAAGTATTTGAACACCCTGCTATTTTACAAGTTCTCCCACTTAGAAATCATGGAGGGGTCTGAAATTTTCATCGTAGGTGCATGTCCACTGTGGGAGACATAATCTAAAAAGAAAAATCCAGAAATCACAATGTATGATTTTTTAACTATTTATTTGTATGATACAGCTGCAAATAAGTATTTGAACACCTGTCTATCAGCTAGAATTCTGACCCTCAAAGACCTGTTAGTCGCCTTTAAAAAGTCCACCTCCACTCCATTTATTATCCTAAATCAGATGCATCTGTTTGAGGTGGTTAGCTGCATAAAGACACCTGTCCACCCCATACAATCAGTAAGCCTCCAACTACTAATATGGCCAAGACCAAAGAGCTGTCCAAAGACACCAGAGACAAAATTGTACACCTCCACAAGGCTGGAAAGGGCTACGGGGAAATTGCCAAGCAGCTTGGTGAAAAAAGCAATCATTAGAAAATGGAAGAAGCTAAACATGACTGTCAATCTCCCTCAGACTGGGGCTCCATGCAAGATCTCACCTTGTGGGGTCTCAATGATCCTAAGAAAGGTGAGAAATCAGCCCAGAACTACACGGGAGGAGCTGGTCAATGACCTGAAAAGAGCTGGGACCACCGTTTCCAAGGTTACTGTTGGTAATACACCAAGACGTCATGGTTTGAAATCATGCATGGCACAAAAGGTTCCCCTGCTTAAACCAGCACATGTCAAGGCCCGTCTTAAGTTTGCCAATGACCATTTGGATGATCCAGAGGAGTCATGGGAGAAAGTCATGTGGTCAGATGAGACCAAAATACAACTTTTTGTTCATAATTCCACTAACTGTGTTTGGAGGAAGAAGAATGATGAGTACCATCCCAAGAACACCATCCCTACTGTGAAGCATGGGGGTGGTAGCATCATGCTTTGGGGGTGTTTTTCTGCACATGGGACAGGGCGACTGCGAGATTTTGGGGAACAACCTCCTTCCCTCAGTTACAGCATTGAAGATGGGTCGAGGCTGGGTCTTCCAACATGACAATGACCTGAAGCACACAGCCAGGATAACCAAGGAGTGGCTCTGTAAGAAGCATATCAAGGTTCTGGCGTGGCCTAGCCAGTCTCCAGACCTAAACCCAATAGAAAATCTTTGGAGGGAGCTCAAACTCCGTGTTTCTCAGTGACAGCCCAGAAACCTGACTGATCTAGAGAAGATCTGTGTGGAGGAGTGGGCCAAAATCCCTCCTGCAGTGTGTGCAAACCTGGTGAAAAACTACAGGAAATGTTTGACCTCTGTAATTGCAAACAAAGGCTACTGTACCAAATATTAACATTGATTTTCTCAGGTGTTCAAATACTTATTTTCAGCTGTATCATACAAAAACTAGTTAAAAAATCATACATTGTGATTTCTGGATTTTTTTTTTTCAGATTATGTCTCTCACAGTGGACATGCACCTACGATGAAAATTTCAGACCCCTCCATAATTTCTAAGTGGGAGAACTTGCAAAATAGCAGGGTGTTCAAATACTTATTTTCCTCACTGTATATAAAACTTTCTCTTCATGCCTTTTAATTGCCCTGGATGAACTGAATTCAATTTGGTCAAATCTGACATACTGAGTCAGCGGTATGGGAGATGTACTGTAGGCGGAGGCTGTCAGACCTTGTTGAGAGTGTTGAGTGCGTCCTGAGCAGCTAACAGAGCGGGCTCAGCCTTGGCTAGGTCCTCCTCACAGTCTCTCTGCTTCCCACTAACCACCATAGCGATGGCCGCCACCTTCTGCTCCTCCGCGTCTGCCACTGTCTTCTCCTTGGACACCTTCTCTGTCTCCACGCCAACCTCCTGCACACGCAAACAGTCTGTGTCAGGGCATCTCAAAGTGTGGTGTACGGACTTCTGATAGTTGTACTATGGGGAAATGTAGGAGCTTCATTTGATTTTTTTTTTCTTTTGCAATGACCCATTTTAGACCTGCATTATTTATTGGCCATTAGTGTAGAACAATATTTACAGAGATTCACTGCAGTGTGACTTGTTGGTCACATGAAAACTGAATAGTTTACACAACTGAACCAATTTTACGTCATATTCAAGCAGCAAAACCTGAATCAAACTCACCATTGAAATGAATGGAATTCACATTTAACCAGAAGTGCCATCATAAGAAAGCGTGTTTTAGGAGCATTTAGAGACAGAGGATTCCATTAATTTTAATCGGGCTAATTTGTCAGCTACAGATTTGTAGTGCTTGATAAAATAAAACAATTTCATTGTCAAAGTGTTTGGCAAAGCTTACTGTTTAAGAAATGTTTATTACAAGGTTGTTAGCATTCTTGCTAATTCTGGTACTAGTTGCTACATCAGTAAAACTACGCTAATGGTGGTTTCCAGGTAGCTAGCAACGAGCTAGCCAACAGTTTTTTCAATTAGTCACTTTCATCTTGTTGAAAATCAAACCCCTAAAGTGTCTACTAATGTGTGCACTGTGTCTCCATGGCAACTACTGAACATTCCACCATAAACATCAATGTAGAACACCATCAGCATGATATCAATGCAAAATACAACAGGAAAAACTGGGTCTTGCTCCCCATCTATGAGTACGACATCATCACATTCTAGAATCTGAAAATCACTACTGTAATTGAAACGCTGGGGGTGTTTTACATGTATCTCTATGGTGGATTGTTTACAACGAGCATTCATGGTCCTGTTTAAGAGTTTTTCAACAGAAAGGTGAGAGTGACTAACTAAAAAATGATTCATGCTAGCCAGCTTGTGACTGTAATGTTATTTGAGAGAGACTTGTTAAACAGCACAAATCATTTCTTCTGTTATAGTTCGAGCTAAGTCAGCTCTTTATGGTCAGATGGGTGGGGGTAGGGGGTAGGGGGTCTAGGGATGTGTGGGGGGAGGTGGGGGTCTGGGATGGGTTGGAGGAAGGGGTTGAGAGGGTTGAGTGCTTGCCTGGATCAGCCTGTCAGCGTCTGCATTCTTCTGCTTCAGTTCCACTTCCTGAGCAGCCAGCTTGGCCTTGAGGTCATCCACCTATCAGAGACGAGACAGGGGTCAGGAGGGCACTGTGAGCTGATTGGCTGCTTCTCTGGGGCGAGGACTGGAACATATGAGAAGCTTCAACATACAATATAGAGAATAAAGATGTATGGTCTGGGAGCACAGAAAGGGGTGGTTTTGGTATATGCTTGCTAAAGTTACAGAAGACATCTCCACTTGGCTCTGTTGAGACCATAGGCTATATAAAGAAGTGGACTAAGGGAGTGCGTTGTCACCCACAGCGTTCAGCTCCAGTCAAATTAAGCTCACAAGGCTAGCAGTTACAGGAGTGAATTTGAAGCCAAGTTCCATATTAGGAATAGAAACTGATTAAATAGCGAAATAAAAACATCAGCAACATGTAGAGCGGGTAAATACGAACAAGATCAAAATGATGAGGCTCACAGCAGCAGTTACAGAAAGAGGTGCCACAATATTCCAATGTAAGTCAATTGTAGCCAGAGTTGATGGAGCCGGAAGGGCCCCCATACTCACTTCCTGTTTAGAACAAAGCAGCTAGCGGATTAGCTATGTTCATTTATATAAATGGTATATGGTGGAGAGGTTATTGTTTTGCCTGGAATGTTCCACTTTATGGCATTAAAGCAGACCTATTTTGCAAAATGTACTTTATTTATCTTTATTGTTAGTTTAATTTGGACATTTTAAATTTGGTAGTGTTTGAACTGACCTAAAGTAGTGCACTGTTTGGATTTCTCAGTACCTGTAAACAGTGAAAATGCCATACCACAGTTTAGTTGTAAAAGCTGGCAGGTTGCCATGTCACTTTTTAACCCTAATAACTACTATCATGCCTTTATTATGGAATGCTATTTAGCCTGAACTTTCATGTACACCAAGCTATTGTGGTCTGCTAATGTACTCAATTTCCATGGCAACAGGGTCAAATAAAGGTTTTATTAAAAAAAAAAAAAAAAAACAATCACTAAGCATTAGTCTGCAGGCCATGGCAGTATATATGTATGAATGAGCGGGTATGGCTCACAAATCTGTACACATGGCGACCTGCCTTATGGGGTCAAACATTTGTCCATGATATAAATTCTTTATTTTTAGATCAACAACATGGTTTAAAGTCAGGATGAGTTCAAATAAGCTAAGGTTAGGGTTAGGGACTGTATAGCAGAAGTGGATGAAGTCAGTATAGCATCACTCACAACATTCAGTTATAACCAAATGAAGCTCATCGAGGCTAGGAGTTATAGCATATATACCATATACAATATTTGGAAATCCAAGCATGAAACCAACAAGCCAATCATGGGCGAAGTGGTTGAAATTACACTCCCCCTCCTGGTTTGGCAGGTGGCTGGCACTTAGCAACAAGGCTGTCAATCAAACCTGTTGCTAAAGCTAGTGGGAGCAGGTCCTATGTCCATTTATATATTACGTATATATGTTAGGGTTTAGGTTAGGCATGTACTACCTAGTGCTGTCAAAAATATCACATTAACGCAAAACAATTTTAACACCATTAATTGTTTATCGTGAGATTAACGCTCTTTGTGATCTAGTGAACTAGTTTTGTCATAAGCTGTGGCCACTGCTAGTAACATTAGAAAAAGTACAGGATCCAGCTGTAAACAGGAAGGAAAACAATTTGTATGAAACTGAGAAGTCGCGGCTGGAGGAGGTGGGCCAAAGTACGGCACGATCGCCCATGCACGCACACACGCATGACTTCACCACACAAGCCTTGCACACGCACCGATGCTACCCACACGAGAAAAACACAAAGTCCGCTCCAAAACATTCAGCAAATCCGCACCCACCCCCCAACAAGGACCGCGGACACCGACAGAACCACCACCGTGCCACCACCACATCCAAAATCTCACAGAGGAGCGCGCACTGCAGCAGGACCCACATCGGCCCCACCACTCAATGCCAAACCCCATGCCGCTGGACCCACCGTCTCCGCCAAAAGCAGAAGCAAGAACACGGGTCACAGAACCCCAAGCAACCACACCCGAGCACGGCACAGCCCAAAAGTCCCAGCACGAGTGCGCCCCTTGTACAGCAGGTGTTGGGGCAAACACAGTGGTGCTAACTGGAGACTACAGCACGTTCCTCAGTAATGAGAACTACCTCAGGGTCACATCACATTATTTCACCCACAGTGGGAACTTCAGTCACTTTGACTGTTATGAAGACAGAAGAGAAGCACTTCATGAATGTGAAACATGAGAGTGGAACATCAAACACAAAGTGTCTCACTGACAATTGTTATGGTTTTCAATAAAAACACATTTGCATAAAGCGGTGCCTATCCACTTTTCTATGCTGATAAGAGTATTAAAATGATGATTCAAGGGACAAAAATGTCAGATTAATTTGTGATTAATCGAGAGTTTACTATGACATTCATGAGATTAATTGCGATTAAATATTTTAATTGATTGACAGCTCTAGTACTACCACAAGTTAATATTAAGATCAGTCTCTAGGAAATTAATGTGAAGTATGTGTGTGTGTGTGTGTGTGTGTGTGTGTGTGTGTGTGTGTGTGTGCGTGTGTGTTATGCTGGTAGGTGAACCCCAGGGTATTAACTGCTAACACATCACATATTTAGATCATCATTTTACCTTTTATTGTTTTTAAAATGCCATATTCACTGAAAACAATGTATTAACATGTTTTATAAGTTCCAGTTTAGTTTTTGACAATCTGAGTCACCCCTCCTCCCCCCGTTGCTCCCCTTGCAAAGTCACTCCCCCTTGAGAGCACTATCACAACACAGTCAGTGTGCAACCTGCTAATGAAACTACTGCACATCATATCAGGTTTGTCAAGTTGTTGTGTACAGTTTTGTATATTTGTATAATGTTTTTGTATTTATGGATAATTGTCGTGTGGGAGCATGGGTGACGTAGGCTTGTGGGCAGAGAAGTGCTCACTACTATACACTATACTATACAATGTTATAACATGGTAGCAAGCTCAAAAGATAGATTTTGCATATTACCCCCTCTTTAATGCACATTCATAATGCAGATTTATATATCCTGTGCGTGATGTGGATTTGCGTTTCCATGGTAACCACTACTACATTTGTGACAATAGCAGAGATTGTTACGGTTGTGTTTACTTGGCTAATTAAGTTTCAAAAAGTTAACTTTACATTTTCTCCTCCTCCAAATAAGCCCACTCAAATGACTCATTTTCATTGGATTTACTCATATTGAATTTTGCACTAAAGCACCAAACAATGTGATTTCAAGCACAGAAACACAAAGCATATGCTTTCCACTAAACCTAAAAACAAATAAATTATCCAGTATACTACAAAAGAGCTTTTATTATTTCACAGAACTGAGGAATTTTTACTTCAAAGGCAAATGTTTTCTCAAAATGCCATTTTCTCACACAGTGACACAAAGGTCTGCCAATGATCATAACCATAAGATTTTTTTATTTATTTTTTTTTCTAGAATGATTTGTTGTGTAGTTCTTTGTTTATACAGATAATATAGATTGATGTGTGCTGTCTTCATCTAATTATAAAGCGTTTTAATGTTCATGAATCAGAAAGTGCACATTAGCATGCTAGTTGTGAAACACAGTTAAACTCATTGTGGTGAATAATTAGGATGCTTGGAATGCATAAGGTAAGTTCAAAATTTTCAAACTAAACTAGTTCTATTTTTTGTATTTTGAAGACAGTCCGATCAGGAAGACACCTTTAACTTGAATTCCAAATTATATTTACACTGTTTTCAGGGAGACAGTGTAACTATTTTTAAATAATAAACATACTCAATATGTAGACAGGTTTACTGCCATACTGTTAAACATTCCTGGCAATCTATGAGGGTTGTCAAAAGTATCAAAAATCTGAAAGTACAAATACCAAAAGTAGTATGGATACACACATACACATTTAAGCAAGTACTGATACTAAAATACTATTCTTAGCTTTATCAAAACTAGTTTAAGACCACGTGGTAATTACTATTTTGTGCTGAAAATTACATTCTAATGTCTAAAAAGACAAAGATGTCTGAAAAGATCATTGTGGTGTAAAAATCTGTTCAAAATGTTTGAATTGTGACAATAGTTTTCTCCAGGGAGACACCACTAACTTCTGTGGCATAACTCCCACCAGAAACATTAGTGCACCTTTAAAGTCCTAAATTACTCAAACAGACTCTTGTGAGCTTTAAGCCATGTTATAATATTCCTACTTCTTCAAACACATACCTGGAGTGTTTTGTTTCATTCACACGTTACCTTTTGTTTAGTAGAGATTGGCAATTCCAGGGCTAAAATGATCCAAATGATTCTAGTGAAAGGTGTTTAAAAACAGTGCACTTCCTGTATTACCACATGACATCACAAGGTGGAACAGAGTATTTTCCGATTGAGAGAAGAACACAGGGTTTGTGTGTTAAACATGTATGAATTAACCAAAACAACTCCTGATATGTTTGTGATGAGGAAACATTAGAACATAGATCAGAAAATAGCGTAATATGGGCCCTTTAAGAACAACAATAACCTTTAAAATGTCGGCTCTTGATTTAGCAGATTACGTGACCTTTGAGTCTTCTCACAACTCCAGGGACCCATGTGTAGATCCTCCATCACCAGCACAGGAACAGCTCACAGTCACAGCCTGAGGGCATCAGCCTTATTGGGGGGAGATGATGTGTGAGGTGAGACCTTTCAGGTTTAAACCAACTGGATTTCAGAAGTGAAACTGGCAACCCCACTGGGCCACAGGAGCTCAGTCAGACTGTTTGACCCAAAGGTTGGAGGTTCAAATCCCACTCTTGACATAAACATCAGTGGTTGAGCGATTAGAACCATTGACACATAGGTTGGCAGTGTGCTTCTTGTTCCCACAGATGAAAGGTGTCGTTATGTATGACCCCAAGTGTCAGCATACACTGGTGTATGAATGTGTGTGTGAATGGGTGAGTGGCTCCTTGATGTAAAGTGCATTGAGCCTTGAAGATGGAGCGCTGTATAAAAATGTGACCATATATAAATTCTGGGGACACAGTTAGGTCATGTTTATGGAATTTAAAATAAAAAATTGTACATACAAGCTCAAAATTTTCTGTTCCACCTTGTGATGTCATAAAGCAGTAATTTTCAAGTTAACAGCTCCTTTTAACTTTAATTAGTACAGACTGGAAATTCCAAGCCAAATGATTCTAGTGAAAGTGTATGGAGTTTAAAAGCACAGTGGAGCACTTCTTGTATTACCACATGTCATCACAAGGTGGAACTGAGTGTTTTCTGTCCTAGAGAAGGACTCAGCCTAAATATGCAGGATTTGCGTGATGAGGAAACAGTATAACAGTAAATAGCGTAATGTGGAGCCTTTAAAACATTCAAAACAAATAGGAGTTATTTCCAGTTCTCTTCCATTTTAGCAATGCATTCTTTTGCTCTTTCATCAGCCTGACAGTGAGACTTTCTTCTTCCTTCTCCTTAAAGGTCATGGAGTGAGTTTACTGCACAGACAGAGCACAGAATCCTCCCTTGAAAAACCTCGGACTGTGACACAAAACCAAGAGACAAGCTGCCAGCCCCATGTCCCCCGTCCTCCGCTGGTCAGCCAATAAAACACACTGGGATAAAACACCACACGATCCATCTCCCTTCTACAAGCCTGAGAGACCCCACTCGCCCACAGCATTCCATTCATTACTGCACATCATATATTCACTGATTGCTGCTTATGGCGTTTGAGACTCAAACGGATTATGGTCAAATGGCCCCTCTCTCTTGGTTATTGATTAGTCCTCAGATTAGGTTACATAAATGGCGTGGAGCAGAATACCTTGACATTTTCGCTTGTCTCTGTCTGAATGCTAACTCTGGCTGCAGAATTGGGGATGTGGCTGACGGATGAGCCGGAGTTTCGTTTGGCTTCCTTTGCTCACTCTCTTTATCTATAACGCTTTGGTATGGAAATTTGACGTAAATATCATCAATTATCCTGATGGTTTTCTTTATTTTGTGCATCAAGAGCCAGACCCATTTGCTTGATAGAACCTTGCAGACATGGAGCTTAAAGTGCATTTAACATGTAAGACTACTGATTTAACTCAAATAAAGTTAACATTTAGTTACATTACAGTTATTATATTTCAGATTTTACTATTTTTTCTTGTACTTATGATTTGACTTCATGTTTGGACACAGGCAGGAGATATGACATACATATAGATAATTCCAAACACAATAGGTATGGATAGACTAATAACACCTTCTGTTAAATGAAGGTTTCAACCAGAAAAATTACATTTCTATGCTGATGATATAGGTAGAGGTATTCCATTCCATTTTAGACCTAGCACTACTTCCTGTATGTTTGTCCTTTTCTTCTTAAAGGGTCCATATTACTCTACTTTCTGATCTATGTTATAATACTGTTTCCTCAACACAAACATATCTGGAGTTTTTTTGTTTTGTTTCATAATACAGGAAGTGCTCCACTGTGTTTTTAAACATCATACACCTTCACTAGAATCATTTGAATGATTTCAGGCCTGGAATTGCCAATCTCTACTGAACTAAAGGTAAAAGGAAGCTTTTAACTTGAAAACTATGGCTTCATGACATCACAAGGTGAAATAGAGCATTTGGTGACAGACTAATTAATACAGGATTACTCAAACATGCGTGAACAAAACAAAACTCAACTGCAGGTATGTTTTTGAGGAGGTAACATTATAACAAGGATTAAAACTCACAAGTCTGGACCTCTAATGTAAAACTGTGATACAAATTTACCACAGGCTTTTTTTTTTTTTTTGTAGTCCAGTCAACTCAACAAAGTTTGAATCATTTTCGTGTAGCCATTTCCAAAGTTAATTTTGCATAATACCCCCCCTCTTTAACAAACTCACCTACTTTTTTCCATGGACTGTCTTTATTAATTTGATGTCATGCAGTGAAAAAGCAGTCACTATCCATGGATACAGGCGGGCAGTACCATCCCCAGGAGAATAGTACACCTATAAGATTCCACAGCACTACACTCCACCAACTTTTACTGTAATTAATGTGATCTTTCACACTTCAGTGCTGTCTACAGGAGCTGAAAAGACCACACTGGAGTTGTGTACAGTTTTTTGTCAAAGTTGAACAGTTGATCTTTCGTCTTTGAGAAATATCTTTGGGGAAATTTCGACACATTTAAGACAGGATCAGTTTCTTTTGATTCAAAATTCATCCTTGTCTGTGATGACATCTGCTGCAATAGCTCAAAGAGCCAGATCTTAAGGACTTTATGATTTGAATGGTCTCTACCTAAACCCCAGCAGCTGCAGCCAACCATGAATCAGTGCTAGTGCAGCCTCTGCAGCCCAGTATATGCTGTCCATATAATGAGAAAAAAAAAAAAAAGTAAATGTCAATATACATGGTAAGGCACTGGCAACCCAGGTTCAGTTGTGACTGTAATGCCTCTTAAAACTGTAAGTGCAGAGGCTACAGACAGTTCCTTACACAACATAAATTCTTATGAGATTTAAACCATGTTATAAAGTTGCTTCCTCATCAAAAACATACCTGGAGTTGTGTTTTGTTTATTTTTAATCCTTTAATATCTCCAAAGCTCAAAACACTCTGTTCCACCTTGTGATGTCATGTAGTGGTAGTTATTAAGTTAACAGCTACCTTTTACTATTAGTTCAGTAGAGATTTGCCTGAAATTATCTAAATCATCCTAATGATTTAAAGATTAAAAACACAGTGGAGCTGTATTGCCACACGACATCGTGAGTATTTTCAGTTTGAGAGAAAAACTCAGTCTAAATATGCAGAGTGTGTGTTAAACATGTGTGAATGAAACAAAACACAACTCCAGGTATGTTTGTGATGAGGAAACTGTATTATAACATAATGCTGTGTAATGTAGGCCCTTTAAAGGTGCATATATTATGGTGTTAACTATGTGTTAGTAAAATGAGTCTAATATGTCATATGCACGTTAAATACATAGCACCCTGACCTTCCTTCAGCTCCCTTTTCGCAATTCTAGGCTATGTCATGACACCATCTGAACACTACGGAGATATATGAGCACATTGTACAATCCAAAGCCCAAATCTGAATTCAAATCCATTTAAACCATGTAGCTGTTCCATTTTCACAGTGTGGAGGGTACAAAATAAAAACAATATTAGCAGTAGTGGTTATGAGAGAGCAGGCCAAGGACGCTCATAAACTCTGAGATTAAAGGCCCTCATCTCCTCATAACTCCACAAACCACCCTCCACGTGACTGCCTGCTCCATCACAACCCTACTCTGGGGAAATAAAAGTTGACTCGTCTTCGCGCCTGTCTTTCAGCTAATTAACAAAGAGGAAATCAGTCCTGGGGGAAGAAAGCTCTTTGGGGCATGGACCAGGATTCCTGCCATAGACAAGTACCAAGTGAGCCATCAGTGAGATAAACAGGCCGGCAGGAGGGGCGGGCCTAATTGGAGAGAGACACGAGGAAATTCAATACTTTCAGAGCAGTGGAAAACATGCGGCGGGCTTTTATACAACACAACCGAGCTGAGGCCGAGTGCAGCGGGGGAGAGGGGCTGCGGAATCAAAGCCGGAAATATACTTAGAGCACACAGTTTGCCTCACATCGCTATGGAGACCAACTATAGATTAATTCAGGCAACACAAAAGCATCTGGCTGTGTTTAAATTAAAGCTAAAATGGATTCTTTAGCATACATTGCATTCACATAAAAGCTTAATCTCTGCTTCAGGTGGAATTTCAGATCAACTGAGTCCAAAGTCTTTCTGCGTGCGTGCGTGCGTGCGTGCGTGCGTGTGTGTGTGTGTGTGTGTGTGTGTGTGTATGCGCGCGCAGTGCAGTGGTTTAACTGTTCACTGGTTTTCTGCTGTGGACTTGATTTTGATCAAGGTGTCGGGTACAAACTAAATATTAATCTAGAGTTGTACAAACTGTTCTGGTTGACACAGGGACTTGAGGTGACCAGGCCTGGTGGAGCTCTGCTGCAGTGGAAAAGGGGCTGGCCTTGGATTTTCGAATCAACAAACAGTCCTCCCGAGCAGTTGTCTTGCGGGGTCTGCCGGACCTGGGCTTGTCAAAAACATCTCCAGTCTTTTCAGATCTTTTTCTTATTCTTTGTACTTGACGCTGAGACACATTGAAGGTGTCAGCCACCTCAGCAGTGGATCTGGTCTTCAGCCTCTTGATAATTAATGCTTTGGTCTCAGGGTGGATCTTAGGCATGTTGTCAGAGGTCAAGTTGCAGTTGATGTGAAGGTCTGGTGTGCTGGGGTTCTTTTTATACACACCCACTAATTGATTGATCAGTAACTGATCACAGGTGAGGCTGTAATCTAGGATTGGGTGCATCATATGACAAGGCGACAAGACTTTTGTCTTGCCAAAATCTGACCTTTCTGTGTTCATTAAATGATCAATCTTTCTTCAGTGAAGCAAATTTATTTTAGTATATTGAGCATAATTTGGGAGGGTTTTAGCTTTCATATGAGACATTTCTAAAACCAATCGATTAATTTAAAGTCAGGTTATAAGCTTTTGTTTCTACAAAATGGATAAGCGACAGGACTTTTGTCAGGGACTGTACACACAGCTGACTCTGCTCTGCTCCTGCAGGCTACAGGGAACCTGTTGGCGTTAATCAAAAACATATATAAGTATAAGCACGATGGTGGTAGGATTCAAATGTCGCAGTCAGGACATTACAGTAGCTCACTAGCCAAATCCAAATGCTTTTGTAGAGTTTCATTATTTTAACACATTCAGATGTCTCATAGAATATATTCTTAACTGGAGGAGTATGACAGCTGTGTTTATATGACATCACCATGTTCAAGAACCCCTGGAGTTTAAACAGAGATGGAGACAGGTCAGAATTTGGTAGATTTTACTGTTTGCCAGATTGCAGATGTGTTGACCATTATCAATATCAATATGGCCAATATCTCTTCTGCATGTTTTACACAAACTATAAATATTCCCTATTGATGCTAAAATAAACAAAGTACGTCTGTCGCGTCGCCACAGCATTGTGTTTGTGCCCTCCACACAAACCTCAATGCTGCTCTGTGATTGGTCCAAATGCCTGATTAACCTCACAGTGAGAGTCTCTCAAGATGGATTCTCGTGATATTTGTGAGTTCACGAGGATGTGGTGTGCAAAGTTAGGACTTATCCACGTGAAACATAAACTGGCAAAAAAAAAAAAAAATTAATAAAAAATCAGTCCCTGCACTGGTATTGGTTAATACTGACTATCAGCAGAAACTTAAAGTCAAAGTATCAATATAGGTATCAGAAATGAAAAAGCTGGATATAAACAAAGAAAGTTCAACTTTTATGGACTTGAACCATGAAGATCTTTTTCCTTTTTCTTGAATGTTCCATAGTATAGCATTAAAGGTTGTATAGAGGAGTTTCCAAGGATTGAGAAATCCAGCGACTGTTTGTCCTTTTTCAAATGTTGCGCATTCATGACATTCATGATGCCTCTTCCCACCTCCTTCACGTTTAGACTGCTTGTTAAGCAGTGTAAGCGTAATATTAAATCGCTGTTGCTGCTGTAACTATACTGTACATTTTCAAATGATAAGCAGAAGTTAGCTGTCCAGAAGTAATTTAGCAACCAACATGTCAGTCTTTAGACCCTCTGCTTCACCTTAATTTAGCTTAGCTCCTTTTCCCCTTCTCTTCTTCTTTCAGTGACCTCAAAAATGGACTTTCTTTTGCGGCTAACTGGTGGTGGATTCTTGTCTGCCACCACAACAAACTTTGTGCAAACTGCGAGGAAGTTACAGTTGGAAAAAGCCACTAAGAACCGCTGCATTGGTTGAGTAAACAGCGTCTTGCGTCTGTGGAATGCGTGAGAGGCGTATGTAAACCAGTTAACTTGCGATGAACTGCAAATTAATCGCACATTTTTGTCCCTTGAATCATCATTTTAATACTCTTATCAGCATAGAAAAGTGGATAGGCGCTGCTTTGCGCAAATGTGTTTTTATTGCAAACCATAACAATTGTCAGTGAGACACTTTGTGTTAGATGTTCCACTCTCATGTTCCACTTTCATGAAGTGCTTTGCAACAGTGTGAGTGAAGTGCTTCTCTTCTGTCTTCATAACAGTCAAAACAACTGAAGTTCCCACTGTGGGTGAAATAAGGTGATGTGACCCTGAGGTAGTTCTCATTACTGAGGAACGTGCTGTAATCTCCAGTTAGCGCGACTGTGTTTGTCTGCTGCAGCGCTTGCTGCATTAGGGGCGCACTGGCGCTGGGACTTTAGGGCTGTGCCGTGCTCCGGCGCATTTGCCTGGGGTTCTGTGGCCCATGTTAGCACCTGCCCGCAGCTGATGGCATCGTCACACAGCGCTGTTTGTATGGCGCTTTTAGTGGAGAGTGTGGGTCCAGCGGCATGGGGTGTTTATTGAGTGGTGGCACTGATGTGGGTCCTGTTGCGGTGCTCGTTCCTCCGTGAGTTTGTGGATGTGGTGGTGGCGCGGGGTAGTGGGGGCGGCCGGGGGAGAGAGGCTGCAGGGCTTCTGTCGCTGTCGTTGGTCCTTGTTGGGGTTGGGCTTAGATTCACCGTATGTTTTGGAGCTTGTTGTTTCGTGTTTTCCACGTGTGGGTGGCACTGGCACACGCAGGGCTTGTGTGGTGAAGTCGTGCGTGTGCGAGTGCATGGGTGGCCGTGCCGTGCTTTGGCCCGCCTCCTCCAGCCAGGATTTTTCAGTTTCGTACAAATTGTTTTCCTTCCTGTTTACAGCCGGAGCCTGTACTTTTTCTAATGTTACTAACAGTGGCCACAGTTTATGACAAAACTAGTTCACTAGGTCAAAAAGAGTGTTAATCTTGCGATAAAAAAATTAACAGCGTTAAACTTGTTTTGCATTAACTCATTAATAGCGCAATACTTTTGACAGCAGTACTCTATTTACTTTGTTATAATGTTGTTTAATCACCAAAAACATATGTGGAGTTCTTCTCTCAAACAGAAAACACTCTGTTCCAACTTGTGATGTCATGTGGTAATACAGGAAGTGCTACACTGTGTTTTTAAACTCCATACATCTTCACTAGAATCTTTACGATAATTTCAGCCATGGAATTGCCAATCTATAATGAACAAAAAATAAAAGGAGCTGTTAATGTGAAAACTACCACTATATGACATCACAAGGTGGAACAGAGCATTTTGAGCTTTGGAGATGTAGACAGACTAATAATAAAGAGTTACTCAAACATGTGAATGAAACAAAACACAAATCTGGTTATGCTTTTGTTAAGATAACAACATTATAATGTGACTTAAAGCTTACAAGAGTGCATTTTGTGCAATATAGGACCTTTAAACCTACCTATTTTTTCTTCATTATGGCCATTTTGGTAATTTGCCTGTTCCTGGTAAATCTCTGGTTTGTCCATGTGTAGCCCTGGCTCAGCCCTTATTTATTTGTAGTTTGTTTCTGTTATATCCTGGTCTCAAAACAGAGACCTTTTTTCCTAATATGGAGCAGCTCTGCACGATTGTAACAAATTAGCAGCTTTCAGACCATTTCAGAGTGTCCAGAGTGTGTGGGAGGAGAGATCAGCGGAGAGGCGTTTATCAGAGCATGTACAGCAGCAGAGAGAGGGTGAGAGCGGGGGGGGGGGGGGGGGGGGGGGGGGGCAGAGAAAGTGTAGGAGAGGGAGGGAAAGAGCGAGAGAGCGAAAGAGAGATAGAGAGAGGCAGAGGGTGAGAGAGGGAGAGAGGAGAAAACATGGAGCTAATGTATCCTGCAGTGAACGGTGACTCATCTGCCAAGCTCAGGAGTTTTTTTTTTTGTTTTTGTTTTTTTTTTTTTAAAGGTGCACTGCATTAGTTTTAATTTTGTGGTGAGGGGTCCACCACCTGCTCCTCACCATCTATATACTAGTTTTTTCTGACTACAGTGTTACACAGTGTGACATTAGAGGATATGCACTTACATACATTTAAAACTGCCCCTCAACATACAGACTGAGTGACTCTGAGGCAGAACTATGGACAGCTCAACACACTAAATGTATTTAATTTGTGATTTGAATCCCGTTCTCGACATAAACATCATTGCTAGAGCAGTCAGATCCACTAAGGTTGGCGGTGTGAATGATGAATTCTGAAAACACTTAACTCATCTCACCTGTCTCTGTCTGATGCCTGTGTGTGTGAATGGGTGAGCAGTTCCTTGACGTAAAGCTTTGAGTCTCTTGAAGGTGGAAAAGCTCTATATACTAATGTGAAAAGTTTGTATCACTGTATGTGTGTATGTGTGTGTGTGTGTGTGTGTGTGTGTGTGTGTGTGTGTGTGTGTGTGTGTGTGTGTGTGTGTGTAGGTGTGCGTGTGTGTGTGTGTGTGTGTGTGTGTGTGTGTGTGTGTGTGTGTGTGGGTGCGTGTGCGTGTGTGTGTGTGTGTGTGTGTGTGTGTGTAGTGTCCCTGTGGTTGAACTGTTCACTGGTTTTCTACTGTGGACTTGATTTTGATCACGATGTCATGTACAAACCAATTAGAAGAGTTGTAGACTTTTAGCTTTTTTGTTTTGTTTTTTTCCTCAATATTGTTGTATTTATTGCACTGAAAACCACATGTCCCTACTCTGAACAGGCTTGCATCTCCACAAACCCTCCTTCCGGCACCTCTTCTTGCTTGTTTCCATGGAAACATTGGGTATCTCCCTGGAGAATGTTCCAAAGTATGGTTTTAATTTCCCATTTCCATGGGATATGCTCTGCCAGCCCCATGGGGACAAGAAACATGACTGTATAACGGATTACATCAACTTCTGAGAGGATACAGCCGCCCCCACACAGACTGTCCACTGTTACCCAAACAACAAGCCCTGGATCACCAGTCAGCTGAAGGATCTGCTCAACCAGAAAAAGCCGACCTTCAACTCTGGAGACAAGGCTGATGTGAAGAGGGTACAGCGGCAGCTGAAGGTTGGAGGTAAAACTCCAACAGAACAACACCAGAGATGTTTGGAAGGGGATGAAGGCCGTCCTAGTGATGGTCTTCATCCCACACAACACCAAAACAAAGCAACAGGTCAATAGCCAAGACAGGTCAAACCTACTCAATTTGCATTTTAATCGTTTTTCATCCCCTGGCACCTCTTTCTCTACACTTCCCAGATGCCCAATCCACACCTCACCACAAACCACTCAGACGGCCATTCATCAGCCCATCACCTCTGCTCCCACACCTACCCCACCCCCATGGAGGAACCCAGTCCAGTGTCTTTGTCACCTGCCCTGGTGAGAAGGCAGCAGTTCATCAAAGCAAGTCTACTGGACCAGACCAAGTCAATCCCCGCATGCTGAGGACATGTGCAGCACAGCTCACTGGGATCTTGCACTTTCTCTTCACCCTGAGTCTGAAGCTTGAAAGAAGCCCAATAAGCCATTTCCATCCAGACTCAATGACTTCAGAGCAATTGCTTTGATGTCTCATGTCATAAAAATGTTTGAGAGACTTGTTCTGGCTCAGCTCAGACCCCTGGTGGCACCATCCATAGACCCTCTACAATTTGCTTATCAGTCCCATATTAAGATAAGATAATCCTTTATTTGTCCCACAATGGGGAAATTGCAGTGTCACAACGCAAGTTACAGAAACAGTAGGAAAATAAGAGCATGCATCAAAATCAAGATAAATAATAATAATAAGTATTTACAATCAACTAAAAAACACAACACTGTAAGCTAAGCTAAAAGGCACAGGAACATTGCACAATAAGTGTTTTTGATTCTGAGATGATTGTGTACAGTGCAGTGATGGACAGTGGTGGGTAAATAAATAATAGCAGGTAAAGTGACTTTAAATAATATTGCACATTGTTATTATTATTATTACTATGGAGATGACACATGGTTGCTATGGGGATGACACATGACTAGCATTGTTCATTATACAGTCTGACAGCAGCAGGAAGGAAAGACCTGCGAAATCTCTCCTTTACACAGCGAGGGTGAATCAGTCTGTCACTGATGCTGCTCTCCAGAGCAAACAGGGCGTCCTGCAGGGGGTGACCCTCATGGTCCAGCATAGACATAAGTTTAGCCAGGACCCTCTTGTCCCCCACCTGCTGCACCGAGTCCAGAGGACAGCCCAGGACTGAGCTGGACTTCTTGATGATCTTGTCCAGTTTCTTCTTCTCCCTCTCTGTGACACTGCTGCTCCAGCAGACCACACCGTACAGGATGGCTGATGCCACCACAGAGTCATAGAAGGTCCTCAGGAGTGGCCTCCTCACTCCAAAGGACCGCAGTCTCCTCAGGAGATAGAGCCGACTCTGGCCCTTCCTGTACAGTGCATCTGTGTTATGAGTCCAGTCCAGTTTATTGTTCAGATGCACACCCAGGTACTTGTAAGAGTCCACTCTCTCAATGTCTCTTCCCTGGATGTTCACTGGTGGGGGGGCAGTAGAGTGGCGTCTGAGGAAGTCCACCACCATCTCCTTGGTCTTCCCCGCGTTGATGAGAAGGTGGTTCCGGTGACACCAGTCCACAAAGTCCTGCGTTAGTCCTCTGTACTCCGCGTCGTCATCGTCCGTGATGAGACCGATGATGGCGGAGTCATCTGAGAAATTCTGCAGGACGCAGCTGTCCGTGTAGTGTCTGAAGTCTGCAGTATAGAGGGTGAAGAGGAAGGGCGCGAGGACAGTGCCCTGGGGCGCCCCCACACTGCAGGTCATGAGGTCAGACACACAGTCCTGGGCTCTCACAAACTGGGGCCGGTTTGTGAGGTAGTCCAGGATCCACTCAGCCAGGTCACAGTCCACTCCTGCCCACTCCAGCTTGTCCCTCAGGAGCAGCGGCTGGATGGTGTTGAAAGCACTGGAGAAGTCAAAGAACAAGATTCTCACAGTGCTGCCGGGCCTCTCCAGGTGGGACAGTGAGCGGTGCATCAGAGAGATGATGGCGTCCTCCACTCCGATGCCGGGCCGATACGCGAACTGCAGCGGGTCCATCGCTGAGCTCACCGTAGAGCGGAGGTGACCCAGGACGAGCCTCTCCAGAGTCTTCATCAGATGAGACGTGAGAGCCACTGGCCTGAAGCTGTTGAGGTCCTTGGCGTGCGGTGTCTTGGGCACAGGTACCACACAGGAGGTCTTCCAGAGCTGTGGCACCACCTTCAGCTTCAGGCTCAGGTTGAAGACATGCTCCATAACTCCACACAGCTCATCTGCACAGGACTTAAGGAGCCTGGGGCTGATCCCGTCTGGTCCAGCAGCCTTCCTACTCCTTATCCGGCTCAGTTCTCTCCTAACCTGAGCTGTTGTGACAGACAAAGAGCAGGGGTGTGTGCTGGAGGACTGGCTGAGTTCTTGATGTGGATTCGGGGGCTGGGGGGCTGAGGCAGAGGTGTGAAGTGGTGGCAGTCTGGGCCTTTGTGCAGGAGACAAGGTGAGCCCATGCAGCGGTGCGGGGGGAGGAGTGGGTGATTGATCAAACCTCAGGAAGTGAGAATTCAGATGGTTCACCCACTGTTGGTCTCCCTTTGTCTGGACAGGCGGAGGACTGAAGCCAGAGACACTCTTCATACTTCTCCACACCTCCCTGACATTCCGCTGCTGCAGCTGCTGTTCCATCTTCCTCCTGAAGTTGGCCTTAGCCTGTCTGATCTTCTTCCTCAGCTTCCTCTGTACAGTCCTGAATGTTTCATGTTTGCACCTGCCTTAGGACAACGGATGAAATTTAGCTTCAGTGTTAACTCCGACATATTTATGTGGAAACTTTTTTGTAGACGCATTGATTAATATGTACTGTCCTAATTCAAATAAATAAAAAAAAAAAAAAAAAAAAGTCCTCAGCTCCTCTTTGTTCCCGGACCTGAAAGCTCTCTTCTTCTCCTTCAGCAGAGCTTTGATGTCCGAGTTAATCCATGGCTTGTTGTTTGGAAAACACCGCACCGTCCGAGAGGGTACAGTGTTTTCAAAACAGAAGTTAATGTAGTCCGTAATACAGTCCGTGATAGCATTGATGTCCTCCCCATGAGGCTGGCAGAGCTCTGTCCACACAGTGGTGCTAAAGCAGTCCCTCAGAGCCTCCTCGCTCTCTGCTGTCCACCTCTTCACCACTCGGGGCTCCACAGGCTGCCTGCGCACAAGTGGTTCGTACACAGGCCTCATATGGATGATGTTGTGGTCAGCTCTTCCCGGGGGGGGGGGGGGGGGGGGGGGTAATGAGATGTAGGCCTCCTTGACGTTGGCAAAGAATAAGTCCAAAGTTTTATTGTCTCTTGTGGGGCAGGTCACATACTGGGTGTATGTTGGCAGGACAGATGAGGGAGATGCATGGTTGAAGTCCCCGGTGGTGAGGAAGAGGGCCTGTGGATGCTGAGTCTGAAGAGAGCTGATGCAGGAGAGCAGAGTGTCACAAGCATTCTCCGCGTTAGCACTGGGAGGAATATACACAGCCAGTGTGATGACGTGTGAAAATTCCCGGGGCAGGTAGAATGGCCTCATGCTAACAGCAAACAGTTCAATGTCTTTATTACACATCTGCTCCTTCACTGTACAGTGTCTAGATTTGCACCATTTCTCGTTCACAAACAGCGCTAGTCCCCCTCCCTTCTTCTTCCCGCTCTCCTCTGTCCTGTCCGCGCGCAGCAGGTGAAAGTTGTCCACGGTGACGGTAGAGTCCGGGATTAGCGGTGATAGCTACGTCTCCGTAAAAACAATGATGCTAGCGTCCCTGTACTCCCGCTGGAATCTAACGAGCGCCGCAAGCTCGTCCGTCTTGTTGGCGAGGGAGCGCACGTTCCCCGTGACGACGGAGGGGAGAACCGGTCTGCAGCGTCTCTTCTTTTCACGGAGTTTACGTCCCGCACGGCGTCCACGGCGTGTCGTCCATAGAATCTCCTCGGGGATGACATGCCTGTCCCGGGGGAACACAACAGCGCTGCGCAGCGCCATCAGCTGATCCATTGTGTAGACGAGGCGTCGGGGTCCCGTACACATCTTAAGCCGAGACAGATAAATAATCCCCCAAAAGTGCAGAAAAATGCAGCGTCGAGTGCAGCCCAAGCTTAACAATCAATGTTGCGAAAAATATTTACAAAAGTGGGGAGATTTAAGGGCAAAAAGTTAGAAAAGTTACGAAAAGTGCGGGAGCGCTGTGACGGGCAGCTAGCGCAGCGCCAGCGCCGGAAGTATAATATTAGTGTGGATGATGCTGTAATCTATCTTCTGCAGTGGGCTCACTCACACCTGGATAGTGCTAAGGGCTCTGTGAGGATATTGTTTTTTGATTTCTCCAGTGCCTTTAACACAATCCAGCCCTTTCTGATGAGTGTCAGCTCCTCCATTGTCTCCTGTAATGCTGTGCAAGAAGGGCATGAGTAGTCTCTACTTCCTGAAAAAGCTCAGGTCTTTCAATGTGTTCAGCAAATTACTGTAGATCTTCTACTAGTCTGTCGTAGACAGCGGAATGTACTTCGCTGTGGTTCTGCTGGGGGCGTGACAAACTGATCCATAAAGTTGGTCATGTGATTGGCTGTGAGCTGGAGACATTTGTCACAGTGAGGGACAGGAGGACACTGGACAAACTCCATCATGGACACTCCTGCTCACCCACTGCACCAGACTATAGAGGGACAGAGGAGATAATACTCCCTACAACTGTACAACAACTCACCCACTGCACCAGACTATAGAGGGACAGAGGAGCTCATTCTCCAACAGGCTCCTACAGCTCCGCTCAAACAGTGAGAAATTCAGGACTACATTCATACCATACATTATGTCAAGAGGGGGATTAAAACCGCCAACCTTCAGATCCGTGGACAAACACTCTGCCAACTGAGCTACTGTCGCCCCTTATATACAAAAATCATTTTATAAATAGATGGTGAGCCTACAATATTTATAATGAATAGGCCTACATCAGCCTTCTTTAGCTGACTGGAATACATGAAAATGCACTACATAACAGGAAAAATATTCAGCATGGGAGGTCCTCTATCTTCACTGTCTGATGTGGCTAATATAAATATATTTAGGCAGATCATGACATTTGTGTGTGGTGAAGTGGTTAAGGCCGTGTCAGATTTTGCTTAGGGCCCCTTGAAAGTTAGATTTGGTTCTAAAAAATGTCTTAAAATAATGTATAAAATATTTTAAAAATAATATATTTTTTCAAGACATTATTTTAAATTCTTGCCAAATTCTTTCCTAATCTGTGACCTGTTTAAGTAAAACTCAATGAATAAACAATCACAATGTAATTCATTTTAACTTAAAGAGGTTTTTTTTTTTTTTTCTTACTTCTATGGGGTCGAATCAAAAAAAAAAAAAAAAAAAAAAAAAAACTCTTTAAAGTGAATTTAAGTTAAAATGAATTACATTGTGAGTTTTTTTTTTTTTTACTTCTATGGGGTAGAATCCCCCTCTTGGGTCTGGCCTTGACGGGGCGAGGGGGCTTGTGCGTTCCCGGGACCTTGGAGAGCGATACCGTCGGGAGCTTGCTCCTGGTAGGGTCACCCTAGGGGGGCTGGCCTCCAGGGTAGGTTCCAGACGAACATAGACCCCAGCGTGTCGGTATGCTGTAAGGTGGCAGCCCCACCAACCGACTATCCTGCGGAGGGCTAACAACCCACCCAGGAGAAATCCTTTTGTTACGAAACTGACCAGAGAAAGAAGCCGGACTGCCCAAAACGGTAACGGACCCCAGCCCGTCCCCGACCAACAAGTATGGATTAACCTTCATCGTAGGACCCGTGTCGCAACATGGAATGTCCAGACGCTCCTTCACCCCGGAGCCGCCACCCTGCTGTCCCGAGAGCTCTGCCGCTACAACATCACCCTTGCAGGACTCTGCGAAGTCCAATGGCAAGGCAGTGGCGAAACAACAGCAGGCGACCACTGTTACATCTGGAGTGGCCCCGAGAGACGGACAGGCCTTTATGGCGTGGCTCTCGCCATCCCAAAGGCCCTTTGTAAGTGCCTCATCAGCTGGACACCTCTGAACAACAGACTGTTGTCCGCCCACTTTCTCCACCAGCATGGCAAGATGACAGTAATTGTTGCCTATGCGCCCACCGATGTCGCTGACGAGGATGCGAAGGATGCCTTTTTCGACCAACTCCATCAGGCTGCCAACCAAGCCCCACCACACGACATCACCATCATCCTCACGGACGCCAACGCCACTCTATCTAGCTGCGACCGGCCCACAGGCTCACCTGTTGGCACAATTTTTGCTGACAAGACCACAAACGACAATAGTAACCGCCTTCTCCTTCTCTGCCACCATAACAACCTCTGTGTTGCTGATACCTGGTTTCCCTGGAAACTCATCCATCACTGGACTTGGTACAGCCCAGATGGCAGAACCAGGAAAGCGCTGGACCACATCCTCATATCACGATGCTGGAAGTCGTTTGTTACCGTGTTTACAGAGGAGCAGAGCTCGGCAACACCGACCACCGCCTGTTGGTGGCCCAGCTTAAGCTAAAGCTGCGAGCCAACCAGCACACCAAGACCCCGCCTTGCCTGGACTCCATCCTACTCACTAATCCAAACATCGCCACAGACTTCAGCCGCTCTGTCCACTGTACCTTTGATGCCCTGGCCCTGGACAAAGTGACCGACTGGACAACCTTTAAGGAGAGCATCATTCAGTCAGCTCACAATGTCCTCGGATGCTCACGACCTTCTCCGAAAAAGCCTTGGGAATCGTAGAGGACACTTGACATCATCGACCGCCGGCGCAAGACCCGACTCCGGGGCGACCTGTCGGAGTACCGGCGGCTGAACCACCTGCGCAATGTGGCTATAGCCGAGGACCGTGAGAGGTTCTGGAAGGCAGAAGCTGAACACCTAGAGTCCGCGGCCAACAACAACAACATGTGCCGGGTCTTTAGTCTGCTGCGCCAAGCCCGTAATGGTCCACGCATTAAGACAGCCCTGGTGAAAGATTCTAATGGCCACCTCTTAACAACTGAGGCAACCTGCCTCGAACGCTGGAAAGAGCACTTCAGCCTCCTCCTGCAGCACAGCTCCATCCCGGCTGATCTCATCACTCTGTTCAGCACATCCTACAGCCAGCTGAGAGATGCTCTGGGCATATACAGTGAAGAGGCAGGGAAGCTTGGCCTCCAAGTGAGCTGGGCTAAGACCAAATTTATGCATGTTGGTGCAATGAGCTTGGCAATGGCAATGATATTGTAGAGCCTGTCAAGTGCTTTGCGTACCTGGGGTCCATAGTGACCGACAACGGAGACCTAAATCCAGAGATCAACCGCAGAAGAGCCCTGACAGCATCAGCCCTGCATTCCCTCTGGAAACCACTCTGGCGACAATCTACCATCTCACGCAAGACGAAGCTCCGGATATACAATTCCGCCATACTCTCCATCCTGCTGTATGGCTCGGAGACATGGCCCCTGAACAAGACTCTGGCTGCCAGAGTAGATGGCTTTGACAGCAGAGCTCTCCGCACCATCGAAAACATCAGGTGGCCCCAGCGAGTTTCCAACCAGGTGCTCAGAGTTCGCACGCGCCAGCCCAGAGCATCTTGCCTGGCTGCGCAATGCCGCACCCGCTGGTTTGGTCATGTCCTCCGCCTTCCTGCTGACTATCCCACGAGAGCCATCCTCCAGTTTGATCCAAAGGCAGCAGGCTGGAAACGAGGAGGCAAGCCCTGCACCCGATGGCTTGACGTCATCGCGGGCGACCTCCAACAACTTGAAGTCACCGTGGAGGACGCAGAGCAGCTGGCCCAAGACCACCAGCACTGGAAAAAAATGGTTCATCTGGTCGGCCCCCCCCCCCCCCCCCCTCGCTGGAGCCCTAAGTAAGTAAGTAAGTAAGTATGGGGTAGAATTATCACGTGGGAGCATGGGTAACGTAGACTTGTGGGCGGAGCATTGGACAGAATATTGGAGAGCAAATTGTAGGAAAGTTTGATTAGGGCCCAGGAAAGATCACTAGATCACTCTTCTTCTTCTGGCTCTTGGCGAGGGCGGACGCGTTTTCTCTCCTCTCCTGCCCCTTATCTTTCCTGCTCTGCTCTCTGTCTTGTCTGGTCTAGTGTCTAGTCTTTTTCCCTGAGTGACTCTCTCCGCTCTGCTCTCCAAAACCAAATTTATTATGGATCTGATAAATTGGTCTCTGAACGCTATTGACACCATTTTTTCAACAAGACAAGCAGGATCGGGTGAACCTGCGTGCCCCGCCGGAACTTACGCTGCTGGATACACGATGGACGGTTGGGACAAGTGGCGTGTTGTGTGTCTGGCTGCGCTTTTCGTTGAGGATATAGAAGATTTATACTTATTCGGAACCATGATTACAGGACTTTTGCTGATTGGATTAGGCGTGGCCCTGTCTTTCAAGAAAAATCAGAGCACCGAGGCAGCTGTTCAAAGCCCCACTTGGCTGCCCGGATTGATCGGAACGATGGGCAAAGCTGCCGATACTCAGACTGTGACTTTGAGCCGTATCTTGGAAAGTTTGGTGGTCTCGCACCGCACTTTGGAAAAGACTTTGGAAAACATCTCGGAGAGGTTAGCGACTATGGATCGCAGACTGGATGGAACTTTGGCTCTAATTCGCAACAGGGATAACATCTAGGAGAATTTTTGGCTGCTCTGCATAGAGAGATGACCTTGAGACCAATTGGACAAACAAGAGCAGTGTTTAAAGAATTGGTGCAGCTGCTCGCTCTAAAACTATAACAACGCAATCTTATCTTTTGGCCTCCCCAAGCCAGTACTGGTCACGACCAAGGCCGGGCTGGTGTCAAATCGCCCTGAGATTACAGCGGAGGGAGCCTGGCCCCTCCCTAACCCCCTCGCAGCTTTGTACCCCTGACCGGGTGGGCGGGTCCGTTGTATAAGCGCCGTCAGTGGCTGCAGGATCCGGATGCTGTCTTGCCTGAGTTGGACTTTCTTACTCCCCTCCCCGCCCCTGTTGCTAGTCCTGTGTAATGTTTGTACTGTGTTTTGACTATGTTGCTGATGCTCGGAGGTGTTTTTATTTTGTGCACTCATTCCATATGATGCCCCTGTCAGGAGCATGGTCTGGGGTTGATTCACTTTTGTTTTTTTCTCCTCCCCCCCCTGTCCTCATGTGATGCTGTATTTCATTTCTACTGGAATTTCCCCACTGTGGGACTAATAAAGGCATATCAATCAATCAATCAATCAATTACTCAAACATGCATGTCTCTAAACCTCTTCAGGCATGTTTGTGATGAGGGAACAATGTTATTACATGGTAGAAAGCTCGCACAAAATCTATTTTGTATAATACCCCCTCTTTAAACTGAACCTTTTTGAATAGGCTGGAGTCTCCACATGACTTGGTAAACTAGCACGCACACCACACACTCCTACTTAGCCCTCCTGGTCAGTGTTTTGGTCAGTGTGTATCATGGCCACCACTGCCCCGATGAGACACATTGTTAAATAACAACACAACACTTTGGGCTGTGATTCAAATCCTTCTCGGCCCATATACATTGCTTAATCAAACACATTTCACAGAGCAAAGTGCACGTGGTGAATGTGCACATGGCAAGTGTGCACGTAGATGAGTGTGCACGTGGTTGTGTGCGTCAGTGCTGTGTGGTGAGCGGCGGGTGTGAAGAGGCGCAGGTGGAACTGAGTGGGCATGTTTATGTAAATACACATAGATGTATGCGATAAAGAGGAGATGAGTGTGACACTTTGATACTGGCTCTCTCAAATCCTCAATAATTCATGCAGTTTGTTAGTGGAATGTGCTATGTTAACATGCAAATGCATCCAGGTGTGCATCTTCAAGCAAGGGCTGTTTCAAAATTTGTATTATTGATGGAAAGATGGAAAAGATTTGGGGCCATAGCAATGGAGGTCCGTATAAGTTTATGTTGATCAACATATGCTGTTCTTGAGCCTGCTATATGGTTATAATCTATGACACCTGTGAATCATTATGGTATTATTTTAACATTTAAAATCACAATATCTATTTAAATCAACAAACAAAACAAGAAACAAGTCCGCTAAATTCAGTGTTAGAAACCTCAGTGCCCATTTGTAGCTGATGTCGCAGTAACCGTCATCACAAGAGTGGGCCCCTCCTGTGGATAGCTGCACATCACACTTACAAGCGTTAGATTGTTTTTCATTTCTACCAAAATGACTGCATGACACTGCTGAATCCTACTTGTATCAGAGATAAAGAAAATAAAATTGGAGAATAGAATAGAATAGTTCTGATTTAAAGGTGGACTATCTAAGATTTCTGATGGAAGGTCCACTGCCACCTTGTCTCCATGGAGTTATTGTTTTTTTTTTCTGTAATATTCTACAATACGGCAATGTGATGAGCACAGATGTTTTTCAGTTGATTATTAGAGCCCTGTATTTTGTGTTGTATGTATATGGAAAATAAATTTGAAAAGTGAAAGCATACCAGTCACTGCGCTATATAAGACTAATGCATTTTTATTATCTATGGGGATGGACTTGTTTGATTGAACTCATTGTCAAATACTCCTTTCTGGCATCAGCACGTATGTTACACGCAAAACTGATAAGATGTCATACTGCATACTGTATACTGTATACTACATACTGCATACCTATTTTGACTGTACACAATTAATGCAGATCTCCCAGACAAAGTGGCATGAAATTGAACATTTTAAAATCTGGGGGAAAAGTCTAGGCTGGTCACTAATAAACCCATGCCACAGCAAACACACCTCCCCAGTCTGCTGTTATCAGAGCCCACTGAAGACATACTCCCCACTGTTTGTATAGCTGTGAGGTTGGCATCAGATTAGACTCACTTTTACACATGGGAAAATAAAACAGAAGATGATGTCACGTGTGAACACAACTGAAGAAAAGAGCCACCGGACAAATATATTCATAGAAATCTTGAAGATCTATAACACAAATGAAAAGGCGTGGAGTTATCTGCGAGGAGACTCATATATATTGGTGTTTTGAGGCAAGCAGGGCAGTACTGTTGTGAATACAGAGCTGAGAGGGTGAGGGGTTAAAGGGGAGATACAACAATTGCTGTCACATCTGTCACACCTTTTAGATAAAACACAAGAGTATCAGATCAGGGTGGAGCACAGGCAACAGGCCAGCCCTGACAGCGAGGTGGTCATAACAAAGTAGTAGTCCAAGAAATGACTTAAGTAAGAGTAAAAGAGTATTTGGGAAAACTTACTCAAGTAAAGCCCGCCACACATTACAGGATTTTTTGGTCTTAAACATTTTTTAAACATGGGGAAAAAAAGCGCACACCACAGACACAAGGAGAATCTTATGAAATTTGAAATCTCCGATCGCAAAGACTGCTGCGGGATATGGCTGTGGACCACAGGCTACATAGTTGTGAGCGCACCTCGAGTCTGCTGTTTTCTGTCTAGAGTTAGTTAGTTAGTTAGTTCATTTATTTGTCTCCCATAGGAGAAATTTCTTTGAAACGGGAGGGGCTGCTCAAAGTACCACTCACATACAAGCACATCATTTAACAACACCAAGGCCCAATCCCAATTCTCCCCCTTAGCCCTCTGTCTTTGTCTTAGCCCTACCCCTTAGCCCTACCCCTCTGTCTTTAAACAGAGGGGTAAGGCAAAGGGGTGTGTTTTAAACCCTTAGAAATGGGACACCCCTTTGCAGTCGCAACAATATGACATTATTTTTAAAGTTTTGAAGTATTGTGCTCCTTTTGAGTTTGTTTTAAATGAACTTTGCAAAAAGTCAAATTTTTTTTAATTTTTTAATTTGTTAAAATTACTATACTCTGTACAACATATGTAAATCAAATTTTAATCAACTGTAACACAAAATTAAAATGCTGCAGAGGTGGATGGAGTTGTAGAGGATGCCTGGTACACACAAAAAAGAAAACAAAATTAATACATAGTCATAAACATATATAGTTGTTCTGGTACCTACAAATATTATAGAATGTAATATACCTTATATTTTATTTTCAAATTCTCCCACTTTTTTGAAGCTTGTTGGGCTGACACAACTCCAACAAGTCCAGCCTCCTACAAGAAATTTGTAAACAAAATACAAATGTGATTAATAACATGTCATTAAATAGGGGATAATTTACAAGGCGAAACGAAACAATATTTTAGGCGATGCATGTTCGTAATACTTTACACATTCTACCGTAACATGTGTATAGTTCTAAAAGCGCATGAGACGAGTTACGAGGCGAAATACAGCGATATATTTGACACATTCTAGTCTAACATATATGTGTATATAGTTCTTTTAGGCCATGCATGTTCGTAATACTTTACACATTCTACCGTAACAAGCGTATAGTTCTAACCGGGCATGTTACGATAAGCCGTATATGTCAGAAAGCGTAAATGCTGGCACCATGAGTATACCTACAACTTTTCAAAAGTTACTACAGTTTTATACAACTTTTTATGAGGTTCTTGAGTGCAAATACTCACATTTGTCCAATTTCTTCCCGATTGCTCGACACTTCCCGATTTCCGTGTTGCTTTTTGCTCCGACTTGCGTTAAGCCACGCCTATCCCCTTTGCGCAAAGGGTGCATCTGAAAACGCTCTGTTCAAAGGGGTAGAACAGCCCTTCCCCTTAGCCCTCGCACTTACAGAAAAGAGTATTGGGATACCCCTCTGTCTCTTGTGAACGCGCACAACAGAGGGGTAGGGCTAAGACAGAGGGCTAAGGGGGAGAATTGAGACGCAGCCCAAGATCACAGACATACAAAAACATACAAAAGTTTCTAAGTCCACAGGTCATCTCCTTCTTCGTCTAGTTTCCAGCTTCTCATTTATCAACCTAACAGATACAGGTACAAATGAATTCCTGAATCTGTTATACTTGTACAAGAAAGTCCTGTACCTGAGCCCTGAAGGCATCAGGGAATACTCAGGGTGTAGGATATGTGTGCTGTCTGACAAAATCCCAAAGGCCTGGCTAATGGTAGATTCCTCAAACAGCTGCTGTGGGGATAACAGAGGTGCCCCTTTAATTTTTCCCGCTGTTCTAACCAGACTAGAAATTTGGGTTTTAGATTTCACCCCTAGATTCCCAAACCAAGAGGTGATGCCATAGCGCAAGATTGACTCTATGGCAGCCCTATAGAAGAGCACCATGATGTTCTTAGACACCCCAAACACCCTGAGTCGACGTAAAAAATGCAGCCGTTGGTGGAGTCGGGTACAAACACTGATGACTTGTGCGCGCCAGCTTAAGTCACTATCCACATGTACTCCCAGGTATCTGAAGGAGGTGACCTGCTGGATACCACAGCTGTTGATGGTCACTAAGCTGTGGTCTCCGACAGAACCCAGATCGATAATCATCTCCACAGTCTTTTCAATGTTTATTAGTAAATGGTGCTCATTGCACCAATCAGCCAGCTTTCCCACCCCGGAGATATGACTGGCTAAGGTTGACGTCCTTGAGAGGAGACTTAAAAGCAACATATCATCTGAGAACTTAATAATATACTGTTCTGGTTGCAAGCTCACACAATCATTTGTAAATAACGTAAACAAAAACGGCGAACTCACACAGTCCTGGGGTACACCTGTGCTACTCAGCACTGTATGAGAAAGAGTCGAGTTGAGCTTCATCTGCTGAGGGCGATTCGATAAGAATGAAAAATACCATTTGATAAGAAAAGGGTTAACATTTAGGCTTACCAGTTTCTTAAGGAGCATATGTGGCCTGATCAAATTAAAGGCCGAACTGAAATCTATGAACAATAACCTGGCATAAGCTTCTGCTCTTTCCAAATGTTTAAGCACCAGGTGCATCGTTGTGCAAATGGCAGTGAAACCACTTGCTTTCAGTTTTCAAAAGATCAGAGCACTGCACTTCTAGTTTAGATGCAAGTCAAAACTGTGTTATTATTATTTGTGAAATGTGGTGCAATACTTCAGATACACCCGATCTGTGCACTGTGTGGATGTAAACAGACACACGTTAGAAGCTACTCTCACCTTTTTACTTTTAACAAACGCTTCAAACTGGATTCGCAGCATTGTTTTGTGGACTGAGTGCCATTATTTGAGGAGACAAAATCTATGGATAATGTGGATGAGATGCTGCAGTTTAATTTTACGAGAAGTGAGTAAGTCTTGTCATTATTTTCTCTCAGGGCCGATCCTAGCCATTTAGGTGTCCTAAGCACAAATGCTTTGTGGTGGCCCACCACACCACCTCGCCCCACCCGGAATGAACAATAATTCAGAATTTATCAGTCTGATTGGCTTTATTTTCAAAACAAATACACCAAACATGAAAGTTAAAATAATAAATTATTTAAAAAGGTTAATAAATAGTAAAGTAAGGAAGTAAAGGAGGAAGAGAGAGAGACGGAAGAGACAGCGAAAGAGAGATTTTGAGGGATTCTGTTCGGACTGGCACCGGCTTCTCACCTATCTCCGCGCACTTTGGATGGATAGTTTTGCGAGGATTCACAAGCCTGATTTTTTTAGTGGTGCCCCTGCAATCACTTGTTGCCCTACACGCTGTGTGTAATGTGATGCCACTCTTTCCACTATTTCCTGAGTTTGTCTGTCTGCCCTTGAAACTCTTATTGGTTGTCGCCATGGTGATGTTTTGTGGTTACGGTCTGATAGAGCAGCTCAGAGTCACGCTGACACCACACACATGAGGAGCGCAGGGAGAAGAAAATCTGGGCCTAAATCGGACAAATGATCCTGTAGTGTGTGGCAGGTTTAAGAATAACTTCAAGAGTTACTGTCAGCACATAAGATCTGATTTATAATGTGAAGTTAATGTCATCTGAAGGACAAAACATTAAACAATGCACAAAATCTGGTATTTTCAAATGATAGGCACAAAAATGAATCAAATAATTTCATATTGTCAACATAAAGGTTTGGTCACTTGTAGACTGGGCCAAGAGGACAAATGCAGAGCTGCAATTTAAAGCAGCTAACAGTCCAGAGTCCAGGCTCAATTCAGAGTCTCCAGCGTGATGAGGTCAATTTCTCAAATAGAGGGCAACACAATGACTCTATTTATTCACAGAGACAGCCAGGCTCAACAGTGGCTGCAAGAGAATGGTTCCACTAGGGTTGTTCCGATGGACGATATCATCATCCATCGTGATGGATGACCCGACATCACGATGGAGAGACACCACTGTGATGCCATGCCTCCTGCATGCGCACACACTAAGCACACAGAGCAGGATGCGAAGGTATGTACAGAACAGTGCTCATGTGTATTATACGTCTCTTGAGCTGCTGTACAAAGCTCTACTGACCACTGTAGTCAAGAGAGCAGCACATACGAGATGTGCACTGTCACATGGATGTACGTGCTGACACGTACATCCATGTGACATGAAGAAAACACACTTTGATGTGAATTAGCAGCTTTTGTACAGTTCCAGATCAAACCAAACTATAGAGCAGTGCTTAGCCGATACAGGAAGCAGGTGAGGGGCAGTGCTCTGCTACGGGAGGGCATCCGGCCAGCGAACGAACATCCCGCACGGCACACAAACATGTCATGAATGTTAAGCATTTATCATCCTAATATATTTCCAAATAAAAGAAGTCTTGAGCACATTACACGTGGTTTTTCAGTGGACTAGTTTGATATTTATTTTTACAATTCTGGCAATTCACTGAACGAGCCACACCACGCCCTCAGTCTGCTCCACTCCACCCGATATTATCGTCCATCATGATGATTCACTGTAAACATCGTCAGTGGCCAATTAAAGGGACATCGCCCAACACTAGGTGCCACAAACTGAAAAAGTAAACAAAATGATTTCTGAATAGAAAACGATTTGTTGCTTGTGGATCAGTCCATAACTAATAATCAAGATATTTAAAAGAAAAAACATGTCAAGCAACCCCTCGTGAAATATATTTGCAGGACTCCAATAAGATCTGAAAATGAACTACTGGCATATTAAGATTTTCTTAGCGGTCATACTTGTCGTAGCTTCAATCTGATTACAAATTGTGTGCACTTGCTATAAACTGCATTCAAATGTGATTAAAATTGCTTCTTCTTCTTCTGTGATTGCTTAAATCCACCTGTCTCTCAGAGTGTATTTACACCTGAAGGGCTGCACCAGTGTCCGGACTTACATCTTAAAGAGGTATTTTATTTGAGCTTTTTACCATGTTATGAAGCTGATAGGTCATCAAAAACATGCCTGTAAAGATTTTAAATGTTATCCATGCATTTTTGAGCATTTTAGCAATCTCTCCTGGACTCTATCTGAACCCTCCTTACAGTTAGCTGTAAGATTCTGTACAAAGTTCAGTCCACAACCCTACATCACCCATGTTCCCAAACAACAATTCTGAATAAATATACAAAACCATGATGCAAAATTGTACACAATAACTTGACAAACCTGAAGTGATGTGCAGTACTTGTGTGTAGTGATGTGGCCATACCAGCTTGTCAAAACCTTATCTCGTCAGATCTCAGAAGCTCAGCAAGGCCAGGCCTGGTTAGTACTTGGATGAGAGACCGCTGGGAAAATCAGGTGCCACAGTAGGGCGCCAAACACAAAAACTGTATCCTTAGGCAAGGCACTTCACCCACATTGCCTACTATGAAAATGGTGTGTGTGTGTGTGTGTGTGTGTGTGTGTGTGTGTGTGTGTGTGAGTGATGGTGGTGGTAGGAGGGGCCGATGGCGCGGATTGGCAGCAGCGCTTCTGTCAGTCTGCCCCAGGGCAGCTGTGGCTACAATAGTAGCTTACCACCATCGAGTGTGGAGTGAATGAATAATGCTCTATAAAGCGTCTTTGTGACATATGTCTGAAAAGTGCTATATAAATTAAAAAACAAAAAAAAACTTAAACTTAATTAAGTAATTAGCAGGGTGCACATTCATTGTATTGTGGTAGCCCTCTGGAGGGAGAGAGACTTAGCTCAGGGAGCAAAGGGAGGTGAGACTCAGAGCGTTAAAAACAGAAGTGAAACTTATAAAACGTGTTAATATGTTGTTTTCAGTGAATATAGCATTCTGCAAACAATTAAAGGTAACATGGTGATCTAAGTGTAATACCTGATAGAAGTAAAATACCCCCTCTTTAAACACTCTCCCAAGTCCACACTATTTGACTTTCCCCAGAGCTGCGTCTACTGTCGTCACAACAACAAGAGCAGAAGTGGAGCATAATAAAAGTATTCTAAGTAAGTTTCGGGAAGTAAATAAAAGAGCAAGACGAGGCATCCATGACTGAAAGCTGTTGTGCTAAACTCTACTTTAATAGTTTGCAGTGGTGTAAACTGCAGAGCTACAGATACATGTGCGCTGTCCTTATGTCATGAATACTGAATCTGTTTTATGTGTTTGACTGTTTTAAAAGTGAAAAACAAACTAGTTCATTTTAAATAGTAGCAATCCAAAGTTCTTCCTCACTTAGCTTATGCATTCTGAACATCCTACTCACTATGCCCCTCCTTGAACCGCCACCTTAACGTGGTGGAGGGGTTTGAGTGCCCGAATGATCCCAGGAGCTATGTTGTCAGGGGCTTCATGCCCCTGGTAGGGCCACCCAAGGCAAACAGGTCCTGGGGGACGGGTCAGACTAAGCGGTTCAGAAGCCCTTATGATGAGTATTAGAACAAGACCACCTACGTCACCTACGGATTGGCGTTACCGGGCCCCACCCTGGAGCCAGGCCTGGAGTGGGAGCTCGACAGCGAGCATCTGGTGGCCAGGCCTTCCCCCACGAGACCCGGCCAGGCACAGCCCCAAGGAGCGACATGGGGTCGTCCTGCCGTGGACCCACCACCCGCAGGAGGATCCAAAAGGGGCCGGTGCAGAGAGATCTGGGTGCCAGTCGAAGGCGGGGGCCTCGACAACTGGATCTCTGGACATGGGGACTAGCTCTGGGGACATGGAATGTCACCTCTCTGGGGGGGAAGGAGCCCGAGTTCGTGCGGGAGGTCGAGCGTTACCGACGTCGGACTCACCTCCACGCACAGCTTGGGCTCTGGAACCCAACTCCTTGAGGGGGGCTGGACTCTCCATTTCTCTGGCGTTGCACACGGGGAGTAGCGGCGGGCTGGTGTGGGCCTGCTCATTGCCCTACAGCTCAGCCGCTGTGTGTTGGAGTTCACCCCAGTGAACGAGAGGGTCGCGTCCCTGCTCCTTCAGGTTGGGGACAGGTCTCTTACTGTTGTGTTGGCCTGGCAGTGCAGAGTAACCGGCCTTCTTGGAGTCTCTGGGAGGTGTACTGGACAGTGCACCGACTGGGGACTCCGTTGTTCTAATGGGGGACTTCAACACCCACGTGGGCAATGACAGTGACACCTGGAGAGGGGTGATTGGGAGGAGCCCTCTGTCAGGGGGACCTTCAACTCACACCTCCAGGAGAGCTTCTCCCAGATTCTGGGGGAGGCTGGGGACATGGAGTCCGAGTGGGTTTTGTTCTCGGCCTCTATTGTCGATGCGGCCGCTCGTAGCTGTGGTCGTAAAGTCTGCGGTGTCTGTCGCGGTGGCAATCCCCGAACCCGGTGGTGGACACCGGAAGTAAGGGATGCTGTCAGGCTGAAGAAGGAGTCTTGTTGGGCCTTGCAGCCCGGGCGGTCACAGAGGCAAAAACTCGGGGTTGGGAGGACTTCGGAGAGGCCCCCGGATAAGCAGAAGAAAATGGATGGATGGATGGACTACTCACTATGATGAGTACTGATACTTTGCAGGTGATGTCATCAAAATTCCTTATGTGTGTGAGGGTAAGGGAGGGACTAATTAGATACACTACTCTGTTTGAAGCTCTGTTCCTCAAGTTAGACTTTAATCTGAGCTTTATCTTAACACAGTCTGACAAGCTAGCAAAGGAGCTAATTATGAATATTTGAGATGCTACAGGCTTTTTACACCATATGTGGCAGCAAATGTGGTAGAAGAGCTTCCAGAGGAAATACTTTGTGGGAATGAACCATTTCATCACCAACTGAAACACCAGAGTGGAGTAAGAACAAGGCCTTTCCTGTTGTGTTCACCTGGTTCCCCCTGGACACTGCTGTGATGCTGCCTAGTCCTCCTGTTAAACTTCACAGAGACCTTTGACTGAGACACAAAGGCCACTGAGATGCATTGCAGCTTTTTTTGCTCTTCTAGCAAAAAAGCTGCAATGCAGGTTATGGACCCGTGGACTCACTCTGCCACTGCATCCAACAGATTAGTGTGTGGATGCAAAACAACTTTCTTCAGCTAAACTCAGACAAGACAGAAGTCATAGTCTTTGGCCCACAGAAACAGTGTTAGCAGTCACCTCAAGTCTCTCTCTCTCTCTAAAACTTTCAATCAGACTAGAAATCTAAGGCTAATAATGGACTCAGACTTGAGCTTTAACAGCCACATCAAATCAATAACATCCGCAGCCTTTTGCCATCTAAAACACATAGCAAAAATCAAAGGTATACTGTCTAAAGCAGACTTGGAGAGACTTATCCATGCTTTTGTCTCCAGGAGGTTACATTACTGTAATGGTCTGCTCACTGGCCTCTCCATATGAGTCGTGAGACAGCTGCAGTACATCCAGAGCGCTGCAGCTTGGGTCCTGACTCGAACCAGGAAGTACAAGCACATGCGTCCTGTGCTCAGGTCTCTGCACTACCCCCTGTGGCTCAGAGAATAGACTTTAAAGCAGCTCTGCTTCTGTATAAGTCTTTCTGACATGTTAGTGCCATATGAACCATCTCACACTCTGAGGACCTCAGGGACCGGCCTCCTGCTGGTGCCCAGAGTCAGGACTAAACACGGGGAGTCAGCGTTTCAGATTCATGCAGCTAAAACCTGGAACCATCTTCTTGAACATGTGAGACAGGCCTTTACTTTAACTCTCTTTAAATCCAGGCTCAAAACACTTCTGTTTAGCTGTGCATGACAGAAATGTTTTCATTCTCCACTCTTCTCTCTCATTTAATGTCTCTTTCTTTCTGTGATTTTAATGTATTTCTTATTCTGTAAAGCACTGAATTACTTTGTGTACGAATTGTGCTATACAAATAAACTTGCCTAGTCTTGATACCTGTTCAAATGAGTATCCAGTTTCGACACTAGTTTTAGTATTGATGGTTAGTATCTGATTTTCAATCTTTTTAACAACCCTACTGCTTATATATAATATACTGTACTGTGGCAAAACACATTTTGCTCAAATGCATGGGAAAAATCTGGTAGTGGGTCTTTAATGATGTAGTTTTGGCCTTGGCAGTGGCAGCAGCAGGTATCAGGGCAGGACTGTTAGCTGACACATGTGCGACAGCCTCTGCTCCCCGGCCTCTCTCTCCTCTGCTCCCCAACCTCTCTCTTCTCTGTTCCCCAACCTCTCTCTCTCCTCTGCTCCCCGGCCTCTCTCTCCTCTGCTCCCCAACCTCTCTCTCTCCTCTGCTCCCCTGCCTCTCTCTCCTCTCTCTCTCTCCTCTGCTCTCTGGTCTCTCTCTCCCCTCTCTCCCTCTCCTCTGCGTCCCAGCCTCTCTCCTCTCTCTCTCTCCTCTGCTCACCGGCCTCTCTTTCCTCTCCTCTCACTCCTCTGCTCCCCCGGTATCTCGCTCCTCTGCTCACCAGTCTCTCTCTCTCCTCTCCGCCCCGGCCTCTCTCTCCTCTCTCTCTCTCCTCTGCTTCCCGGCCTCTCTCTCTCCTCTGCTCACTGGTCTCTCTCTCTCTCCACTGCTCACTGGTCTCTCTCTCTCTTCACTGCTCACCTGTCGCTCTCTCCTCTCTCTCTTCTGCTCCCCGGCCTCTCTCTCTCTCTCTTCTCTGCTCACCAGTCTCTCTCTCCTCTACTCACCAGCCTCTCTCTTGTCTCTCTCTCCTTTTCTAAGTGTTCTTTCTCTCCTCTCTCTCTCCTCTACTCACCAGCCTCTCTCTTGTCTCTCTCTCCTTTTCTAAGTATTCTTTCTCTCCTCTCTCTCCTCTGCTCACCAGCCTCTCTCTTGTCTCTCTCTCCTCTTCTCAGTGTTCTTTCTCTCCTCTCTCTCTCTCTCTCCTTTGCTCACCAGCCTCTCTCTTGTCTCACTCTCTCTCCTCTTCTCAGTGTTCTCTCTCACTGTTATCTCTCCTCCTGTTCACCGGTCTCTTCCCCCTCTCCTCTCTCGCCTGTGCTCTTCTAAATTGCTTTTCTTTGTGTGCACACCTGAGCGGACAGCGGTGTGTCAGTCATTAGACAGAGACAGGGACACGCGTACTACCACAGCCTCATACAACACAATTAACTGCAGTGACCCTGGAGAGAAGAAGACATCAGGCCCTAACACAAACTCTGCTGGAGCATGATGGGTGAAGGGAGGAGGGGCAGGATTAAACTACCAGGGCATGGGACTTTAAAGGTCCTATATTACACAAAATTTACTCTTGTGAGCTTTAAATCATTATTTAAATCGTTATAATGTTGTAACCTTATCATAAACATACCTGGAGTTGTGTTTTGTTTCATTCACACATGTTTGGGTAACCCTTTATTATTAGTCTGTCTACATCTCCATACCTCAAAATCCACAAGTTAGAGCACTTCCTGTATTACCACTTGGTGGTATACGGTGGAACAGAGTTTTCGGTTTTGAAAAAAAGCACAACCTAAATATGCAGAGTTTGTGTGTTAAACATATGAATGAACAAAACACAACTCCAGGTCAGTTTGTGATGAGGAAACTACACTAAAACATAGATTTTAATGGCATAATAAAGGCCCTTTAAAGGTGCATTATGGGTCAGTATTTCTGAAAGCACTGAGAAATAAGAAACGTTCCCGGGTCACCGTTTCAAATCGAAATGTCCTTTTAACCAGTTGTAGTATTATGTTTGAGATGAAAAAATACCAAATTATAAGGCTCTCGCCCGCTCTGTCACAAATCAAGTATTCAGAACCTAGTCAGATAGAGACTGTGTCTGTCCCCCGAAAAAATAAAAATAATAAAAATAAAAATAAAATTAAAAGACCAAAAAACTTAATACAAATACCAATTCGTGATACTAGTCAACCTCTAAATAAGTGTGTAAAGTGTGGACTGCTAAACATAAGGTCGATTTCTTCTAAATCCTTTTTAGTCAATGAATTAATTCAGGACCATAACATTGATATTTTGGCCCTGACTGAAATTTGGCTTCAACCTGGTGATTTTGTGAGATTAAATGAGTCCACACCTCCAAGTCATGTCAACTTTCTGAGTGCCAGGAGCACTGGTCGAGGTGGTGGTGTTGCAGCCATTTCTCATTCTGGCTTGTTGCTTTGTCCTAAAACGAATAAAGCGTTTGGCTCGTTTGAAAGCCTCAGTCTATCAACAACCTGCCATAATTGGAAAAACCAAAAAGGTGTTTTATTTATAATAATTTACCGACCTCCTGGTCCTTATTCAGAGTTTTTAACAGAGTTCTCGGATTTTGTGTCGGGTTTGGTTGTAGACTGGGACAAAATTATAATACTTGGAGATTTTAATATAAAAACCGATCTGAAAGATGATTGTCTAAACAAAGCCTTTGGCGCTCTTTTGAATGACATTGGTTTTACTCAAAGTGTAAATCAGCCCACACACAGTCATAAGCACACATTGGATCTTGTTTTAACATATGGCATAGAGATCAGTGATCTAAAAGTCCTCCCACAAAATCCTATATTATCAGATCATTTTTTGATTACCTTTCAGTTTATTCTTAAAGATTTCTCTGTTCACCACAATAAAATAATAACTAAAAGAACAATTTCTGAAAAAGCTGTTACTAATTTCATAGAAATAATTGGGCCAATATTTAATGATTTGTCATGTGACCCGGCTGGGGATGGTTTAGATCCCATCAAAAGTGACCAATTTCTTGATAAGACCATGGACTCCTTGAAAACTGCCCTTGATGCAGTTGCTCCACTAAAACAGAAAGTTGTCAGGCCAAGGCGATCTGCTCCATGGTATAATGAAAAATTGCGTGCACACAAACAAAAGGTTAGGAGAATTGAGAAAAGTTACCGTAAAGCACACTCAGTGCAGTCTTTAAAAGCATGGAAAACCTGCCTTTTGTCCTATAAGCAGGCGTTGCGTGCGGCCCAAACCAGTTACTATTCCAATCTAATTGAAGTAAACAAAAATAATCCTAGGTTCTTATTCAGCACTGTAGCCAGGCTGACTAACTGCCACAGCGCAGTAGAACCTTCAATCCCAATTACCCTCAGTTCTGAGGATTTCCTGACATTTTTTAATAATAAGATCATTACTATAAGAGATAAAATAAATGAAATTGCCCCTACTCTTAATTCTGAGCAAGTTCAAGCTGTAAGAGTAGGGTCTCAATTAAACTCATGTTCAGTTTTGGTGGGATCTGAATTACCCTCACTTGGTCCAGTTTTTGAGAAATTTGCCATTCTAAATCATGCAGAATTAACTTCTGCCTTTATGTCCTCTAAATCCTCAACTTGTATGTTGGACCCAATCCCAAGTAGACTTTTCAAAGAAATTTTCCCTCTAATTATTGATCCTATTCTTAATATAATAAATACTTCACTGGAAAGTGGTTACGTGCCTCAGTCTTTTAAATATGCGGTAATTAAGCCGCTCCTAAAAAAGCCTAATCTTGATCCTGACCTCTTAGCCAATTACAGACCTATTTCAAATCTTCCGTTTATTTCTAAAATTCTGGAGAGAATTGTAATTAAACAGCTTTGTCGTCATCTGCAGGAAAATAATTTATTTGAAAAATTTCAATCTGGATTCAGAACTCATCATAGCACTGAGACAGCCCTGGTTAAAGTAACAAATGATTTATTATTGGCTGCTGACAATGGTCAGGTCTCAATACTGGTTCTGTTGGACCTCAGCGCAGCTTTTGACACAATCGACCACAACATTCTACTGCAGAGGTTGGAATGTGATGTGGGCATCAGAGGAACTGCCCTCAGCTGGTTTAAATCCTATTTATCTGATAGGTACCAGTTTGTAAATGTTAACCAGAGCTCCTCACAGTGCTCTAAAGTAGCCTACGGTGTGCCACAGGGTTCAGTTCTGGGTCCAGTTCTGTTTACCCTTTATATGCTACCGTTAGGTAATATTATCCGAAAGCACGGTATCGATTTCCACTGTTATGCAGATGACACCCAGCTGTACCTATCAATGAAACCTGATCAGACTAATCAAATTGAAAGGCTTAGTGACTGTGTGAGGGACATAAAAACATGGATGACCTTTAATTATTTACTTCTTAACCCTGAAAAAACTGAAGTCATTCTATTAGGCCCTAAACACTTACGAGACTCTATTGTGGTTTTGTCCCGGCCTGCAGCCGGGCTCGATATAAAGTTTGACTCTCTAACTGAGCAGATAATCACATTGGACAATGTCAGTGTAGCCTCCAGCTCCACTGTAAGAAATCTTGGAGTCCTATTTGATCAAGAGCTCTCATTTAAAGCACACATAAGCCATGTCTGTAAAACGGCTTATTTTCATTTACGCAATATAGCCAGAATTAGAAATGTACTGCCAAAAAATGATGCTGAAAAACTTGTCCATGCTTTTGTCACTTCGAGGTTAGACTACTGTAACTCCCTGCTTGCAGCTTGCCCTAAAAGCTCTATAAAAAGCCTTCAATTGGTTCAAAATGCAGCAGCAAGAGTACTAACAGGTACTAAAAAACGAGAGCACATTACTCCAGTATTAAAAAATCTTCATTGGCTTCCGGTTGAGTTTAGAGTAAAATTTAAAATTCTTCTTCTAACCTATAAAGCTGTAAATGACATGGCCCCTTCCTACATTAAAGATGAAATTGTACCTTATCATCCTAACCGTTCACTCCGCTCTCAAAATGCTGCACTATTGGTGGTTCCTAGAGTCGCTAAAAGTACTTTAGGAGGTAGAGCTTTTAGGTACCAAGCACCCTTGTTGTGGAATCAGCTCCCTGCTCATGTCAAAGAAGCTGACACAGTCTCTACATTTAAGATTAGGCTCAAAACGTTCCTCTTTGAATCAGCTTATGGTCAGGTCAGTTAGGAATAGAAATTAAACCCATAGGCCTAGTTAAGCTGCTCTAGGAGATATATTACTGGGGAAAGTATGGCAACTTGAGCACTGTCCTCTGGTTTCTCCTACTTTTTCTCCTCCTACTGTTAAGAATATTCAATTACTAGTTCATTCATAGTCTGTTCTTTGCTATTCACATGTTGTCCCTGTCCCACTCCCCTTTTGGGGAGTGTAACTGTTTCAGATGCTGCTGTTCCAGTTTGGACCGCTGCTGCCCCCTAGTGTCGGGGACCTAGACCCCTCCTCTCCTTCCCTATCCTGGATTAACTGTCCTCGTCCTGCTAGATTAGTAGTTTCATCTGCCTGTCCGTCCTTAGGAGTGGATCTCTCCTTCACTGTGGTTCTCCTCGAGGTTTCTCCGTTTTCCCACTGGGTTTTTTGGAGTTTTTCCTTGCCGAGAAGGAGGGTCTAAGGACAGGAGATGCTGGGACAATTATCCATTTGCCTGCTTGTTGTTGAACATTCTGTATTTGTGTTTTATGAATGTTTCTTTATTAATCAACAATTTTGTGAAGTCCGCCGAGATAACTCTTGTTGTGATTTTGGGCTATACAAAAATAAATTGAATTGAATTGAATTGAATAAGGCTCTATCTGTAATACTTTTCGAGATACAGCCATTTAAAGATGGGTAGTAGGCGCGTGTTTTGCGACGTTTAAGTTACAAATTGGCCTTTCGACCATTTTTGAAAGCCAATATTTCCCCAACCAATAGTGCTACAAAGCTGAAACTTTGCATTTTAACAGAACTCATGGAGTTCTTTCAGTCAAAATGATCCTATCTCTTGGGGTTCACAAGATATTGATACCTCAAATCCTAGGCTCATGCTTTTTCGAACGAAACCTTTTGACATTTTAAACACAGAAAATGTGAAATGTAATCAACAAATATGTTTTTATTGCAAATTTTGACATATCTCTGTGCAAAAGAAGCAGTTTGTATGAAAAAAAATTATTATGTGGGGTCACAGCAAGGATCCAAACAGGCAACCCTCGATGAAAATTGGTCTAACTTCAAAGCTCAAAATGGACATGTGGACAGTTAACAAGAATTATGAAACTTTGTCTGTTGAAAAACATCCCTAAGAGCTAAAAATTTTATCTTTGTTGCTCAATTCCTTCATACTTTTTCAGCATGGTGAAATTGAAGCAAAAAATCACTTCTGAAAATTTTAATTTTCTCATATTCTTCAACCATGGGGCAGTAAAGGTAATTTATTGAATAATTAAATCATCTGTAATAATACTGTTTTAATCTGAAAATGTTCAACAAACAAGAAAAAATAATAAATTGATACTTTTATTTATGAACTTTTCACTTATGCCGGTAGGCGTACTTGTAAAAAAATTATGTAATTTCAGAAATGTACCTTAGCCCAAAATTTACATTTATATTTATATAAAACAAATCTGAAAATTTGTTATATTCCAGAGTTTAAAAAAAATAAAATAAATGTTCACAATGCACATTAATTAATTTAGTGTTTATATAACTAGCCTTCTAAATGCCAATATGGCATTCTTTTCTATATTAGGTAACTCAGCTCAGCTTGTTTATGTTCAGGCCTGTAAGAAGTGCTATCATTTCCGGCATCAGCAACCCCCTACCATGAATCATGTTATTTATGAGCCTGTGGTTATGTCACAGATAATACTATTTCTTGCAACTTTGCAAGATTATAAAGTTATATATGGAACTTGCTTCCTGTCCAGGATGCTGATGCTTTGTTTTAGAAATGATGATGACATCACCGCATGGATAAGATCCTGTTTATGTGGTTATGTCTATATAAACTATATTCAGCAAGTGGCTATTGGCTAATAACAATCACTAAAACCTTATATAAAGTGCACATGTTGGAAAATATTCCATACAAATTCTGATGCCTAAATACAAGTCAGTAGTGTACAAGTTACAAATTAAATAATGGAATCTAGTAGCAATGAAAAGTTACTAAACTGTAGCTTTGGGATTGCCTTAAATGACAATTTATGCCACAATACCTCATTATGCAGAGGAGCTGGCATTATGAATATTGTAAATCTATCTGAAGAAAATAGGGAGCTATTGGAGTGGAGAACTGAAGTTAAAGTTCCTGATAATGGCACCATATGCAACTTCCATCAACAAAGGTACATCATCCAGTATGAAAAACGGGAAGTACACCAGAAGAAAATTACAAGTAAGTTTTAGATTTCAAGCTTTTATAACACCTTTTCAGATCTACATGTACACTATGCATGCTACAATATTTATAGTACTGATATTGTTATTACTAAAAAGTATTTTACTGTTTTTATGGTTTTGACCATTAAATTCTTAGAGGACTGAGGTATTCTATTGTTCATAAGTTTATTAATTAATAGACCAGAAACACTTTAGAATAGCATGATAACTTATAGCATTGTTTTATATATTATATTTTATAATCCTTGAGAGCTGTGAATGAAGATATTGCAAGAAAATGGAGTTTGAAGCCTGGACAGAAGCTATGTCCTCAGTGTTACAAGTCTGCACAGAATTCCGAACCAGCTGTTTCAGATAATCTTGAACATGAAGAGTCGGCTGACTCCACAGATGATAAAGTATGATATAATCCAGTTTGATTGTTTTTGTTGTTCATTATAATGTTCAGATTAAAACAGTATTATTACAGATGATTTAATTATTCAAGAATATGAGAAAATTAAAATTTTCAGAAGTGATTTTTTGCTTCAATTTCACCATGCTGAAAAAGTATGAAGGAATTGAGCAACAAAGATAAATTTTTTACCACAGTTAGCTCTTGGGGATGTTTGTCAACAGACAAAGTTTCATAATTCTTGTTAACTGTCCACATGTCCATTTTGAGCTTTGAAGTTAGACCAATTTTCATCGAGGGTTGCCTGTTTGGATCCTTGCTGTGACCCCACATAATAATTTTTTTTCATACAAACTGCTTCTTTTGCACAGAGATATGTCAAAATTTGCAATAAAAACATATTTGTTGATTACATTTCACATTTTCTGTGTTTAAAATGTCAAAAGGTTTCGTTCGAAAAAGCATGAGCCTAGGATTTGAGGTATCAATATCTTGTGAACCTCAAGAGATAGGATCATTTTGACTGAAAGAACTCCATGAGTTCTGTTAAAATGCAAAGTTTCAGCTTTGTAGCACTATTGGTTGGGGAAATATTGGCTTTCAAAAATGGTCGAAAGGCCAATTTGTAACTTAAACGTCGCAAAACGCGCGCCTACTACCCATCTTTAAATGGCTGTATCTCGAAAAGTATTACAGATAGAGCCTTATAATTTGGTATTTTTTCATCTCAAACATAATACTACAACTGGTTAAAAGGACATTTCGATTTGAAATGGTGACCCGGGAGCCACTCAGTGATTTGAGAAATAATGAGCCTTATGTAACATTTATATGTATATGGCTTTACCTGGAATCTCACTGTATGACATTAAACCTTGTATTATGCAATTAGATTATTTTATAGCTCAAAATTACATTAAAATCTCATTCTTACTGTGAGAGGGGTCATCTATTTTTATTTATTTAGTTTATTTATGAGACAGGGGCAGTGCACAATCTACATTAACCTTAACAGGAGAGATGCGTTGTGCCAGGCCTCATTAGACTTCAATCTGTCCACAAAAAACTGACCTAGATGGAACTACAACAGGTGAGATGATTTGTGCTTTTTAACAAGTCTCTCACACATAAAATTACAGCAACCATGTTGTACACTGGGCCAAAACTCCTCCAGACAGTATTATTTGAGAAAAATAAATAAATAAATAAATAAATAAATAAATAAATAAAAAACAAGAAAACACCTTTGTTTTCTTGAAATAATGTTTCAAATATTCTCAGTTCTCAATGTTGTCAATGTAGAACTCTCTGCTTCCTGTAATTTTCAACATATTTTTAAAGTTTCTTCAAAAATTGCTTCTTGATTGATGTAAAACTATATATTTTTTTTTTTATTTAGAACAGATATAAACCCACCAAATTAAGAAAAAAAAAAAAATGCAAATCATCAAAACCTGCCATATACACTTAAATGAAGAAGGGCAAGGCCATTAAAGGCTTTAAAAACAAAATGTCAAATTTAAAATAAATTCTAAAAGAAAGTGGAAGCCAGTGCAGTGATAAAAGCAGTGTGGTGATGTGCTGACGTCTATGTGTTGGCTCAGCTGGAGCTGGAGGAGACTGAGGGCAGACTGCAGACATAAAGTGCATTACAATGCTCTATTCTGAGGCTGATAAAAGCATGAGGACTTCTGTCAAGGACACTGCAATTCCAAAAAGGCTTTACTTTAGATCAAAATACACAAGTGATAAAAACCTACTCCTACAACAGTCCAGCTGTCAAATTGTTGTCAAAAATGACCATGGTTCTTTACAGCCACTTTTAACTTGGACAATAATCAAAATCAGAAAAGGCAAAAGGAGAAATTCAATTTGTCAACTGGACAAAAGTTTATTTGTTTGAATACGTTTCGCAGCTTGGATGAGCTGTGAAACGTATTCGACCAAATAAACTTTTGTCCAATAAAAAATTAAAATGTACTCAGTTTTGTCCTCATTACACAAAACCAGCCAATATCACTGTGCACCTTCGACAGTGCCGACTCTGAGATATGCTGTGAACATAGACTGGAATTTCTCTAGAATAATTTCTTTCTTAAAAAAAAAAAAAAAAAGTTCCAATTGCATAAAAAGAAACTACAGGTCTAGAATTTGACAGAACATTGGTATACAAGTGGATTTTTTGTTTAATACGAGGTCTCATTACAGCATAACTACTACATACAGTATGTGGAAATTAACGTTTATGCAAATGTTGTCTCTAATTACTACATCAAACACTTCTAAACACTGGTACACATGATAATATTTACTAATAGGGATGGGCAATATATCGGTAACGATAACGATATTTTTTTTTTTACAGAATAATGATTAAAGGTCCTATATTATGCACAACTGACTCTTGTGAGCTTTAAGCCCTGTTAGAATGTTGTTACTGCCTCAAAAACATACCTGGAGTTGTGTTTTGTTTCATTCACACCTTTCAGTAATCCTTTATTATTAGACTCTCTACATCGCCAAAGCACAAAACGCTCTGTCCCACCTTGTGATGTCATGCAGTGCAGCTCATGTTTCTTTTAGTAGAGACTGGTGATTCCAAGGCTGAAATTGTCCAAAGTATTCTAGTGAAGGTGTGTAGAGTTTAAAACACTGTGGATCACATAACCACATGACATCACAAGGTGGGCCAGAGTGTTTTTAGTAGTAGAGAAGAACACAGTCTAAATATGCGGGAACATGTGTGAATGAAATAAAACACAACCCCTATTATGTTGAGGAAATAACATTATAAGAAAAGAAAAGTTCAGAAAATGGCGTAATATGGATGTTTTTTTTAATTCATATTAATTAGCTAACTTCCCTATTCAAATAATATGGGAGCCAACATTCTAGAACAGTCCCCCCCTGTGCGCGTTGGAGTGTGGTACCTGCGCAGAGGTGGAGTTAAGCTTCTGCAGCCCGTTCTCCAGGCGCTCCATCTTGGCTCTCAGCTCACAGCTCTTCTGTCCCAGCAGGCTTCGGTACAGCTTGATCTGCTCCAGAAAGGACTTGGGCGTGGTGTAGTTGTAGCGCCTCTCAGTGGCCAGGTACTGTTTGGACGTGTGGTTGACGCTGGTGTGAACAAAGGCCATGAATTTGCTTACCGACTCCTTCACTGCAGGCTGTAAAAAGAACTGCTTTAATGTTTGTTCCCATAAATCCTATACAAATATCCATATACTTTATTTGCAATGTCACACAAATATATACTATAATACAAATATATGCACCTCCATGTGCTGTATGTGTTAAGATGTGTGATCATTTTAATACATATACAATAACAAACACAAAGACTCTAACTTTTCTGGTAGAGGATCCAAACTAGCTGACTGTTTCCATGGAGATTTTATTGCTTAGCCTGGAATGTCCCACATACCTATCTGGCATTTATTAAGTGAATATACAGCTGAGACCACCGTGTAGATGTATATGTCTGATGCTTTGCTGGACCCCCCAAACATACGCCATCTGTTTCTTTCATTTATTTTTCAATTTAATATTTTATGTTAATCAAAAGAAAATATTGTGAATCTACAATATAACAATTATATAACAAATATATATAGCATTCCATTTGTCTTTATATTTCACTAAAAAAAAAATAAAAATGAAATGAATGAATGAAAAATATCAAATGAAAAACAGTCAGAGAACCATACAGCAGACACAAGCACAAATGGTCTGCTTTAATAAACTGTGTACTTTATTTGTGTGTGTGAAAACATAAATGATCAAAAAACTGTGAAAAGAGCATAAAGAAGTGAATAGAACTGAACTCACTGCTAAAAGAGACACTGCAGATCAGTGGATGTGGCAGATGTTTTATGCTGTTGACATTTAGATGCCAACAACATAAAACTGGAGTCAATTTAGATCATCTCACCTGAATACAGTCCAGATCCTGTAGGAACCTGAGACTGACTGACTCCAGGGCCTCTTGGGGCCACTCGTGGAACCAGTCGATGGCCGTGCAGTTCACCACAGCGGGAAACTTTCGTCCACGTACACGAAGCTTACTGCCCACCGGGGAAAAACACAGTGCCACCTGCAGTACGCACACATAACAGGGCTACAATCACTATTCTGTATGAAACACATTACATACCCATAGTGTTTAAAGGTGCACTGTGTCATTTTTCTTTTCTTTTTATCGGCCTTAAATCTCCATCACAGGCAGATATTTAGTTTTGACAGAGCTGCTACACAAACAATACACATAAAGCTTTATTTGAACTCTTTAGGGCAAAGACATAACAGCCGAAAACATGACTATACAGCTCTCCTATAGATTTGTGGTAAACAAAGTGCTGTGGGTGAGTGTCTATTAATTATTAATTAATTCATAAATTATTATATTATAATCTTCCATATATATCAGCCCAAAAATATCGGCAGAGCTTATCGGCCATCGGTTTGGCTGGAAAAACCCATATCGGTCGACCGATAATAAATGATAATCATGTGTCATTGTGCCGTCCTTAGAGAAGACAGTGGCTCCAGTGGGCCCTGGTGGCTCGAATGGGCTCTGGAGTCTGGGATGGGCCCTGGTATATGGTTAGGAGGGGCTGGAGGAGTGAGGATTGATCATGTGCTCTTCCATCATTAAACACATGGAGCCTGGAGAGGCAGTGAGTGAAGAAGAAGGGCTGGATGCACATCTGCTCAGACAGATGCTCCAGCAGGAAACAGACACACGCAAACACTGACAAAGAGAAGAGCCGCCCGGGGTACAACTACTCCCACTCTCCATCACTTTTATTCTGAGTTGGCCAAGAGTTAGCTCCTTTTTACTGGAGCTATGGGGAAGGGCAATAAAGAAAAAAAGCTGTGTACTGCTGGGTTGTCAGAAGTGTCCAAAATCAGTTACTAAGCCATACTAAAACTAGTAACTACATACTCATTTGAGCAGGTGTCGATACTAAAAAGTCAAATTGACAGGGCAGAAATGAGTCTTTCCTGAGTGTCTTTAGAATGCTCTTGAGCTGTATCAGAACGGATTAACATGTATCAGAGCTGTATTGGTACGGTGGCTGAGTGGCTAGCATTCACTCCTCACAGCAAGAAGGTTCCGGGTTCGATCCCTGGGTCGCCTGGGCCTTTCTGTGTGGAGTTTGCATGTTCTCCCCGTGTCTGGGTGGGTTTCCTCTGGGCACTCCGGTTTCCCCAATCAGCCCCCCCAAAAAAAAACATGCACTATAGGTAAGAATCTCTTCTTACCTATAGTGCATGTTTTTTTCTTTTGATTGGCTGCCCACTGCTCCTGAATAAGGATGGGTAATGCAGAGGATAATTTCCCTACAGGGATGAATACAGGATAATAATAAAAAAAAAAACAAGTAGAAGAGCACATAGACTAGTATACACCTATGGACCACTATGGAACCTACAGGACCACTGAGGATTACACAGATATAAGACACATGGGAATAGAAAAGGAAGTACTACCATTGGAAAGTCACATTCTATTATCTAAAGACTGTTTTTATTATCATTGTGGTATCAGCATCAGTAAGAGTGTCGAGTCTATTCCTTAGTATCGAAATTTCTCTATAAAATATACTTTAATAGTGTGGAACATTACAGGCAAATGAACACTTGAGGTACCGTTCACTGTTGTCTCCTTGTCTCCATGCTATTGCTATGGAATGTTTCACATTATGACATTAAGCATATGTGCTTTTGATATATAAAGTTTATAAAGTGTTTTGTCCTCAAAGAAAAAGGGAGAGCACTTTTAGCATGCTAATTTTTGTTAGCATTATTGTGACGGCAAAACTGCAATCTGGCCTCCGAAAGTTGTGTAAAGATAAGATAAGATAAGATAAGATAATCCTTTATTTGTCCCACAATGGGGAAATTGCAGTGTCACAACGCAAGTTTCAGAAACAGTAGGAAAATAAGAGCATGCATCAAAATCAAGATAAATAATAATAAGTATTTACAATCAACTAAAAAACACAACACTGTAAAGCTAAAAAGGCACAGGAACATTGCACAATAAGTGTCTTTGATTCTGAAGTGAACAAACAGCAGTTAAAGTGACTCCAGTATAGTAATATATAATATTACTACAATAAAGTGACTCAGATGATTGTGTACAGTGCAGTGATGGACAGTGGTGGTTAAATAAATAAGTAGCAGGAAAAGTGACTTTAAATAATATTGCACATTGTTATTATTGCTATGGAGATGACACATGGTTGCTATGGAGATGACACATGACTAGCATTGATCATTGTACAGTCTGACAGCAGTAGGAAGGAAAGACCTGCGAAATCTCTCTTTAACCCAGCGAGTGCTTATAAACTCATGGTGGTGAATAATGAGGACGCTCTGAATGCATAAAGTAATTGAACTGATTTACTCTGCAATCCTATAGAATAACGTTATTGCTTTTATTTTGTGCACCGAAGAGTGAAGCAGTTTCAATGAGGCTAAAAAAAAAAAAAGCTGTAACCTTTAAGTTACAAATTTGAAGGCTGAAAATATCCAAATGATTCTCGTGAAGGTGTATGGAGTTTAAAAAACAGTGGAGCACTTCCTGTATCACCACATGACATCACAAAGTGGAACAAAATGTTTTCAGTTTGAGAGAAGAACTCAGGCTAAATATCCTGGGATTGTGTGTTAAACATGTGTGAACGAAACAAAACACAACTCCAGGTCTGTTTGTGATGAGGAAACAACATTAGGATCACAAAATCACGTTATATGGGCCCTTTGAACTATACAGTATCTCCCTCTACCTTTGGTGCAGTAGTAACTCAACAAATGCAGCCAATTACCCACTAGCCAGAAGGATGACGGATGAATACTTTAGCGGCAGTTGTGTCCCCAGGCAAGACACTTCCATTGCCTTAGTTTCAGTGTTTGGCTGTGGTGAATGCGTGTGTGTGTGTGTGTGTGTGTGTGTGCGTGTGCGTGTGCGTGTGCGTATGTGTGTGTGTGTGTGTGTGTGTGTGTGGGTGTGTATGTGTGTGTGTGCGTGTGTGTGTGTTTGGTGCTGGGTAAAGAAGTATGGCTGCCACATCTCCATCTGTATGCCCCAGGCCCCACTGGCAACAAATGTACACTGTCAGAGATCAAATGGTAGTACTCAGTCTCATAAATCAAAAATGGGACTAAACTAAACATGCTGGGTGCTGTACCATAAGAATCAGGTTCTATAGACTGCAGCATGTTTTCACCATCAGACTGATTCTCAGCTCTGGCAATATGCTGAATGTCTTTCCCTACTCTTCGCTCCCTTTTCACATTATATGAATTAGGGATGGGAGAACCATTTTCCATTAAGCACATTTCCGCTCCCGTGGTCTTCAATGTGATTATAATTTACAGTGTGTGTGTGTGTGTGTGTGTGTGTGTGTGTGTGTGTGTGTGTGTGTGTGTGTGGGTGCGTGTGTGTGTGTGTGTGTGTGTGTGTGTGTGTGTGTGGGTGTGTGTGTGTGTGTGTGTGTGTGTGTGTTTGTTATTATTTTTTACAGAAGTAAATGGTTTATTAGTGACCGTTACTTCAACTTAAGGATTACCTCAATTTAAGGATTTTAAAAGCAAAAATTGGTCATTGTCCTGAGCAGCAGGTCAAATATCAGATATCGTATCGACTCAAAAAATCAATTTAAATAGTAAAATCAAATGTATAAGTCTGCATTATGAAATGGGTAAAAGAATAGTGATTAATAATAGTATATTTAACAATGACAGTTTAAAAACATTTTGTCACCACATGAAGCTGATTAATATTAGGCCTATGATGTCTGTAAGGTTAAAGAGGGACACTTTAATTCTATGGGGCATTAACTGTAACACTTAATATATTTAGATCACCATGTTACCATGTTAGTTAGATCGAATGCTGCTGTACATAAACATAGTCATATTACTGTAAATAACATTATAATATACTGAAGTCACTTACTGAGATTTATTCTGTTCATATGCTGCACTGTTACTTTTATTGTACATAATAGTTTTTCTGGTATTTTATATTTTTGCTCCACCGAAACAGTGTGTTACATTAGAGTCTATTTTAAGTCTATTTTTAAATTATTTCTTAGCCATTATCTATTATCTTGTTTTTATTGCATGTTACCATTTTCCTGCTGTTCTTGAACTGTGCGTTGCAACACTGGAATTTCCCCACTGTGGGACTAATAAAAGCATATCTTATCTTATCTTATCTTATCTTAACTTTCATTGTTTTGAAAATGCTGTATTCACTGAAAACAACAGATTAACATGTTTTGTAAGTTTCACTTTAATTTTTGACACCCTCCCTTCGCTCCCTGAGTTAAGTCACTCCCCCTTCAGAGCGTTATCACAACACAATCAGTGTGCATCTGACTAATGAAACTGCTGCACGTCACATCAGGTTTGTCAAGTAGCTGTGTACAGTTTTGTATCATGTTTTTATATATTTATGGAGAATAGGCCCTATTCACGCTTACCAGAAGACATTTGGAAACATGCGGATGACGACTACCGGTGTAGTTACCGACACTGGCCATGTGATAAAACCGTGGATTCAGCAGCAGCGTCTTCACCTGCCAAAGCTTTCCATGGGGGACGAGACTCTACAGTAATTGCAGCTTCAATGTCATTTAACGGAACGCTACAGTGACACCTTTTTTTTTTTTTTTTTATTAAACAAATTATAATACACACACATTAATAGGCAATTTATAAAAGGAAAAAAAAAGAAAGGACACAATGACATCTAGATGAAGAAAACCAGGCCATTTTCTCAGTTTTCCCAGATTTTGTCAAAGTTACTATTGCCAACAGAGCCCAAAGGAAGTTGGCATCCGCATGTTTCCAAACATTTTGTGACGTAAGCGTGAATAGAGCCCACCGTTTTGTGGGAGCATGGGTGACCTCCTTAAGGAGGGTTTGAACAGGTCCCCTGCATTTGACCCATCCTTCAGTGCCGCTGGGACAAGCAGTCAGGGTCAGTGGGCTCTGCAGGACCCATCTCCAGATCTTGAGCTACTCTTGGTCTGGACTAGGTTCTTTGAAGGACAAGGAGAGTAAAGAGGTAAGAGTATGGGATGCTCTTCACCTGTCTCCTCTCACTCCTCTCCCTTCTGCGATTGTGTAGTGTGTTTTTCTGTGTAAATTCAAAAGTCAAATGGAGCTAGATGGACCACTGTACATGGAGAGACAGGGCTCCACAGTCGACATTGTGATCAATTGGTAGGTTCTCCAAAGCTCAAAATACTCTGTTCCACCTTGTCATGTAGTGGTAGTTTTCAAGTTAACAGATCCTTTTACCTTTAGCTCAGTAGAGATTGGCAATTCCAGGGCTAGAATCATGTGGATTGTGAATGAAACAAAACACAACTCCAGATATGTTTGTGATGAGGAAACTACATTATAAAATAGATCAGAAAACAGCATGATGTGGCCCTTTCATATGTGCAGCTCTACATCGGAGGCTGTTTTTCTCTTGACGCTGCATTTTATTTCACTGTCATGTATATAAAACCTGTGTTCAAGTCATGGCCGCCGCAGTAACAGAGTGAACAGAGTAAACACACACACAAAACAAACTGTACTTAGCCCATGCATCTGTTGAAAGAATGATACACACACAGAAATACACACACACACCTACCCACACACACACACACACACACACACACACACACACACACACTGTAAATTATAATCACATTGAAGACCACGGGAGTGGAAATGTGCTTAATGGAAAATGGTTCATTTAAATGTTGCTCAGAAAACAGTCAATATTAGTTCCCCGCTGGCTTCATTATTTTTTTACTTGTTTTGCCGTAACAAGAATGATCAAGAGTATGGAGGTAGAGCTCAAATATTTTGAGCCACTGTGTCCAAATAAATAGAATTTGTGGATCAATAAAGTTGCACAGTGCAGAATTTTAGAACAATTAATTGTATCTAATATGCAAAATTAAGAAAGACATTTAAAGAGGGGTTTTAATGCTCAATCCACTTTTTGGTTCCTTCATCAAAGGAACCAAACGTTTGCATGCATGTTTGAGTAATCTAGTGATCTCTCCCAGGCCTTATTCAAACCCTCTTTATGGTTACCTGTACAATCCTGTCCAATATGGTCAATCTTGGCAGTTCTTCTTAAACATGAAATTATTTGTAAATGACATTACATATAGTACATTTATGCAAGTCTATTTGCTTGTTTCCTGTGAATGCTTAAAAGTCCTCTATCATGCCAAACTGAAGTGAGCTTTAAGCCATGTTACCTCATGAAAAACATACCATGAGCTGTGTTTCATTCACATGTTTGAGTAATCCTTTATTATTAGTTTGTCTACATCTCCAAAGCTCAAAATGCTCTTTTGCACCTGATAATGTCATTCAGTGGTAGTTTTAACAGCTGTATTGTTAGCCTCAATGGAACTTTACTCTTAAATACTCTAGAATAGCCTTAACTTGTTGCTTTTATGGGTGAATTCCCAAGCGCCTGAGAGAGCGGCAGCTGGGTACAGTAGCTCCTGTGTTTTTTCTTGATAACATTACCTTTTAAGGTACTCTTGTGTGCACTTTAAGTTTTGTACTTTATTTTTATTTACTCTATTTTTTCAATAAAACACTCATCATGTTTTATTTTTTTTTTTTCTTGATTTTTGCTGGCCTCTTTGTCTCTTGCTGTGTGGATCAGCAGTCCAGACTGCCCTTTGTGTATTCCAGAGAGCACCTTCTTTCACTCTTCTAGTCCCCAGTGCTGTTTGGAGTTAAGCCTGACATTCCTGTGGAACTACAGAGGAGGAAGCAAGAGGATGCAGCGCTGGAGTTAGAATAAAACAGCGGAGAAGGAAATTTAGGCCTGCGGTTCCGTCAGTTCTGATGGGGAACGTAAGGTCACTGGGAAATAAGATGGACGAACTGTGTGCGCTTGTTCAAACCCAGAGGGAGTACGCTGTCAGCAGTATCATGTGCTTCACAGAGACCTGGCTTCATACAAACTTCCCGGACAACAGTGCATCTGTACCAGGCTTTAAGACAGTGCGTGCGGACAGAGACACTTTCCTTAGTGGTAAGAAGAAGGGCGGCAGGATTGCAGTTTTTGTGAACGAAAGGTGGTGTAATCCTGGCCATATTAATGTGAAGGAACGGATCTGCACATTGAACTTATGGTCTTGGGAATACGTCCATATTATTTACCGAGGGAATTTACTTCTGTCCTGTTCATTGGAGTTTACATCTCTCCCTCAGCTGATGAAGAGGCAGCCTGTGACAGGATACACACTGTGGTCGTTGGGCTGCAGTCTAAACACCCGGAGGCTTTGTTACTGATTTCCGGAGACTTCAACCATGTTTCCTTGGACAGTGTTTTACCCACACTTCATCAGTATGTGGATTGTAAAACTCAGGACAATAGAACTCTGGACTTACTGTATGCCAATTCTAAGGAGGCATACAGTGCCACTGCCCTACCCCCACTGGGACAATCTGACCACAATCTGGTCCTGTTAACCACTCCGTATGTCCCTGCAGTAAAGAGGCAGCCTGTCACCACTAGGACTGTAAGGAAGTGAAGTCAGGAAGCCAGCGATGCCCTTCAGGACTGCTTTGAGACCACAGACTGGAATGTGTTCTGCCTGCCGCATGGGGACAACATTGACAGCATGACGGACTGTATAACGGATTACATCAACTTCTGTGAGGATACAGCCGTCCCCACACGCACTGTCCGCTGTTACCCTAATAACAAGACCTGGATCACCAGCCAGCTGGAGGATCTACTTAATAAGAAGAAGCGGGCCTTCAACTCTGGTGATAAGGACGAGGTGAAGAGGGTGCAACAGCAGCTGAAGATCCAGCTCAGACTAGGGCAAGATGCATACGGGAAAAGGCTTGAGGCAAAACTCCAGCAAAATAACATCAGGGAAGTGTGGCAAGGGATGAAGGCCATCACTGGCTTCAGCCCTCGATCGAAGCTGCAGGACAATAGCCCAGACAGATCAAACCTGCTCAATCTGCATTTTAATCGCTTCTCATCCCCTGGCACCCCTACCTCTACACCTTCCAGACGCCCAATCCACACCTTACCACAGACCACTCAGACGACCATTCATCAGCCCAACACCTCTGCTCCCACACCTGCTCCCACCCCCACAGAGGAACACCCTACTCCCACCCCCACGGAGGAACCCAGCTCTTTGTGTTTGTCACCTGCGCAGGTGAAAAGGCAGTTGGAGAAAACTCACCATAACAAGTCTCCTGGACCAGACCAAGTCAACCCCTGTGTGCTGAGGACATGTGCTCCACAGCTCACTGGGATCTTTCACTTTCTCTACACACTGAGCCTGAAGCTTGAGAGGATACATGTGCTATGGAAGACCTCCTGCATTGTGCCTGTGCCCAAGAAGACTATTCCATCTGGACTTAATGACTTCAGACCAGTGGCTTTGACATTGCATGTCATGAAAGTGTTTGAGAGACTTGTTCTGACTCAGCTCAGACTCCTGGTGGCACTATGCCTGGATCCTCTACAGTTTGCCTATCAGTCCCACATTAGTGTGGCTGATGCTGTAATCTATCTTTTGCAGCGGGCTCACTCTCACCTGGATAGTGCTGGGGGCTCTGTGAGGACATTGTTCTTCGATTTCTCCAGTGCTTTTAACACTATCCAGCCCTTTCTGATGAGTGAGAAGCTGCTCAGGATGGGTGTCAGCTCCTCCATTGTCTCCTGGATTAATGACTACCTGTCAGGCAGGCCTCAGTACGTGCGACTGGGGACCACCCTGTCTGACACTGTGGTCAGTAATGTAGGAGCTCCCCAGGGTACAGTCCTGTCTCCGTTCCTGTTCACTCTGTACACCTCTGATTTCCAGTACAGTTCCGGGTCCTGCCATCTGCAGAAGTTCTCTGATGACTCTGCAGTGGTCGGGTGTATCAGGGATGGACAGGAGCTGGAGTACAGGACACTGATTACAAATTTTGTGGAGTGGTCCCAGGCAAACCATCTGCTCCTGAACAAGACCAAGGAACTGATGATTGACTTTAGGAGAAAGAGGACACCTGTGGAGCCCATTACCATCCAGGGCCAGGACGTGGAAATAGTGGACTGCTACAAGTACCTTGGCGTACAGGTGAATAACAGACTTGACTGGAGGGACAACTGTAATGCTGTCTACAAGAAGAGCATGAGCAGACTCTACTTCCTGAGAAAGCTTAGGTCTTTCAATGTGTGCAGCAAGTTACTGGAGATCTTCTACCAGTCTGTGGTGGCCAGCACCCTGTACTTTGCTGTGGGCTGCTGGGGGAGCGGCACCAGTAAAAGAGACATTGGGCGGATTGACAAACTGATCCGTAAAGCGGGTTACGTGATCGGATGTGAGCTGGAGACATTTGTCACAGTGAGGGACAGGAGGACACTGGACAAACTGCTCTCCATCATGGACACTCCTGCTCACCCACTGCACCAGACTATAGAGGGACAGAGGAGCTCATTCTCCAACAGGCTCCTACAGCTCCGCTCAAATAGTGAGAAATTCAGGACTACATTCATACCATATGCCATACAGTTGTACAACAACTCACCCTTATGTAACAGATAATACTCCCTACAACTGTACTACAAGTTAATCTCAAGTAACGGATTACCTCATGCCCTGTCAATCAGCATAGTATTTGCACTGTTGTTCTTGTCTCTTGTATATAGCTGTGACTAGTTTATTACTTTATTACTTCTATTTCTATTTTATTTTGACTTGTACATATACATTTTTATAATTATGTATCATTTGACACCTGTCTCTTAATCTTTTTGCTATACCATCTATTTTTGTTACTCTCTGTTATTATATTATATTGTGATGTGTGAGCTACTGTATCCAAATAATTTCCCTTGTGGATCAATAAAGTTTGTCTAAGTCTATGTCTAAGTCTAAGAATTGCCTTTTGTACAGTTGAAATATTTGCTGGTGGACCGAGGAGTGAAGACGTTTCAATGAGGCTAAAACAATAGCTGTAACTTCAAACTAAATCCAGGTCTGAAATTATCCACATAATTCTAGTCAAGCTGTATGGAGTTTAAAAACACAGTAGAGCATTTCCTGTATTATCACTTAATGACATCAAAAGGTGGAAGGTGGTGTTTTCAGTTTGAGACAAGAACACAGGATAAATATGCAGGATTTGTGTGACAGAAACAAAACTAAACTCTGGGTATATATGTAAAGTAACACTGCTGGATGCTACGCATAACACCAATTATGAAAATAAAATTGGAAAACAAAGTAAGTGCAGAGGAGGAGGTTTGTACTGGTGGCGCTGAATACAGGAGTTGATCAGCAAAATGGTGTCTTGAAAATAAGTAAATAAAGATTTCTCAAGCACGCACAAATCACTCCATATAAAACTTCAAGAGGATAAATGAGAAGAGGAAACAACTATAAGATGGTTTAAAGCGCTGAAAAGTGTGATTTAATAGATTGAATATATCTGATTTAAGATCCAACGATGGAATACATGTAAACCTGCAGAAGATTCTCAAACATCTATTCCCATGAGAATGTACCAGCATTTGGAGAAAGAACACAAACCTGCAGATCAATGCCCACATGAGCTCTGCTTTACATCAACTCATCTCCAATGTGCATCACACTCTGACACTTAATACTAACTTTTAAGGGACGCCAGCAGTGCGCCTAGGGAGAAAGATAGGGAGGCAAATAGAAGGAAATGGTGTGATTGCGGGCTCTGCTCTGGGGACCCGCTCTCTCACTTCTGTGGAGCCGGAGCGGGATGAGGTGGGGAGGGTGGTGGTGAGGAGGGGAATGTGGTGAGAGGAGGGCGTGGGTGTAATAATAACAGGATAAAAAACTCTCTGAAATCTGTTTGTCGCCCCGGGGAATACAGAGAATATGCTGGCCCCGATGATGTGGAGCTAAACGCCGGATTGTGACTCGTGTGGGAGACTTATGCTCACAGTTACGGCCTCGGAAACGCTGGTTAAGTTCATCTGAAATGTCAGGATACGTGATGGGCCAGGGCCTGATCATAACACACATGCTGATTGTTGTATGGGCTTGTTACAGTAAGTATCAGGAGAAGAGAGGGCTTTGAGAGATCAGCCCTCTCATCTGTGCGAAATGTGAAGACTTTGCCATAACTTTGCTAAAGATGCATTGTGTAACTTATTGGTTAGGAGTCCATCACCTGCTTGTTTCTTTGGATAAGTCATTACTCTGCCCAGAATGTTCCACAGTATTCAACAGTTCTGCTTTACATTTATTCAATTACAGGTGGTTTTATAGCTCAAAAATACGTAGAAAAACATGTGTTCTGACTGTGAGGGGGTCGCCTCTCCACAGATCTGACCTGTAACTTGGTCTGGTTTGGTCTCCATGAAGATATAAAGGTTTAATGCCATACTGTGAAATATTCCAGACAAAGGAATAACATCTCCATGGAGAAAAGCATTTGACAGACAGTTGCACAATGCACCTTTAAAGAATGTCTAATACTGCAGTGATATTGCAAAGTAATAATTTGTATTGAAATTAAATGAATATTGAAGGGCCCATATTATGCTATGTTCTAATGTCATTTACTCATCACAAACATACCTGGAGAGCTGTTTGTTTGTTTTTTCTTCAGGATCAATAAAGTATTCTTCTATCAAGTGGAAAACACTGTTCCAACTGGTGATGTCATGTGGCAATACAGGGAGTGCCACACTGTGTTTTAAGGTTATAGGTTTAAAGGAGCTGTTAACTTGAAATCTCATCATTTCATGACATCACAAGGTGGAACAGATCATTTTGAACTTTGGAGATGTAACTGCAGTGTTAGTCAGACCTGTGTGAATGAAACAAAACCCAGCTCCAGGTATGTTTTTGAGGAAGTAACACCATTATAACATGGTTAAAAGCTCCCAAGAGTCAATTTAGCATAATATAGGACCTTTAAATAAAAATTCTAAATTAAAAGCATTTTCCCCATTAAACATGCCCTGTACCTTATCTGTGCAAAATGTACAGATATATTGTATAGACAGCTCTTGAGGTCAAAATAAGTCAGCTGCATGCTGTCTGTATTTATAATTATATTATATAATTATAATGATAAACATTTTATGTCAGATAATCAGGAAGTTCGTATTAGCATGCTAGGTGTTGCTAGCTATACTGCCACAGAAACAGCACTTTATCTTATTGCAGTGAATAATGAGGATGCTCACAATGCATAAGGTAAGTGAGGAATGACTTTGGACCACTGCAAACTGTTTAAAATGAACTAGTTCTAATTTCCACCATAAAAATCAGGCACAGAAGCATAGATATATCTTATGTTACATGATAGAGCCTTATAAAATCCACCTTATTTGCAATAATTATAAGGCATCATAATATATTTAGGGTCCACACTGCAGGAAGTTGCCGTTGACACAGAATTTGAAGTGATGAACCACTTCATTGAAAGTTTCTTGTCAATGAAGTGGAAATACTGCAAACACTTCGATTCTTCACAATGTCCACGGCCAGAGTTGGACTACAGAACTACTGCTCCTAATGTTCATCAGCATCCTGCCAACAGCAGCTGTTAAAGCAGGGACTATGATAAGACTCTGTATTACTTTTACTACAGTTACTGTAACACTGTATAGTGATTGTGTCTTTATGTAACATTAAAATGACAAATACACTATCTAAACTAATCTCATAGGAAGATAAATGCATGACGGGTTTGGTTAATACTTGGATGGGAGACTAGTACAGTGGGACCAGATCTCTCCATGAAGCCCTGCTGCAGAAGTAGAGTAAGATCCTCACAAAAGTGCTTCTGTGGGGCATTGGTGCTAAAGTAAAAGTAAAGTTACTTCAAAATGCTTCAAGTAGGAGTAAGTGTCGTGCCATAACATCTGATTCATAATTTTAAGTTCATGTCATTTGAAGGACGAAACATTGAAAGATGCACAAAATCCAGTGGACAGATACAAAAATGAGACAAACTAAATCATATCTGAAAGAGCGGAGCAAGAAACACAAATGCTCAAATCATTTCATATTGTCACATAAAGTTTTTGTCACTCACAGTGGGATGTAAGTGACACTGAAATAAGAGTACTGTGACAGCAATAAAAAAAATATTACGAGGAGTTAAAGTACGTTGCTAGAAAAGTACTCTGAAAAGTACAATTTTACTCAAGTGAATGTACCTGAGTACATTTACTTGAGTAAAATGTACTCAGACATAATGAGCCAGGTGCCACAGTGATGCACCAGTGACAAAAAATGTTGTTGTATCCTTAGGCAAGACACTTCACCCACATTGTGTGAGTGTTAATGGTGGTCAGAGGGGCCGATGGTGCAGATTGGCAGTCTCACTACTGTCAGTCTGCTCCAGGGCAGCTGTGGCTACAATAGTATGTTACCACCATGAGTGTGGAGAGAATGAAGAATGCAGAAAAATTGTAAAGTGTCTTTGAGCGTCTGGAAAAGTGTTATATAAGATGAGATACAATTTCTACAGGACGAGATGAGACACGAGATTGGATCTACGAGAATGAGACAAGAAAAGATTTTGACATTATTTGTTATAAATAAATAGTGTGATCCAGTTCCCAATTTTAGCCTCACCATTTTCGATTTACTACTATTTAATATTTCTGCTGTCATTGGAGCAGTGCTTTTTGGGACTACAGCTTCTCAAAAAATGTCACTAGCCAGTACTTAAATAATTTTGTCTCAAGATCTTGTAGCACGAGACCTTGTCTCATCCCCAATAAAAATATGTGTAATTCTGTGGTATATATGTGCAAAGGTGGAATTCCAGTGCTGTGTGTGTGTGTAGGACCTTGAGCTGTCTCCGGACCCTCTCAATGAAAAACCTCCAGCAGTTTTCCCTGGAGTCCAGAGCCCCAGAGCAGCGCACCTCCGGCCTCACTGTGGACACAATGTTCTCCAGCTCATCATCTGCAAACAGATCTGGAATCTCTCCTGCAACACAGACACACATGCCCCCTTAAAGTGGACAGTCTTTACAGAGAGGCACATCCCTTTACACTGGACAGTCATCACACATATACACACAACCCTTTAATCTGTACAGGAATCACAGACATGCATGCTCCTTTAAACTGTATAGTCATCACAGAGAGGCCCATCCCTTTAAACTGAAGAGTGATCATACAGAGGCACGTCTCCTTAAACTGGACAGTCATTACAGAGAGGCACATCCCTTTAAACAGTGCAGTCATGACACAGCTATGTCCCTTTAAACTGTACAGGAATCACAGAAGGGCAAAGGTAATAGAGCTCTATCACAATATTACTGCCTCTGAAATGTGAATCCTGTAACTGTAATCCTGGTGTGTTTCCACTGGATTGTGCACCACTTTGTGGTGTGGTTTGACATACTGCTGTTAACAGCAAAGGAAAGTTCTATGTTAAAAGAGCCAAAGTCCCATACATTTCAAATATAGGCTGTAAACTTAATTAACGAGATATGCTTTATCATTTCTTGGGAGTGGAGGTCCCACTGGATCACTGAGTAAACACAGCCTTCTATAGCCTCAGTTGGTACAATATTCACATTTGAGCAGTGCCCACAGCACAGGTCAAACTAGCAGACGTGTCTTGTAATGATCTAGGCATCAGTGCCTCCCCTGCACTCGGAGCAGTCTCTTTCCACTCGCACTAATGCTGCACTTAGAATGGAATGAGTCAGAGTGATTTTGCACCTTAATAGAAATCTGTGCCTAATTTATTTTCCCTGTCCAAGTCCACCCCTGAGGTGTTACTGGGGCTGCAAAGTTTCACTTCAATTAATAGGAGAAGAATATGAATACTGTTGACTTTCTGTTTTATTTATATCTGATCATTGTTGCATGACTCAGATTTAGAAGGAAAGCAAAATTAACTTTTCAGATCTGTAACCCTGTTCTAATTGTTTTCCCTTCTTATTTACCCACACCAAGTTGTACTTGTGCAATTCACATTTGAGTAATCTTTATTCTCCTGTATTCAAGATGTCATAGATCAAATCTACCCATTTTCACTGCCATGGTGCATGCCCACTGTTCATTACTTACTTACCTGCCCTTTTTTAAGGGGATACACAGAGGATTCAGTTCATTACTGTGATAGCAAAAGGAGAAATTTAATTTGTCAACTGGACAGAGTTTATTTGGTCGAATACGTTTCGCAGCTATGGATTCTACCTGGACGACTGAGGGATTCTACACACTTCATTAGTGTGATGTGCAGCTATCCACAGCAGGGGCTGACAGCATACAGCACTTTGTTGTGATGACGTTTATGTCGACACTACACTAAATATACACTAAAGATGTATCCTAAAGGGCAGGTGGGAATCAGCTGCCACTGGGCTCTGCTATTTTCCAACTTGGAAGTCAGGGGACCAATATCATTTATTAAATTGTTTTAGATCAGTATTGCAATGTAAAATGTCCAAAATATAATCCATGATACATGGGTGTCATAGATTATAACTATACAGTATAGCAAACTAAAGAACGAGAGCGAGAGAGAGATTGACTTTATTGATCTTGAGGGAAATTTAAGTTTTGCTGCAGCAAATTGTTGCAGTTGATGTGGTTGCAATGTTTCCACTGCGCATTTCAGTGGCCTTTGTGTCTCAGTTAAAGGTCAAAGTGTAGTTTAACAGGAGGACTGGTCAATGAGGGTCAGCAGATCCTATGGAAGAGCCAAACGTGTCCCTCCTCTGTGTCTTGCAGTTATATGAATTGCTAACACATAACATATTTAAGTGACCATTTATTGTTTTGAAAATGCATTATTCGCCAAAAACAACGTATTTACATGTTTTATAAGAGTCGTCTGAGTACTTCATCCCTTTGCTTCCCCCTTCAGAGCTCTATCACAACAAAATCAGTGTGCATCCCACTAATGGAACTATTGCGCATCACATCAGGTTTGTCAAGTTGGTGTGTACAGTTTTGTATCATGTTTTTGTATATTTATGGAGAATTGTCGCGTGGGAGCATGGGGGACATAGAATTGTGGGCAGAGCATTGGACAGAATCTTACAGCTAGGAGCGTTCGAATAGGGCCTGAGAGAGATCAAACATGCATGGATGACATCTAAAACCTAAGGCATGTTTTTTGAAGAGGCAACAACATTATTATTACTACACGTAGAAAACTAAAATGAAAAAAATCTATTTTGCATATTACCGCCTCTTTTATAAAACACTGTATTCGGGTATAGTGTTCTTGAAACTCCAACTTTATGAGCATTCCCATAATCTTCCGAAAGACGATCTCAAGACAATATTACACATTTCAATTACTTTTGAGAAATGCTGGGCTCTGTGGTACTCAGTTCAGCAAGTGCACTCTCTAAATGATCTGGCAGTCTAATATCTGGTACATTAAGTGGAGAACAATTGGATTTGCACACACTTTACTGTGTTAATAACCCTTATAATGCTGATTCATGTTTAATAAGGTAGCTAGGCCTTCCCGCCAGACTCTATTCATTTGTGTGAATGTGCCAATGCAGAAGAAGTCTGGGAAATATAGGATCCATGAGGTGGAAGTGGCACATCGTTCAGTTCAAAACATGCACAGTTAATTAGACATCCTATTCCTTAAAGGTGCATTGTGTAACTTTTCTGGTGGAGGGTCCGTCAAATGCTTTTCTCCATGGAGATGTTATTGCTGAAATGTTTCACAGTATGGCGTTAAACCTTTCTACCTTCATGGACCCCAAACCAGACCAAGTTACAGGTCAGATCTATGGAGGGGCAACTCGTCTCACAGTCAGAATGTCTGTTTTTCTAGGTATTTTTGCGCTATAAAACCACCTGTAATTAAATAAATGCGAGGTAGAGCTGTTTACTGTCATACTGTGGAACATTCCAGGCAGAGCAATGACATCTCCATAGAAACAGGCAGCTGACGGACCCCCAACCAAAAAGTTACACAGTGTACCTTTAGCAGAATGTTGTAACGCAAAAGGGCTAAATGTGTTTGTAAATGGCGCGGTTGAGGTTCAAGTATAACACAGAAGTGAATGGAGTATAAAACAAAGACAAATGTGCTGAAATGTCACTTTGAACCTTTTTTGAAGTCACTGCAACTCCTTTTTATTTTACAATATCTGGGGTGAGACAAGTCTGGGAGTCCCTGCTCAGACCACTGCTCCTGAATTATTTAGTTTTGTGGAGATTTTAAAATAAGGATGGGCCCATATGGATTTTTTGGAGCTAGTACTGGTATCTGATATTTGGCCTGCTCGTGTGGCTGATAACTCATATTTTCTGATACCAATATTTCTGTTTAAAATATAAATCCATAGTGTGGCCCACAATTGTATCTTAAGTTAAAGTAATGATCAAAAAAATAACTTTTCACTTCTGTAAAAATAATAACAAAATGTATTTATACAGCCATACAACACACACCCATATAACACTGTGGCAGTGCAACAAATATTGCCATAGATATTAATATCGACTGATTTTAAAGTAATTATTTTGATTAAAAGCTGTGTAGATGATTTATTGCCTACCTCTGTGCCTTTTCATGTTTTGCTATGGCACATGAATAGAGACATTTGTATTATTTGTCTCTTATTATTCACCTTTAAACATGGCCCAGTCACTTTGCTTTGGCTTTTACTAGATTTCCTGTTGCCTCTTCTGGGTTCAGTGTTCTACCCTGCACCCAGTGCAAATCAGACACATAATGATAAAAGTGCCTGTATGTGTTCTCACCTGAGGCCAGCAGATCATTGACCAGCACCAGGAACTTATCATCTGCCACCTGAGCATCGGTCATCAGGAACACCGTGCCTATGTTCTTCAGTCCAGCTTTCATGTAGAGGGAGGCCAGGTCACTCTGCACACACACACGCACGCACACGCACACACACACACACACACACACACACACACAGAAAAATAGATCATTTAAATTAAAATATTAATCTGGGGTGATTTGAAATGAAATTCTGTTTTGGCAGAATATAAGGTATATATATATATATATATATATATATATATATATATATATATATATATATATATATATATATATATATATATATATATATATATATATATATATATATATATATAATGTGTTGGTGTTGTGTTGGTTGGTCTCTCTCACCCTCATCAGCTCGGGCCCTCTACCAGAGGCCTGGGAGCTTGAGAGTTCTACGCAGTATCTTTGCTGTTCCTAGTACTGCACTTTTCTGGACTGAGATGTCTGATGTTTTTCCTGGTATCTGCTTGAGCCACTCCTCCAGTTTGGGGGTTACAGCCCCAAGTGCTCCGATTACCACGGAGACCACTGATGCCTTCACCTTCCAGGCCTTCTCCAGCTCTTCCTTGAGCCCCTGGTATTTCTCTAGTTTCTCGTGTTCCTTTTTCCTGATATTACTATCACTTGGTATTGCAATGTCCACCACCACGGCTTTGTTCTGTTGCTTATCCACCACCACTATGTCTGGTTGGTTTGCCATCACCATTCTGTCAGTCTGTATCTGGAAATCCCACAGGACCTTGGCTCGCTCATTCTCCACAACCTTTGGGGGAGTTCCCCATATTTACCTTGGGGTCTCCAGCCCGTACTCTGCACAGATGTTTCTGTACACTATGCCCACCACTTGGTTATGTCGCTCCATGTATGCTTTCCCTGCCAGCATCTTACATCCTGCAGTTATGTGCTGGACTGTCTCAGGAGCCTCTTTGCACAACCTACACCTTGGGTCTTGTCTGGTGTGGTAGATCTGGGCCTCTATTGCTCGGGTGCTCAAGGCCTGCTCCTGTGCAGCCAGGATGAGGGCCTCCGTGCTGTCCTTCAGACCAGCCCTCTCCAGCCATTGGTAGGATTTCTTGATATCAGCCACTTCAGTTATGTTTCGGTGGTATGCCCCATGTAGGGGCTTGTCCTGCCATGATGGTCCCTCCAGCACCTCTTCCTCTGAGCTCCACTGTCTGAGGCATTCCCTGAGCACATCATCTGTTTGGGCCTTGTCCTTGATGTACTTATGGATTTTGACTGTTTCATCCTGGACAGTGGTTCTCACACTCACTAGTCCTCGGCCTCCTTCCTTCCGGCTCGCGTACAGTCTCAGGGTGCTGGATTTGGGATATATATATATATATATATATATATATATATATATATATATATATATATATATATATATATATATATATATATATATATATATATATATATATATATATATATATATATATATATATATATGTGGGTGTGGGTGTGGGTGTGTGTGTGCGTGTCTTTACAATATTCCACAGTCGGACATAAGTACGCATTAAACCTTGAGGAGCCCTGTGTTATGCAGAACAGAATACCACGACGTGGAGCTGGGTGGTGGTCCTGCAGATATAGTGTCCCATCACAGCGTAGTGTGTTGTCTGCTAAAACAATAGAGTGCAGAGACTTGAATCCACTCAAGCACATCAAGTCTCCAGTGCGGGGCCTTTTCAGAGTCAGATAGTTGTGCTTAATAATAAGTCCATTCACAGTCTGCAGTGTCTGCATAAAGATGAATCCAGATAATATGAACCAAACTCAGCCAAAATCCTCCTCCTTGGTAAAAGTGTCATTCACAAATAAATGTGGAGCGTGTTTGTCCAAAGTTGAAGTCTGTGTAAAGTTCTCCATTAATATACACTCAAAAATAATACAGGTATCGAATAAGCAGGTACCAGTATAAAAATAAAATAAAATAAAATAAAATAATATAAATCGGTGTCCAGCCCCAGACATGCTACCTGCAGAAAGTTGTGTAGATACTTCTTCATCATGTATACTAACTTCTTCATCATTATACATGCAAGTGGTGCAACATAATGACACGTTTCATTTAAATGTAAACATTCTTTTGTCGTGATGGTGGTGTGAGGGGGCTGCTGCTGTCCCAGGTTCTCCGGGGATCAGGTCTGCTCTGCCCCCGTCCCTCACACTCTGCACAGGTCCATGGATCAGAGCTTCACTGTGGGCTTTTCAGCTCAATGTTCTGCTATCAAAAAGCTGTGACAAGAGCATCTGTCACATCACACACATACACACACATATATCTGTATGTGTTTACATCACATCACACATACACACATTTATCACACATACACACACACATATATCTGTATGTGTTTACATCACATCTATCACACATATACACACATTTATCACACACACACACACACGCACACACATATCTGTATGTGTTTACATCACATCTATTACACATACACACACATCTATCATATATACACACAGACACACACATATATCTGTATGTGTTTACATCACATCTATCAGACATACACACACATTTATCACACACACATATACACACATATATATGTGTATGTATGTGTTTACAGCAGATCTATCACACACACACACACACACACACACACACACACACACATATATATATATATATATATATATATATATATATATATATATATATGTATATATATATATATATATATATATATATATATATATGTATATATATATATATATATATATATATATATATATATATATATATATATATAATATATATATATATATATATGTATATGTATATATATACACAGTCCCTGACAAAAGTCTTGTCGCTTATCCATTTTGTAGAAACAAAAGCTTATAACCTGACTTTAAATTAATCGATTGGTTTTAGAAATGTCTCATATGAAAGCTAAAACCCTCCCAAATTATGCTCAATATACTAAAATAAATTTGCTTCACTGAAGATTGATCATTTAATGAACACAGAAAGGTCAGATTTTGGCAAGACAAAAGTCTTGTCGCCTTGTCATATGATGCACCCAATCCTAGATTACAGCCTCACCTGTGATCAGTTACTGATCAATCAATTAGTGGGTGTGTATAAAAAGAACCCCAGCACACCAGACCTTCACATCAACTGCAGCTTGACCTCTGACAACATGCCTAAGATCCACCCTGAGACCAAAGCATTAATTATCAAGAGACTGAAGACCAGATCCACTGCTGAGGTGGCTGACACCTTCAATGTGTCTCAGCGTCAAGTACAAAGAATAAGAAAAAGATCTGAAAAGACTGGAGATGTTTTTGACAAGCCCAGGTCCGGCAGACCCCGCAAGACAACTGCTCGGGAGGACCGTTTGTTGATTCGAAAATCCAAGGCCAGCCCCTTTTCCACTGCAGCAGAGCTCCACCAGGCCTGGTCACTTCAAGTCCCTGTGTCAACCAGAACAGTTTGTAGAATTCTGTCTCGAAATGGCCTCCATGGTTGAATCAGTGCACAGAAACCAGCACTAAACAAAAGGCAATTAAAAAACCGTGTGGCATTTGCCAAGGCCCACAGCCTGCTAAAAGGATGGACACTGGAAAAGTGGCAGAAGGTGGATTTCTCAGATGAATTCTCGGTTGAATTACATCACAGCCGCCACAAATATTGCAGGAGACCTACTGGAGCCCGCATGGATCTAAGATTCACCCAGAAAACAGTTAAGTTTGGTGGCGGAAAAATCATGGTCTGGGGTTACATCCAGTATGGGGGTGTGCGAGACATTTGCAGGGTGGAAGGCAATATCAATAGCCTAAAATATCAAGAAGTATTAGCTACCTCTTACATTCCCAACCATAAAAGGGGTCAAATTTTGCAGCAGGATGGTGCTCCATCGCATACTTCTATCTCTACATCAAAGTTCCTCAAGGCGAAGAAGATCAAGGTGCTCCAGGACTGGCCAGCCCAGTCACCAGACATAAACATCATTGAGCATGTCTGGGGTAGAATGAAAGAGGAAGCATGGAAGGCAAAACCAAAGAATCTTGATGAACTCTGGGAGGCATGTAAGACTGCTTTCTTTGCTATTCCTGATGACTTCATCAACAAATTGTATGAATCATTGTCGAACCGCATGGATGCAGTCCTTCAAGCTCATGGAAGTCATACAAGATATTAAATATGGATCTCACAGCACCACTACTTAATTCACTGATGTTATGCAACATATTTTTGTATTTGAAGTAAATTATTTGTTCAATTTTCTGTAGGCGACAAGACTTTTGTCTTGCCAAAATCTGACCTTTCTGTGTTCATTAAAAGATCAATCTTTCTTCAGTGAAGCAAATTTATTTTAGTATATTGAGCATAATTTGGGAGGGTTTTAGCTTTCATATGAGACATTTCTAAAACCAATCGATTAATTTAAAGTCAGGTTATAAGCTTTTGTTTCTACAAAATGGATAAGCGACAAGACTTTTGTCAGGGACTGTATATATATATATATATATATATATATATATATATATATATATATATATATATATATGTGTGTGTGTGTGTGTGTGTGTGTGTGTGTGTGTATTTACAGCAGATCTATCACACAGACATATACATCTTTATGTGTTTACAGCAGACGACAGCACAACAGACTCAGGCCTGTGTAAGCCTGTATGTGCAAAGTAATTGATATACGCCATGGGCTGCATTCACTCCCTTCATTATCTGATAGATGTTCTGATACTGTGGCTCACAGAAAATGAGAAGGAAGAATACTGTTATCATGCATGGAAGTCTGCCATACTCAAATATATCATTATAAAGAGGGATGCATCAATCCAGCTTTTTTAGTTCCAATGCACTATGGCTTGCTGATATCCGATATCAACCAATACCAGACCAGATAAGAGAGTAAAAAAAAAAATCTTGTATGACAAAATGTGTTATGTAGCTTTTATTTATCATTCAACTACAGAACAAATTTGTATTAAAAGCTCAATCTTTATGAGACTTTCTGGACCAACTACGACCAGTAATGCATCAGTTTATAGACCCCACCAGGATATTGAAAGAACCGATATTTTGGAGCAATTACCTGATCCAGTAAATTTTCATGGATCACTGCCGATATTTAATCCCAGTATCTGTGCATCCCTAGTTATCACCTTATAGTTATCCAGGTTTTTGCTTTTTGGGAGGGAGATAATATTACTTTGCCTGGACTGTTTCATTGTATAACAATGAACATATATATCTCCATGGAGACAAACAGGTGAGTGCATCAGGCCAACTGTTGGGTCAGATCTGTAACACAGCAAGAAGGCTTGTTTTTCTCAAGGTAGGCATATAACACCTGTAATTGGATACATGAAACATTTCTGGAAAAGCTATAATATCTCGAGGAGGCAAGTCCAAAAGTCCACCAGAAAATTCATGCAGTGCACTTTTAAGTTGAATTGACTAGATTACTTTATTTAAAATGTATAATTTCACACAACAGTATGCATCTCTGTGCTGACATTGCATTTATAATCTAGAACTTGATGATATATTTCAGATGGACGGCACAGGCCTATTTAACTCTACTGGAGAGTCACTGACTTTTTAAAGAAATAACAAAACTGAAAATTCACAAATGTTTATGTTGGTTATTCGCTCCACATACTGTGAATAGGCCCAATTTCAGAAAATCAGTTACAGGACTTTTAAATTCCACCATAGAATCCTGACCTGTCCTCATCATACTGTTTGTGGTCTACATGTCTATGTGTTTTGGTGGTTGGAGTTTGATTTTCAACCAAAAGGTGAGAGAGACTAAGAAACTGTTGGCTAGCATGTAACTGTAATGAGATATGAGAGGGACTTAATTAACAGCACAAATCAGCTCACCTGAGTCATTACGTCAGTTCTTTCTGGTGAGTTTAGGTTAAAATAAAGCTCAGATTACAGTCTACCAGTGCCTCAGACAGAGCATGCTTTTAGTTAGCATCACAGCACCTGGGAATGTTGATGACATCAGCGGCAAAGTATCAGTTGTTGAAACCCTTCTTCTCAGTAATGCTAATTAGCTGACAATTAGTGTGTATCCTGTTACCATGTCCACCTTATTACGCCTGTGCTGTCTTTCCCACACTTATCCAACTTCAGTTTAGAGTTCTGAGTGGAGTCACCAAATGTATGCTCAGCACCATTATAAGTGCAGGCCCGGGTGCAGCCTGTAGCCTCCAATAGAGAGAGCCAGTGTGGTGCCGTGTGCACAATGTGACAGGGCCTGCTGATGTGAGATGTGTCAGGAGCAATCCCAGAGAGCAGCAGCAGCACAGAGCCCACGAGCAAGACAGTTACACCAACTAAAGTCACCACTGACCTGGATTCAGTCTGCCTGGCAAAAACAGCCATCTGAGTAAACTAGTCTCAAGTTTTATTATTATTATTATTATTATTATTATTATTATTATTATTATTATTATTATTATTATTATTATTATTCAATATTTTATGTTTACTTGTACATAGTGTATACATTTATACTGTGCCTTATTTCATATCAGTAATTTGCTATTTCTGTTACTTATTTAGAATTTAGTCTACCATTCATATGTTTGTTTTGGTTATTATAATATGCTGTGAGCTACTGTGTCCAAATAATTTCCCTTGTGGATCAATAAAGTTTGTCTAAGTCTAATAATAATAATAATAAAATGCTGGGAGCCAGATCACAATTAAGATTTTTTCATGACCATAGACTGTATAAAGAAGTGGACTAAGGACTATGATGTCACCCACAGCGCTCAGCTCCAGTCCAATGAAGCTCATTGAGGCTGGAAGTTATAGGAGAAGTGAAGTTATATATTAGGAATAGGAATTTATTTATGAACAAAACAGCAAAATAAAAACACCAACAGGATCATGTTGAGCAAGTTAATATGAACATTTTTAAGACTAAAATGACGACGCTCACTGCAGCAGTTACAGAGAGAGGGGCGACAGTTTTTCAATGTAAAATCGATTGGAGAGTTGATGGAGCTGATGTGATGTCATGAGGTAGTTTTAGTTAACAGCTCCTTTTACTTTTACTTCAGTAGAGATTGGCAATTCCAGGTTTGAAATTATCCACATAATTTTAGTGAAGGTGTGGGGCACCTCCTGTATTACCACATGACATCACAAGAGTGTTTTCAGTTTGAGAGAAAAATTCAAGTCAGACACAGGGTTTGTGTTTTAAACATGTGGATGAATGAAACAAAACACAGCTCCCGGCATGTTTTTTAATGAGAAAACAATATTATAACATAGATCATAAATGGGCCCTTTAATTGAAAATAACTGGCCACTGGAATAACAGAAACACAATACTGTATGTAAAACAACAAAACTCTCTCCTCCCCACTGGCAGATAATGCTGCTGTTTTCAGAGTGTGTGAGAACAGATTCAATTCCACTGGAAACTGATGGCAAGTGTTTGGTTTCTTATTATTACAGGTTCATATAAGGCACTGTATTCAGATAGGCTTAATGCCTAAACTAATCTCCATACATATCTCATTTGAGTATTTCTCAGAGGAGCGCACTAAAAAGCAGACTTGATTTGTCACAAAGTGCTGCTTTTACAATATATCCCATGGGAGGAAAATAAAATGACTTATTTACAAGAATAAAATCAGGTTCTCAACTCCTTTGAATTAAACTCAGTCAATAATTCTACAAAAAGTAGACAAAAAGTCTCAAATCAGTATGTCTAATGTGAGCACTAGACCTTTCACAATAACTACTAATATTAGCTACAGCTAATTATAAGTGTTATATTGTTTGAGAATCAGGAAGTACAACCTCTGAAAGTTGGGAAAAGCACGTCTGAACTCACAGTGAATAATTAGGATAAGTTAAGTAAGTGAGGAATAACAAACTGTTTGAAATGAACTCATTCTGTTTGTCAATAAAAATCAGGTACAGTGCCTTTAACATTGTAATATTGTATGTTGCCAACAATATTGATACTGGTATCAGCTAATATCTGGTATCAGCAGACACTAAGCCAAAGTATCGGTATCGGAGCAGAAGAAGCTGTATCAATGCATCCCTATTGCCAGCACCGTACTGTTTGTCTTATGCGGATATTTCCTTTGTGAGTGTCTGTAAAGTGGCCGCCTTGATTCTCTACATGACCACCTCTCCCTGGTCCCTGTGAACCTGCACTTTGTTTGTTGTCTGTGGGTGAGTCTGTGTGTGGAGGAGGGAGTCTGTTTTACCTTGAGATCACTGATGCCGTAGCCTTTCCTCAGGGTGATCTGGAACACCTCCAAGCCCGAGACAAACGCTGCCAGCCGGGTGAGGCTCTGCTTACCGCTGCCGCCCACACCCACCAGCAGGGCACTCCCCCGGGGGCACTCCAGGATCCGGCTGATGCGGCAGCTGTGGAGGTGGGCAGAGGAGGAGAGGTGTGAGGAGGACAGGGACCAGAGCTGAGTCACAACAACAACACTGTCAACTGGCTCTCAGACAGGATTTGATATGGGGGCAGGAGCAAGACGAAAAGAGGAAGATCTCATTTTTATTAAAGGTGTATTCAAAGTGTGCTACTTGACTTCTAGAGTTGTCAAAAGTATGGAGAATCAGAGACTAATTGATACTAAAACTAGTATTGAAATTAGATACTCATTTAAAGAAGACATTGTGCTTGTGTCTGTTGTATAGTTGTAATCTGTGACACCAGTGGATCATTATGTTAATTTGCAATATTGTGATTTTAAATCACAATATTGGTCTTATTGTATTGTATTGAATTTTGAACAACTTAATAAAAGAAACGTAAATGTCACAACAACAAAGAGCCATGAAGTTGTCCGTATCTCCTATGGATAGCTGCACATTATGCTACATACCCCTTCCCACCCGCACCGCAGGGTGGGAAGGGGTATGTAGCATAATCACTCATCACAATATAATATAATAAGAAAGAGTAAAAAATATAAATGGTAATAATAAATTCTCAATAAGTAGCAAAAAAAATTAGCAAGAGACAGGTGTCAAATAAGGCATAATTATATAAATGTATATGTACAAGTCAAAATAAAATAGGTCGTAAGGAAGACCGTGCAAAAATGATATGATGATTGACAGGACATAAGGTTATCTGTTCCATAAGGGTGAGTTGTTGTACAGTTGCAAGGAGTATTATCTGTTACATAAGGGTGAGTTGTTGTACAGTTGTATGGAGTATAGTATGAATGTAGCCCTGTATCTCTCACTGTTTGAGTGGAGCTGTAGGAGCCTGTTGGAGAATGAGCTCCTCTGTCCCTCTATAGTCTGGTGCAGTGGGTGAGTTGTTGTAGGGAGTATTATCTGTCCCTCTATAGTCTGGTGCAGTGGGTGAGCAGGAGTGTCCATGATGGAGAGCAGTTTGTCCAGTGTCCTCCTGTCCCTCACTGTGACAAATGTCATCAGCTCACATCACGTAACCCGCTTTACGGATCAGTCTGTCAATCTGCCCAATGTCCCTTTTACTGGTGCTGCTCCTCCAGGAGATCACAGCGAAGTACAGGGCGCTGGTCCCCACAGACTGGTAGAAGATCTGCTGCACATTGAAAGACCTGAGCTTTCTCCCTCCAGTTGTCCCTCCAGTCCAGCCGGTGGTTCACAAGGACGTCAAGGTACTTGTAGCAGTCCACTATTTCCACGTCATGGCCCTGGATGGTTACGGGCTCCACTGGTGTGGAGTTACCTTCAACAGCCTCACTCCTGATTGGTTCTTTCCAAATATGGGCCCTGGTTGCAGACTACTATCTGCTAGCTTCATTGAGCTTCATTTGGTTGCAACTTACTGCTCTGGTTGATGTCACAGTGTCTTAGTCCACTTCTATTATACAGTCTATGATTTCAACATTAACTAAATGTTACATTCTATGGTTAGGAGTATTTGACCAAAGCAGTTTCACATGGCTTCATGTGACAGCACACGTCAAATGATCTGAAAACTGCACCAGAGCACTGCTCCAACACGGCTCCGACTGCAGGAGCAGGGGCAGGCTTGTGGGCGGAGCATTGAACAGAGTTGTACTACTGACCATACACAGACCGTAAAGAGGGTTTGAACAGGGTCCGGGAGAGACCACTAAATACTGAAACATGCATGGATGACATCTAAAACCTCTTCATGCATGTTTTTAATGTGGGAACAATGTCACTACCATGTTCCATTCCAGGGAATGTTCCATCTCATCACAAAAGAGAGAGAGAGAGAGAGAGAGAGAGAGAGAGAGAGAGAGAGAGAGAGAGAGAGAGAGAGAGAGAGAGAGAGAGAGAGAGAGGGAGGGAGGGGCTTAAGAGAGGCTTTCCTGTTGTGTGTACAGAGTTCACCAGCTCCCCCTGGAAGCTGCTGTGATGTTGCAGAACACAGAGGACACAGAGGAGGGACACTTTTGTCCTGAGGGTTGTTACTCACCTTATACTCTACCTGTAACTGCGCTAAGACTTTAGATTGAGCTTTCTATTATTATTGTATTTTACTGCTTAGTGTATTTAAACTGCAGGGACAACTAAAGTGATATTGACTGACTGTAATATAGTAAAGGAAACTAAACTAACTGAACTCTGCCTAAATATCCTCAAAGTGACAGCAGCTCTCTGTCATTTTCATTTGTCTGAATCTTGGACCCCCTCTCTACGTAAACAGTCTATTACAGTTCTGTGTTACTGCCCTAATATTTGCAAGTCCATTCAGGATTACGCAGCTCTGGTCTGGAGTAAAGTGGCTCAGCACTTAGGCCGTGTGGTCTAAATGAACTGATAATAGCCTAAACTCCACTCACATCAGCCTGTTGTTTCTAACATCACTACACATTTAGTTAAGTGGCTCTTTGTGCTGCTTAGGCTTTAAAAGGCCCATATTACACTATTTTCTGATTTATGTTATATATTATTTTTATTTGACCTTTATTTAATCAGGAGGTCCCATTGATAATGTTATTTCCTCATCAAAACATACCTAAAGTTGTCTTTTGTTTCTGTTCCACCTATTGATGTCATGTGGTAATACAGGAAGTGCTCCACTGTGGTTTGTAAACTCCATACACGTTAACTATTGGGCAGCAGTAGCTCAGTTGGTAAGAGTGTTTGTCCACTGATTTGAAAGTTGACGGTTCGAATCCTCCTTTGTTGAGTGGTCAGATGGAATGTGATCATTTACCATTTACCACTAGAATCATCTGGATGATTTCAGCCCCAATTTCTACTGAACTAAAGATAAATGGTGACTGTTAACTTGAAAACTACTACTTCCTGACATCATAAGGTGGAACCATAGACTGTATATCTAAATGGACAGAGCTAAGGCGCTAGCCGCCGCGTTCCAAATAGGGAGTTCGCATGTAGCTCTTGCGGCTCCTTCTGACCCTGGCTCCCATTGACTTACATTGGAATATTGTGGCCCCTCTCTCTGTAACTGCTGCAGTGAGTCTTGTAATTTTTTTTTTTTTTTTTTTTTCTTAAAATGTCCATATTAACCCGCTGTACATGATCCTGGTGTTTTTATTTCACTATTTTGTTCATTTAAAAAAAAAATCCTATTCCTAATATGGAGCCTGGCTCCAAATTTGTCCAAATAGGCCTCAGCCTAGCCTCAGTGAACTTCATTTGACTGGAGCCGAACGCTATGTATGAAGTCACACTCACTTAGTCCACTTCTTTATACAGTCTATGGGTGGAACAGAGCATTTTGAGATTTGAGATGTAGACAGATGTAAAGGATTACTCAAACATGTGTGAATGAAACTAAACACAACTCCAAATATGTTTTTGAGTAGGTAACAATATTCTAACATGGCTTAAAGCTCACAAGAGACAATTTTATGTAATATAGGACCATAACACACTCAAATATGTTATATTTTGGGTCAAGTTATCGCCTGGGAAACTTTCAAAACACATTTACTTGTTACCCAGTGCTGAAGTATACTGGTCAAAATAATACCTTCCATGAAGTAGGGCATTAAACTTTAAAGGTACTATATTGCGCAAAATGGACTCTTGTGAGCTTTAGCCATGTTATAATATTGTTACCTCCTCAAAAACAGACCTGGAGTTGTGTTGTGTTTCATTCACACATGTTTGAGTAATCCTACATTATTCCATTTTCTACATATCTACATCTCTATAGCTCAAAAAGCTCAAAATGTACTCTTCCACCTTGTGATGTCATCAGATGGTAGTTTTAAAGTTAACAGTTGTTATTATTATTATTATTATTATTATTATTATTATTATTATTATTATTATTATTATTATTATTTTACTGATTTACTCTTCAGCTTGTCACAGAAAGTCAACAATATCTTCTGGTGTACCAATGGGTGAAGAAGTTTCAACAAGGCTAAAACAACAAATGTAGCTTGGCAATTTCAGAGCTGCAAATCATCACATGATTCTAGTGAAGGCGTGTGGAGTTTAAAAACACAGTTGAATGCAGGTTTAACAGGTTTACAGACTGAATACAGGGTTTGTGTGTTAAACATGTGTGAATGAAACAAAACACAACTGGAGGCCTGTTTTGATGAGGAAACAACATTAGGTGACAACAACATTAGTCAAGTTAGAGATCGACCGACATGTTTTCTTTTTTTTTTTCATGGCTGATGCCGATTATTTAGAATGCAGAGCAGCCGATAGCCTCTGGTGATATTTTCTACAATTTATGTAGTTTCCACTGACAAAAACTCGTCCCAAGACTTACCACAAACCTAGAAGAAGTCACAATTTGTGCAGCTATCTCTTCGCATTAAGAGTTCATATGAAGCTGTGTGTATTTTTTTAGGAAGAAGATTGACCAAAACAAAATATCAGCCCTAAGAAGTTCAAATATTGCCCCAATATATCGACCAACCGATATATGGATCTGTCTCAAATCTAAGCATGTTAAGTGGCTGCTGTGATGGTCTCTCCTCTTCCCTAACGATACAGATTCTATTCCAGATTGAAACCACAGAGAGCGGTCTGAGGCATTGTGATTCCAGCTAATGCTGATGAATGCTGTCATTGTGCCCTTGGGTAAGACACTTAACACCCCTCGTCCCAGTGTCTGTGCATACTGGTGTATAAATGTCTAATTGTTAGCAGTGGGACAAGATCTTACAAGACAAAATTGCCACAAGATTGTGCACACATGAGAAAAATTATCTTGTGAGATTTTTTTCCCCTGAATTTACCTTTGGCTTGGACTAAAAAAAGAGTTAACAGCTGGTGAGTTATGCAATTTGAGAAGCTGTATTTCTAAGAAGTAGAAGTACAATGACGCTAAAGTAGTATTATATAAAGTAAATTAAAATCGTGAAGCCATAATTGTGAAAATGGATTGCACTACTTATTTATTACAAATTATCTCAAAATCGTGTCTCTTTCTCATGGACCTAATCTTGTGGCATGTCTCGTCTTGTGAAAATTGTGTCTCGTCCCATCCCTAATAAATGTGAGTGTGAATGGGTGATGTCTTGAAGGTGGAAAAGCGCTGAATAAAACTCACTATTTGCCAGGTTGCTGCAGTGTCTGGCTTTATAGTGCTGTACCACAGAATGTTAAATGTCCACACTGGTAGCAGCAGAATGCACTGTTTAGCAGTCAGGATGTGTGCTGGGTTTTAGGTTTATTTGTCTGTCTGTGTGTGACACTGTGCAAAATGGAAGCACTAATCCTCAAATACCTGCACAGGGACAGACAGCAAAGAGAAGGGGCAAGACCAGCTACAGGGCTTATGTGCTTATTTTAGAGATTTATTTCATTGTCCAAAACTAGCAACAATAATGCGTTTGTGGTGCTGGTAATATGCCATTTGCCTCAAGGCCTTTTCTGCGTTCAATTAGAGAAGGAAATGCACACTGTTATCTGTGTTTGTTCTTGGCTTTGACAGGCTAAACCCAGTGATGGAAAATGTGTGCTCAAGTAAAAGTACAGTTACATGGCAAAAAAAAATAAATGTAGTACTACTGCCAAATTGTACTTAAATAAAAAGCTATCTATCTATCTGTCTATCTGTCTGTCTGTCTGTCTGTCTACCTATCATCTACATATATACCTATCTATCATCTATATATGTGTGGAGTCTGCATGTTCTCCCTCTGCCTGTGTTTCCTCCTGGTGTTCCGGTTTCTCTTATCACAAAAAAACATGTACAATAGGATTCCCTTGAAATCTCAGCGGGACTACCCTGGTTAAATAAAGGTCAATAAAAATAAAATAAATGTATCTATCTGTCCATCTATCCATCTATCCATCTATCTATCTATCCATCCATCTATCTATCCATCTATCCATCTATCTATCCATCCATCTATCCATCTATCCATCTGCTGACAGAATTCAGTCAGGACCCTTCCTGATGCCTGACAGACTCCACACATGTGTATTATGCAACACCTGAACTGTAAATGCTGTTGAATGTACCTACAAGGGTCCACAAAAATCATACTCATAATAATAACCACCCTTTGTGTGTGTGTGTGTGTGTGCGCGTGTGCGCGTGTGCGTGTGCGCGTGTCACTCACATGTGTGCCATGGCATCCTCAAACAGCACCAGGCTTAGAGCAGCGTTCACCTCGTTGTACCCGTCCAGTGCCTCCAGGAGGGTGGCACTCAGACTGGCCCACGACTCCACGGGCATGTACACCGGCTCCCCCAGGCCGCGGGCAAAGTGCCAGTACAGGTTCATGTCCAGAGCAGGCGGGGCATCCTGCACACATCATACACACACATCACACACACAGACAGACACACACACAGACACACATACGTTACATGTTCTATGGGAACATCACACTGACTTTATCTCTTATGTTATTAGCAAAAGGAGAAATTTAATTTGTCAACTGGACAGAGTTTATTTGGTTGAATACGTTTCGCAGCTCATCCAAGCTGCTTCTTCAGTTCTGGTCAGATGCTGGCGGACACTGCCTTATATCTGCTTGAAGGGAGGAGCTTAATTACAATGAAAATTACTCTGAGACAACACATATTTAAATACAGTTTCAGTTGGTCAGGTGAGTCTATTCAATATGGAGTGGGAGTGGGGGAGTAGTTAGCATATCCATTCAGGGCCATGATGGGTGTTTTCACACCTCTGGACCTGACCTGGCTAGTCCCATTGTTTTCCCAGTTTGTTTTGATTTAGGTTTGAGGATAGAGTTATAGATGGGAAACAAATGATGTCTGAGACCTCCATTTCTGTTCAAGGAAGGATTCTCTTTCTTGACAAAAATAGCTTCTTTAACTCCCCTCTCAAACCAGTTCTTTTCTCTGGCCAAGATCTGGACCTCGCTGTCCTCAAAGGAGTGGCCTGTGGCTTTTAGGTGGAGATGTACGGCAGATTGCGGCCCACCCTGGTTTTCCCGTCTGTGTTGATACATCCTTTTGTGAAGTGGCTGTTTTGTTTCTCCAATGTAGCGCTCACTGCAGTCTTCACTACACTGAATGGAGTAGACCACATTGCTTTGTTTGTGGCTCGGTGTTTTGTCCTTAGGATGGACCAGTTTTTGTCTTAAAGTGTTTGTGGGTTTGAAATAGACTGGGATTTCATGTTGTCTGAAGATCCTCTGTAGTTTTTAGCCACTTCACAAAGCTTGGATGAGCTGCGAAACGTATTCGACCAAATAAACTCTGTCCAGTTGACAAATTAAATTTCTCCTTTTGCTATGGATTCTACCTGGACGACTGAGGGATTCTACACACTCTTATGTTATTGATTTAATTTGGGGTATTTTACTTCTGTGGAGTAGAACACAACATATTTAGATGCCCATGTTCCTTTTATTGTTTTGAAAATGCTAGTTTCACTAAAAACAACATATGAACATGTTTTATAAGTTTTGTTTTTGATGCCCTCAGTCTCCCCTTCCGTTGCTCCCCACGCTAAGTCCCTCCTCCTTCAGAGTCACATCACAGCACCATCAGCGTGCCAGGTTTGTCAAGTTGTTGTGTGCAGTTTTGTATCATGTTTTTGTATATTTATGAAGAATTGTCGTGGTGGAGCATGGGTGATGTAGACATGTAGGCAAAGACTTGCAGAGAATCTTACAGCTAACTGTAAAGAGAGTTCGAAAAGGGCCTTCAAACATGGATGGATGAATCTAAAACCTTTTGTTTTTGATGAGGGAACAAAGTTATACCATGATAGAAAGCTTCCAAAATAGATCTTACATAATACTGCCTCTTTAATGAATACTTATAATCTATAAATGTTAAACCTCATACGGATTGGCTGTACATCTTAAAGTCCCTATAGTTTAAAACTGATGGAGTTCTTTGGTGGAATTTGCTGTTTAAGACAAGATTATCAATATGGCAAGTTTGTGGAGCAAATTTCTAAAAAATAATAAGGTTCAGTGTTTCAGTCTACTGTCCTATGGCCATGACCTTTAGGTAATGACCGAAAGGACAAGATTGTGGATACAGCGTTTCCTCACGTGGAGGGGATCAGCTGAGGGGAGGGCATCTGTTTCGGATGCCTCCTGGAGAGGTGTTCATGACACACCAGGAAGAGGCCCCGTGGAAGACCCAGGACACACTGGAGCGACTATGTCTCTTGGGGTCCCACCAGAGGACCAGGAGGAAGTGTCTGGGGTGGGAAAAGTCTGGGAGTCGCTTAGACTGAGGATGATGGAAGTTTGAATAGAGAATAGAATAGAATAGAATATTTCTTTCACAAACAGTGCATGTGTTCTATGGTCCCCTGCCCTCCATCTGAAATTCTGACACCAAATTCTACAGACCACACAACACAACACAACACAACACTACAGAGCATGTATATGTTATTGTAATAAACACCAGCGCACACCCACAGTCCAGGAGCTGTCAGAAGACTTTAGCAGAGGCCAGAGCACACAGCCACCACTGCACTCTCTGACCTCATTCATCTTTGCACAGAGGCTGGGCTCATGCACGCCTCACAGGGATGCTGCTTTTCTCTGTGGTAGGTCCAATAAAAAAGAGCTTTTACCAAGTGGAGCCTGTTAAACATTCCACTGCAGACTTCATTTCTCTGGTATCAAGCCTCTGCTGGTCCCAAAGCAGGAAAACATCTCACATCACGCTCTGTGACACCAGCTCTAGTCACACATACTGATACTTTGAGCCTGAGATTCCCTGGAGGTGTAATACTAACTGTAGGCACTGGTCTGTCTGAAGCACTGTTACCCATGCTAGATTTTTTGATAAAATACATGTAATGATGTTTTTAACGGTCTGATACAGATCAATGGGATATAAGCCCATCGTTGTAGCCTCCTCCTCTACAAGATTCTATTGTTTATTAGACTATAACAACTGGCCTATACTTGTATGTCAGACTTGTCAATAATTTGCATTTTAGAAACAGTGATCACTTGTGTTTAACTCCTGTGTCAGTAGTTCTTTGTGGAGCCCTGCCCTCTGCTCCCTCCCTTGCTCTGTAGTTAACTGAGCGAGGAGCAGTCCAGCCTAAACTTTTGTCCACACACAGCTAGACTTAAGTGTTACATTGCTTTTACAATCATATAATTGATCTTTTTATGAGAAATGTGCTGCACATCACTGATATACTTGAGCTATTGAATCTACAGACAGTGTAAGTGCATCAACTGTTCTTCTCATAACATCGTGAATAAGAGGCTAGGCTAGTCTAGAACAGTTCCTACAGTGATTTGGTGTTATGTGCTGTTAAGGTTAAGACGCACAGGTGGAGTCTGAAGCTCTGAAGGCAAGTACACACATGAGAGAGAGAAGGAGAAGAGAGAGAGAGGGAGGAGAAGAGAGAGGCAGGAGAGAGAGAAGAGAGAGGCAGGAGAGAGAGAGGAGAGAGGTAGGGGAGAGAGAGAGGGAGGAGAAAGGGAGAAGGAGTGGAGCGACAGCAAAATTCTTTTGTTGTTGAGTGTTTAAAACAACTTTTACACATTTACTGTCTTTACAGGGCAAATGATTAAACCTAAAAATATGCTGACTACGAGGGCACTCAAAGCAAAGGGGCAAGGGCTTGAGCACCACCTGGGCCCCATCTGCATGTCCCTGAAGCTAGCATTAGCCAACAGTTTTTCAGTTACACTCACATTTTTGTTGAAAAGCAAACTCCTAAACAGGGCCATGAACCTATTGACCACAGGTTCCTGAAAATGTGCTGCTTAAATCAGTTTTGTATTTTTTCCTGGTATGTTACTAATGTGTGCATTGTGTCACCATGGTAATTTCTGAACATTCTGTCATAGGCATACAGGCAGAACACCCCTGCATGATGTCACTGCAAAGTATCAATTTCAGCACAGTTTATAATGTTATTTCCTAGTTGGACATGGACAGCAGATGTGACATATGTAGAGGTAAGTCCTGTTACCTAGCAACCCTAATGTTAACAAGGGCCAAAACTGAACAACATTACACAACAGTTATGATTTGAAAAATACAAATACATTATAACACATTTATTTTGTTAAATTAATGTTTAAACTGTCAGAAAAATCCCTTTTGTGTGTAAATTGCCTCTGCATTTTGGATGGAATAAACAACAGTTAATGACATAGACAAAGTGATTCTGTTTTACAACTCACTGCTACTTTCTGTATTTTACACCTTTTTGTTTTCTCACAAACAGCCACTTGACTGATTTGAAATTATGATGGATATTTACCTTGGGCACTATCCACCAAACTAGGTAATAATCTGATAAATATATTCATCTGTCAAGTGCACTTTAAGTTTCAACGCAGTTTTGTTGATGTAAAAGTCTGACATAAATGTATAGTGTAAAGTAGAGTGGCACTGTTGCCTCACCTCAAGAAGGTCTTGGGTTCAATCATCAAAGGGAGAAGGTGGCAAGCAAAAGGATTCATTTGTAGTATCTATTATGAACATGAACATGTGTCATTCAACTATATCTATGTGCAATACTGAAGACCATGTAAAACATCTCTGATACAATTCACTTAAGTCACTTACTGATATTTATCCTGTCTAATGCTGCTGTACATAAACATAGTCATATTACTGTAAATAACATTATATTATACTGAAGTCACTTTACTGAGATTTATTCTGTTCATATACTGCACTGTTACTTTTATTGTACATAATAGTTTTTTGGTATTTTTATATTTTTGCTCCACCGAAACAGTGTGTTACATTGGAGTCTATTTTGGAATTATTTTTAAGCCATTTTCTATTATCTTGTTTTATTGCATGTTCCATTTTCCTGCTGTTCTTGAACTGTGCGTTGCAACACTGCAATTTCCCCACTGTGGGACTAATAAAGGCATATCTTATTTTATCTTATCAGCTCATTTAGTACAAATTCTTGAGGCGCCAGTAGCTCAGTTGGGGTGTTTCCAGATGAATGCTGTCGTTGTGTCCTTGGGCAAGACACTTAACCCATCTCGTCCCCAGTGTCTGTGTACACTGGTGTGTGAATGTGTGTGTGAATGGTGAGTGGTTCTTTTTCCACCTTCAAATGCTTTCAGTCTTGAATGTGGAAAAGCCCTGTATAAAAAGGTGACCATTCACCATAAAGCAGATGTCTATTGCAAGATTACCGCCAACATTACTGTTACTATTATTCTTGTGTTGTAGCTCAAACCATGCTGTCGTAGGTATCACAGTGAGACTGGGGAAAAGACTGAACTTTGTACGACCAAAGATGAGCTGCATCTGCATCTGAGATCTGCAGAGTCTGATAGTTTGGATAGTTTGGAATGTTAGTCACTGTGTCTGTTGTCACACAGTGTGCTTTAAGGGTGCACCTATACCAAGACTGGTATCAAATATCTGATCTAGGAAACTTTGCTGGACCGGGTATTGGTTTCATGATATCAATTCAGCCGATACTATGGTTTAATGTAAATGAGACTATTTAGACCTAAAATGACTCATAATGTTTAACTTGTATTCACACAGAGCTGTTCAGTAGTTATTAGTAGGATAAATACAGTTGCATAACACAATTGGATAAGTAGTAAGTGTAATAATGGTAATAAGTTAATTGATCTGAAAAAAAGGCATTTTCTATCCCTACACTGGCTTCGGTTAATATCGGATATCAGCACGATCGGAGCTGAAAAAGTTGGATCGATGCATATGTACTGCCTTACAATTATAAATTGCTCATGTCTTATAGTGTAACATCTGAGAAAATAACTGCATTTGTCACCCATTGCACAAGACATTTAGTCAAACTACAATGATATTACACACTACAGGATTTTTCAGTCTTAAATCATTTTTAAAAGTGCGACAAAAAGCGCACACCACAGACGAGGAGACTTAAAATCTCCGATCGCAAAGACTGCAGCGGTATATGGCTGTGTACCACAGGTTATAAAGCTGTGAGCGAGATTCCTGTCTACAGTAAAACGACTCGCTTTGAGACTCTTTAGATACAAGTCAAAATTGTGTTATTAGTATTTGTGAAATGTGGTGCAATACTTCAGAAACATGATTTTTAAAGCATAAAAGACTGACAATAAAGTCCACAGGAAGTAGAGTCACTATCTCTAATCTGCAGCTTCACCCGATCTGTGCACTGTGTGGATGTAAACAGACACACGTGAGAAACCACTCTTTTCACTTTCAAAGAACGCTTCAAACTGGATTAATAGCACAGTTTTATGGACTGGGTGTCATTTTTATCTATGGATAATGTGGATGAGATGCTGCACTTTAAATTTACCACTTTAGGAGGTGAGTAAAAAAGTCTTCTCATTATTTTCACTATACTATATATTGTATCTTGTGCCTCTGTGTTCGTCACTCTGTCTGCCCCTGACGTTCTGTTTTATTGGCTGTTGCCATAGCGTTGCTGATGTTTGGTGGTTATGATCTGACAGAGCAGCTCAGAATCACACTGACACCACACACATGAGGAGCGCAGTGACTTCAAAATCGTACACAAAGACACAAAGTCGGGTCACGCCTCCTCGAACTCGGGGAGGAGCAAATTCTGGCAAATTCTCCTGTAGTGTGTGGCGGCCTTTACTCAAATGACACATGTGTACATGGACTCTTAGACTGAACTATCTTCAGTCCATGTATGTGTGTTTCCATGTGTTTTGCTTTGAATATTTAATTTTATGAAAACATAAGGAAACAGACTCAATTTCAACACTACTTTAAGATATTTACTTTGTATTTTTGTTATAAAGTATTACTATGACAACACACCGCGGGGTGTTATAAAGCTCTGGATTTAAGCGGGTCTTTTATCTTCAGTAGATCCATTAGACCAGGTCATATAGCTGTATTTAAGATTTGTGTGGGTCTCTCTGAAGTGATAGCCAGATTTATTCAATGTATTGCTATAACTTTGAGAGTGAAGTTAAAGAAGAGGCGTGTTAAACAGAGGAGCATAGCTGTCATGTCTCTGCTGCAGTACAACTAAGTAGAGTCTACTAACAGTTACTGTCGCTCACATGCACCGCGGACACAGAGCTGCCACTGAAATATAATACCAAGTCCTGCACTTTTCACACCAAACACCACGTAAGAAGAGGGATGCCAAAATATGTTTTCAGAAATCAAATTTTCTGAATGATTACGTTGTGATTAAATGTGACTTCAATATTTAATATATTTAAGATATATTCATATTTAAAATTTATACTCAAGATTACTTTGGGGGATTTGTAGTTTTGATTTTTTCAGAGCTGAAGAAGCCTCATGAGTGATGAAGCGTATTCAAATATTCCAATATCCAAATATGTTTGTCCAGTTCACAACGTTCCTGTGCCTTTTTAGCTTTACAGCATAGTGTTTTTTAGTTGATTGTAAATACTTATTATTATTTATCTTGATTTTGATGCTCTTATTTTACTACTGTTTCTGAAACTTGCGTTGTGACACTGCAATTTCCCCATTGTGGGAAAAATAAAGGATTATCTTATCTTATCTTATCTTACCTTATCTTAATTATCGTTTCCAGACTGAAAAAGAAATTACTTATCTTGGCTTTTTAAAATGTTTTTTTTTTTTTTTTTTTTGGTTCTTAAATTCATATTGTGACCTGTATTGTCATGATCAATGATTAAATGATGAGAGCATCAGGTCCATGACAAGGAGAATTCAGGTGAATAAACCAGGTCTAAAATGCATGGACAAGTTGGAACAGAAAAAGCAATGTCCATGGAGACAAACACAAGTTCCATAATGAATCTCAATATGAATCCCGATTTGATGGCAACAGTAGCTCAAATCCCACTCTCGATGTAAACATTGTAGGTAGCGTTGTCAGATCCAGTGATTCACAGTTTGGCGGTGGAAAGACAGCTCCCACAGATGAATATTTTGGTTGTGCCCTTGGGCAAGACACTTAACCCATCTCGCATGTATAAATGTGACTGAATGGGTGAGTGGTTTCTTGACCGTTCTGAGTGCCTTGAAGGTGGGGAAGCGCTACATAAAAATTGCCCATCCCTCGACCTCTCTGTCCAACTTTAACTCCTCCCTCGGCCCCCTCTTCCTCACTCTCCTTCACTCTCTTCAGCAGGCCACACCATACTGTATACACGTGTCAGGTTCGCCTCACAGTGCTATGGGCCAGTGCTTGTATGGGTGAGGAGGCCAGTGGACAGAAAAACCATTAAAATGTTTTCCAATTTGCAGAACAGACTGCGGCCCCTGACAGGCGCTACCCCTGTACTCTGCTGATTAATATTCTTCAACAACTGTCTCCAGCACTGGACTTTCTGACATGGAGCTCTCAGCCTATAACCCGCTCCCCCCAGGCTCTGCTCCTCAACCCCCCATCCTCTCTCTCACTCACCACGTTTACAGAACACTGGTCTAGCTCAATTTAATGGGCCCATATTACACAAATCCTGCATATTTAGGATGAGTTATTCTCTCAAACAGAAAACACTCTGTTCCACCTTGTGATGCCATGTGGTTATACAGGAAGTGCTCCATTGTTTTTAAGCTCCATACACCTTCACTAGAGTAATTTGAATAATTTCAGCCCTGAAATTGCCAATCTCTGCTGAACAAGAGGTAAAAAGTAGCTGCTAACTTGAAAACTATCACTACTACTACTACTACTACTGTCACTATATATGTAGAACATTTTGAACTTTGGAGAACTAGACAGACTAATAATGCGGGATTACTCAAACACCATATGATGTCATGTAGTGGTACTTTTCAAGTTAAGAGAGGCAATTCCAGGGCTGAAATCATCCTAATGATTCTAGTGAAGGTGTATGGAGTTTAAAAACAAAACAAAACTGTGGAGCACTTCCTGTATCGTCGCATGACATCACAAAGTGTTTCCACTTTGAGAGAAGAACTAAGGGTAAATATGCTGAGTTTGTTTGTTAAATTTGTATGAATGAAACAAAACAAAACTCTGGGTATGTTATTGATGAGGAAACTACTATAACAGATCAGAAATGGTATCGTATGGGCACTTTAAGCAGCCTTTGACTTTTGTGTGAATGTAAACACAGTCACTGGGGTTGCTCTCACCACGTAGAACTTCCGTGCAGTGTCGGTCTGGAGCTTGTCAAAGGTCTGGAGGTCTACCTGCTCCACAAGCTTGTCTCTGTAGACGCGGCTGGACTCGTGGAGGTATATCTTGAGCAGGTCTGCGGAGGTCTTCAGACAGTCAGGAGTACAGAACAACATGCCCTGTAGACATAGAGTGAGACAGGGGCTCAAAGGATGCCATAGGGCTAATGTGTACGAATGTCTACCCTAACCCTTACCTCTCATCCACTACATAGACCTGCACTCTTTAGAGGACTCTATAGTGCACTGATTCACTGAGAGATTAGGACACACAGCTCACTACAGTCAGGTCACGTGAGTGTGGTGTCTGAGTAAAAAACTCTAAAGGCTAAACTCTGATAAAACTTAAGTTCTGTCATAAACAATGATCAAAATGGACTGACACAAGTGTTTATGGACTAATAATAACCAGACAAGTATTTGTCACACTGGATCTTATGTAAACAGACTGAATTATTCAGCTTTTTGTCTGAGATGTGGACATTTTTATCAGCTTGTGTTAAGGTAAGTGGCTAATGCTAGCACCGTTATAACATAACAGTTTATTTAAGAGAGTTTTATTCAGAATCTGGATCTACAGTGCCATAAATCAGAGCTTCTACTTGCTCCATTCACAATTGTTGTCCAGTTTAACACCTATCTCCACGCTAAGCCACTCATTATTACATTACAATTGGTGTGCATCCCGCTAATGAAACTACCATCGATCACATCAGGTTTATGAAGTTGTAGTGTATTGTTTCATGGACTATGAAATCATAGTGTGGTCAGTCTGAGTGACCTGCCAGGTCAATCAGGCTGACCACGCCTACAGGAAGTAACAGCTGATATACGACACGTCACCACCAACACCGGGGGCAGTTCTGAAGATGGCTCGCAGCTAGCAGCCGAAACATGTCAACAAGGTAAATACACTTTACTGTATTGTCTTTAAAAAATAACCCAATACAAAGTTTATTTATTTTATTTTTTTTTTTTTTCACGTTCAGAAACATTCAATACATATTTCATTCGTATTCATTTCAACCAAAAAAGGATTGGGCTGAAGGAACTTGCTTATATAAGCCCATCCTAATTATCAGAACAACTCAACAATTATGTTACATTTAAACAATATTCCTGTAATTAAATCACTGACCTTGAGACACTGGTTTTATCAGAACAAATACTTAACTATTACAAGTGTTTATAATCATTAATTAACTCAAATTTTAAAATTTTCTTGAATTTTGACAGAGTTTTGGTCAGCTTCAGTTTTTTAGATCATTCCAGAGTCTTATTCCTGTTACAGACAAGCATCTTTGCCTAACATTCGTTCTTGCCTTACTGGATTCAAATCGTAGCAGACCTCTCAGGTTATATCTGCTTTTCCTTAACTTAAAAAAGGATTGTATGCCTAAGGGAACGTCCTTATTTACAACACGAAACAGAATGGTCAATATTTTTAATTTTACAATGTCAACAAATTTTAATAAATTTGATTTTGTGAAAAGGTCATTAGTTGAATCACGAAAACCTACTTTATTAATTAATCTTACTGCTCTTTTTTGTAATTTAATCAAGGGATCTGTATATGTTTTACAGGTGTTTCCCCAAATTTCACAGCAGTAAGAAAGATAGGGAAGCACAAGTGATGAATACAATGTATGCAGACATTTCTTATTTAATATATGTTTTGTTTTATAAAGTATACCAAGAGTTTTAGAGATCTTACTTCTAATGTACTGTATATGTGGCTTCCAGCAGATCTGATGGTCTATGATCACTCCCAAAAACCTTATTTCATAAACCCTTTCTATTTCGATCTCATTCCAAATTAATTTTATATTTGACTTCCCCTTGTTAGCTCCAAAAATCATTTTGTCTTTTTCTCATTCAGTGATAACTTATTTGAGTCAAACCATCTTTTAAATTTGGTCAGTTCTGTTTCAGCCTGGTCGATTAACTGAACAATATCAGGCCCTGAGCAATATAAATTAGTATCATCTGCAAAAATTACCAATTTAAAAAAAAAATTATATTTTACAAATGTCATTTAAATACAGAATGAATAATTTTGGTCCCAAGACAGAACCTTGTGGAATTCCACATGACACAGTTTTCCATTGTGATACTATTCCATTGATATCTACATATTGGATTATATTGTTCAAGTAACTTTTTAACCACTTATTAACTACTCCTCTGATCCCATAACAGTCACACTTCTGCAAAAGTAAATCATGATCAATGGTATCAAATGCTTTTCGTAAATCAATAAAAATTCCAACTGAATTTTCTTTCTTTTCCAAAAAACTGTCCAGATGATGAATGAACATTTTTTCTAATATTTTTGAAAATTGATCTAATAATGATATTGGCCTGTAGTTGTTTACATGTTGTTTGTCCCCATCTTTATAGATTGGAAGCACTTTAGCCACCTTCATTTTATCTGGAAATATTCCTGTTTCAAAAGAACTGTTGCAGATGTAGGTTAGAGGTTTAACTATACAGTGAATCACTTCTTTAATACTTAACATTTCTATATTATTACAAGCTGTCGATTTCTTACTATTACATTTTCTTACAACCTGTAATACATCACTCTGACACACTGGCCCAAGATACATGGAATGTGGATTCTTGTCCATGCTAAGTTTTCTATCTGCAACATGTGATTGTTGTATTTGTCTTGCTTGGTTAGGACCCACATCAATAAAGAAATTGTTAAATTCATTTGCAATTTCCTGTGTATCACCAATTACTTTCCCTTATTTTTTATTATTTGTGTTAAATCATATTTTGGATTATGCTGGTCAATCACCTCTTTAATAACAGTCCAGGTTGCCTTAATATATTTTTTAGACCTTTGAAGTAGCATGCTGTAATAATTCTGCTTTTGCTCTCTTATAATTGATGTAAGTCTGTTTCTATACTGTTTGTACTTTTGTTCATTTTCTTTGGTTGGATACATAATGAATTTTTTATACAGCAATTTTTTCTTTCTACACGAATTTTCCAGGCCTCTTGTCATCCATGGATTTTGTCTGCTTTTATGTTTGACTTTAATTTTCTTGATTGGACAATAATAATCATACATTGACATAAACGTGCCAAGAAACGAGTTATAGGAGTCATTAATATCTTCAACATAGACCTCATTCCAATCATGGTTACTAAGTGCTATTTTAAAAGCCTCAATTGCATCAGGTTGTCTTATTCTTTGTAATTTAAACACCTCTGCTTTCTTCATTTTTAACTTAAATTCAAACATGACAAAAACAGGCAGATGATCACTTATATCTGTCAGAAATAAACCACTTTTAAATATTCTGTCAGTTAAGTTGACAAAGATGTTGTCAATCAAAGTTGCACTGTCACTAGTTATTCTGCATGGTTTTGATATTAAAGGGTACATACCCAAACTGAACATATTGTTGACAAAATCTGAAGTTTCATTGCGCTCACAGGATTTTAGCAAATCAATGTTAAAATCTCCACATATCAAAAGGTTTCTTTTATTTTTTTTAGAATATAACTCAAGGATTTTTTTGTTAAATTTGTCAATGCATGAACCTGGAGTCCTATAGATACAGCTAATCAATATACATTTCTTTAACATTTCATTTTGTATTTCAATTGTAATACACTCCATTAACTCATCAACAGAAAATGTCATTTTATCCATGACCTTACATTGTATACCCCTTTTTACAAATAAAGCAACCCCTCCTCCCTTTTTAGTATTCCTATTTTGCCTAAATAAATCATAATCTTCTAGGGTATTAGTCAAGTTTTTATCCTCGCATAACCAAGTCTCTGAAACAGCTACCACACTGAATTTGAAATTAAAATTGTTTAGCTAATCCTTGATTTTGTCCATATTTTTATAGAGACTCCTGCTGTTAAAGTGAATCAATGAAAATTGGTCAGTCATTGCATTTACGTCATCTTCAGAGTAATATCCACAGTTCAAATTTAATTTCTTGGACAAATAAGTGTCAGGATCAGTGTCAGTTTCCAGATCATGGGACTTGTAGTCCTGGAATTCAAATGTTTTAAAGTCTGTTTGGTCCTCCATTTTATTTGATTATTTCTTCTCTTTAGTTAGCCTGCTAGGTTTTACAATACTAAGCAGGTCATTTTCTCATTTTTTCTGTCAACATAGTTTTACTTAAATTTATCCAAATCTTTCATTTCTCGTATTGTCAAGATTTTGGCTTGCTCTGGTGTTCCATTAAGTTTGATCATTACTTTACAGTTTCTTGTCCATGTATCCTGGATCTTCTTTTGTTTCTTCAGTATCCTTGTCTGCCATGCCAGCTCTGCATTTTTTCTTGTAAGATGTTCATTCACATATACACCTGAGCCCTTGAGATTTTTAGTTAACTTTAGCACTTCAACTTTGTGTTTGCGGTTAACAAATCTCAGTATGATCTTGGGGCTGTTCCCCTGTCTCTGAGGGATAGTGTGGCAAGCAGAGATGTTCTTACTTTCTAGAGGGATGTCTTTACTGTGAAAGAAGTGAATGACTTGTTGTTCAAGTGTGTGTAGTTCACCTGGAGGAGCGTCTTCACCCTCTTTGTCCCCTGTTGTAGTCCTGGCATAGGTGCGATATCTTGTCACCAGTCCAGTTATCAGCAAGTCATCCATCCTTGTGTATTGTTCCAAGTCATCCACTTTTTTTTGTAGTTCTTCAATCTTCTTGTCTTTTTCTTTAATTGTATCCCTCAGTTGCCGCACTTCCTCAATTAACTTCAGCAGGTCTTTTTGCTTAACTAAAGCACTCAACTCTTGTGACATGAAGTTGAGTGATTTTTTCACTTCCTCCATGTCCTCTGCCATCTTCTTAGCCATTTTCCTTATTGTTGGTCTGATTTTACTGTTGAGTATTCTGTATTAGCTGCAAGCACATGTCATTCAAATGACTCCCAGGTGAGCACCTTCCAAAAATAGTCCCCAAATTGGAGAAGCAAATATTCAAAATGCTTAGTTTGAAGCGTGGATGGCACTTTGTCCGGGTGATATTCAATGGATTGTCAGAGCTGAACAACCCAGCTTGTCACGGCAGCAGCCATCTTGTTCCTGGATGATGTGTGGATTAAATGAAGTTAAAAAAAATTTTTGGTCAACTAAAACACCAATTAATAAACCATATAAAGCTATTATGGAATGCAGTATCAATACTACATATCTAGTTTTTTTTTAGTATCAGTTAGCTTTTGGTATTGCTTCTTTTGACAACCGTTGTCTAAAATACACAGAACTGTGATGATTTGCACACATTACTATTAGCGTGTTAGTGGGCTGATTCGTCCTTGAGTCCTGTTCCCAGCTTGCTCCCTCCTCACTGTGAGACTCCTCAAAGTCCCTGTTTACTCTCAGGATTGTGGCATCTCCAAAGTGACCTTGTGTTACCCCAGGGGAGAATCAGCCATTAATTCTTGTACCACTGTTTTACTGATGCCAAATGGAAAACAAACTGCTAATCCAGATGCCAGGACGAGCAGCGGAGGAGGGATTTGCCCTGACTAATTCTTAATTGGTTTAGTCAAGAGGAAAAATAATGAAGCACTCACAAGTTTGAGGCCACACAGCGGAAGTGACAACAGTGAGACAGTTACTGAAAATGTAAAGAAAAACTAATCAGTCTGGATAAAATTTGGAGTAAATAGACTTTTAAAGAAGGGGTATTTTATTTCTATGGGGTATTAATGCTAACATAACATACTACAGTCCCTGACAAAAGTCTTGTCGCTTATCCATTTTGTAGAAACAAAAGCTTATAACCTGACTTTAAATTAATCGATTGGTTTTAGAAATGTCTCATATGAAAGCTAAAACCCTCCCAAATTATGCTCAATATACTAAAATAAATTTGCTTCACTGAAGAAAGATTGATCATTTAATGAACACAGAAAGGTCAGATTTTGGCAAGACAAAAGTCTTGTCGCCTACAGAAAATTGAACATATAATTTACTTCAAATACAAAAATATGTTGCATAACGTCAGTGAATTAAGTAGTGGTGCTGTGAGATCCATATTTAATATCTTGTATGACTTCCATGAGCTTGAAGGACTGCATCCATGCGGTTCGACAATGATTCATACAATGTGTTGATGAAGTCATCAGGAATAGCAAAGAAAGCAGTCTTGCATGCCTCCCAGAGTTCATCAAGATTCTTTGGTTTTGCCTTCCATGCTTCCTCTTTCATTCTACCCCAGACATGCTCAATGATGTTCATGTCTGGTGACTGGGCTGGCCAGTCCTGGAGCACCTTGATCTTCTTCGCCTTGAGGAACTTTGATGTAGAGATAGAAGTATGCGATGGAGCACCATCCTGCTGCAAAATTTGACCCCTTTTATGGTTGGGAATGTAAGAGGTAGCTAATACTTCTTGATATTTTAGGCTATTGATATTGCCTTCCACCCTGCAAATGTCTCGCACACCCCCATACTGGATGTAACCCCAGACCATGATTTTTCCGCCACCAAACTTAACTGTTTTCTGGGTGAATCTTGGATCCATGCGGGCTCCAGTAGGTCTCCTGCAATATTTGCGGCGGCTGTGATGTAATTCAACCGAGGATTCATCTGAGAAATCCACCTTCTGCCACTTTTCCAGTGTCCATCCTTTTAGCAGGCTGTGGGCCTTGGCAAATGCCACACGGTTTTTTAATTGCCTTTTGTTTAGTGCTGGTTTCTGTGTACTGATTCGACCATGGAGGCCATTTCGAGACAGAATTCTACAAACTGTTCTGGTTGACACAGGGACTTGAGGTGACCAGGCCTGGTGGAGCTCTGCTGCAGTGGAAAAGGGGCTGGCCCGAGCAGTTGTCTTGCGGGGTCTGCCGGACCTGGGCTTGTCAAAAACATCTCCAGTCTTTTCAGATCTTTTTCTTATTCTTTGTACTTGACGCTGAGACACATTGAAGGTGTCAGCCACCTCAGCAGTGGATCTGGTCTTCAGCCTCTTGATAATTAATGCTTTGGTCTCAGGGTGGATCTTAGGCATGTTGTCAGAGGTCAAGTTGCAGTTGATGTGAAGGTCTGGTGTGCTGGGGTTCTTTTTATACACACCCACTAACTGATTGATCAGTAACTGATCACAGGTGAGGCTGTAATCTAGGATTGGGTGCATCATATGACAAGGCGACAAGACTTTTGTCTTGCCAAAATCTGACCTTTCTGTGTTCATTAAATGATCAATCTTTCTTCAGTGAAGCAAATTTATTTTAGTATATTGAGCATAATTTGGGAGGGTTTTAGCTTTCATATGAGACATTTCTAAAACCAATCGATTAATTTAAAGTCAGGTTATAAGCTTTTGTTTCTACAAAATGGATAAGCGACAAGACTTTTGTCAGGGACTGTAGTATTTAGATCACCATGTTACCTTGAAAATGCTATATTTGCCCAAAACAACATATTAACATGTTTTATAAGTTTCACTTTCATTTTTGACCCTCTGAGTCTCCCTCCCTTGCATTAAGTCACTCCCCCTTCAGTGCACAATCAGTGTGCATTCTGCTAATTAAACTACTATGGGGAGCATTAGCCATTCTAGGGGGACTAGTGCCCACCCAAGATCCCCTGGTGCCACCCCTTGAAATGGTAGCTGTAAATGGCCTCACTAGATGCTGCACTAGCTATCCAAACAGCTAAACATGGACCCAGAAGAAACTTCACAGACAGCAGTTCACTTTGGTGAAGTTTACTGGTTCAACTTTTTTGTGAAACTGCAACAATAAACACATACAGAAATGTGTATTAATATAAGTTCCAGATAATGTTTACGAATTATGAATAACACCAACAATGAAGCTAAAGTCAATATATTTTGGCAGTCAATATGGCGATTAGCATCGCGAAATTAGCATATCAATAGCGGACTAATTTGCATAACAATGACGCACTAAACACGTGCTAACTAGTACATTCCAAACACAAAAGGAAATATTACAGGTGTATGATTATGTTTTACCAAGTAATACTTACAGACGATGCTTAAACAAACACCAAGAGAAAAACACCAGAACAGATGAGCGGCCATTTTGCTGAAGTGAGGTCAGAACAACAACTTCCTGTCTAACATTCTTCTTCTACTATTATTACTAAAAGAGTAAATCAAAGCAGCCACTAGATGGTGTAATTTAGCAAACAAAAACATAAGACTAAATCAGTCAAATACAGTAAACATAACACTCCCCGCCTGGGATTTTAACTATCCCACATTTAAATAATCAGTCACTGAATTGCTCGGCGGACAAGAGCAAAACTACTTCCGTTACCGGGCGAGAGAAAGTCTTTTTGTTGCCGGCTTGAGAAGTAGTTACTTCAACTTTCCTGACAAGTCCATCTTTGCCTGGAAAAGTCCTGGTGATGATAGACATAGGCCACTCGTTCCTTTTCACCTGAGAGTCTTTGAGTAGAACAATGTCCCCTTCCTTGAGACTTTGTTTTTTGTCCTGCCATTTGTGGCGCAGCTGCAGTGTGTGAAGATACTCGCATCTCCATTTGGACCAGAAGATGTCAGCGAGATTTTGTACTCTTTTCCATTGTTCTTTCAGAAGTATCCCCTTTTCAAAGTTGCCAGGAGGTAGCGAAGCCGATCTTGTTTTCATAGTAAGCAGCATTGACGGTGTGAGGATAAGAGGTGACTCAGGGTCGGGGGACACGGGAACGAGAGGGCGAGCATTCATGATGGCAGAAACTTCAGCCATAAGTGTCGACAACAACTCATGAGTTAATAGTCCTTTTTTACAGTCTTGGAACATGGAGTCGAGGATACGCCTGGCAATCCCGATCATTCGCTCCCAGGCACCACCCATATGGGATGCATGGGGCGGATTGAAGATCCATGAGCACTCTTGTTTGTTCAAGTAGCTTTCAACATCTCTGACAGAAAGATTTGCTACATCCATTTGCAATTCGCGGGAGGCGCCGATGAAATCTGTGCCACAATCAGGTCTTATTTGCTTCACGGGCCCCCTAATTGCAAAAAACCGCCTCAAAGCGTTAATGAAACTGTCTGTGCTCAATCCTTCAATTAACTCGATATGGACTGCTCTCGTAGACATACATGAGAACATTACAGCCCACCTTTTGGAGTTAGCTTGACCTCCTCTTGTGCGTCGGGTGATTACGTCCCATGGCCCGAACACATCCACACCCACATAAGTGAAGAGAGGTGCAACCTGCATTCGTTCAGATGGTAAGTTTCCCATTTGTTGACATTCGGCCTTTCCTCGTAATTTCCTGCAGGTTCCACTTGAAAAGCACTGTGCTGATGCTTCGTTTGGCTCCCACCAACCAGAACCCTGCTGTTCTCATTGCACCTTCTGTGAAATGTCTCCTTTGATGTTTCACAGTCTCGTGGTAGTGGTGTATAAGGAGCGTCCCCAAGTGGTGTCGGCCAGGGACAATGAGAGGATGAGTGATGTCAGTGCCCAGTTCAGAGTGTGCGATTTGAGGATCGGGGGCCGATCCTCAAAAGTCCATCACTGTCTAGTATGGGGTGCAGCTTCCAAAGGCTACTTGAGGGGGGAATCTTTGTCTCTTCTCGAATACATTTCAGTTCATCTTTGTAGTACTCATTCTGAACACTCTTAATGATGCAAACCTTTGCCTTTGCTATCTCTTCTTTTGTAAGATGACAAAGGTGCCAGCCACGACAGCTGGATGCTTGGTTGGAGCGGCTGAAAGAGTGGGCAATGTGGATCAAGCAAGCTATTGTTCTGACGAGGATACTGTAGTTGGAGAATCTTTCAAAACGTGTTGGATTTATTGTCGGCGCTGCGACATGTGTCAGATTTGTTGTCACAAGTGGACGGATTTCTGCATCAGCAGCCGGATCAACAAGGTTATAGTTCTCTGAAGAGGGCACCTGTGTGGAAGGTTTACGGAGAAAGGCTGGTCCTTCTAACCATGTTGTGCTGTTCAGTTGTACTGCTGTCACAGAACGGGACCCAGTCAGCTGGGTTGAGTTCTGATGGAACATATTTCCACTGGTTGGAGCGTGTTGACTGAAGGATGCGTTGGACTCTGTTGTGCACATACACATAGAATCTTCGTGTCTGATTGTATATGTACCCCAGCACAACTTTGCTGTCAGTGTAATACTCAATGTTGTCAAATGTGATGTCCATCTCTGCAACTATCAGCTCTGCCACTTCGACTGCGAGCACAGCAGCACACAACTCCAATCTTGGGATTGTGAGGCCTGTTTGAGGGGCCAACTTTGTCTTTCCAAACACAAAGCCAACTTCTGTATTGTCTGACGTGAATACTTTCATGTAAGCGACAGCAGCAATAGCCTTTACTGACGCATCGGCAAATACATGGAGGCCTCTTTTTTCAGCGTTAGTTGTAGAGAGGGAGGTGTAGGGACGCGGTATTTGGAGGTTTTGCAAGTCTTGAAGAGAGTCCCTCCATTTGCACCACTCTGCTTTTGTGTCATCTGGTAGAGGTGTGTCCCAATCCTCTGTTAGGCTGGTAAGTTCTCTGAGTATTTGTCTACCCTGGATTGTGATGGGAGCAAGGAACCCGAGGGGATCGTAGAGACTATTGACTGTAGAAAGGACACCTCTACGAGTGAAGGGCTTTTCATCATCTTCGACTTTGAACGTAAAAGCGTCCATGGCAATATTCCACAACAGCCCTAGACTGCGTTGCACTGGTAGATCTTGAGCACAGAGGTCTAAGTTTTCAATGTCTTTAGATCTGTCTTCTGGAGAAAAAACTTCTAGGACTGCAGGACGATTGGAGGTGACTTTGTGTAGTCTGAGGTTTGAGGAAGCGAGGGCCTGCTGTGCTTGCTTCAGGACATGAATAGCTTCTTGTTCAGTGGGAAATGACTTGAGAGCGTCATCAACATAGAAATCTCGCTCAATGAAGGTGCGCACATCGCTTCCAAAGTCTGCTTCACCACTAGCTGCTGCTTTCTTTAGGCCGTACATGGCGACGGAAGGGGAAGGACTGTTCCCGAAAATGTGCACACACATGCGATACTCAATGACTTCGGAGGACAAGTCATTATCCTTGTACCATAAGAAGCGGAGAAAGTCTCTGTGGCTCTCTTTGACGACGAAACAGTGGAACATGTGTTCTATGTCGGCTGTTATGGCTACTTGCTCTTTTCTGAACCTCATGAGCACACCAACGAGGCTATTGTTGAGGTCCGGGCCCGTGAGTAGTACGTCGCTGAGAGAAACTCCTTCATATGGGGCGCTTGAGTCGAATACAACTCTGATTCTGTTAGGTTTTCTCGGATGGTAAACCCCGAACAGAGGAAGGTACCAGCATTCCTGATTCTGACCTAGAGATGGTGCAACCTCGGCATGACCTCTAGTGAGCATGTTTTCCATAAACTCCAGAAAGTGCGTTTTCATTTCAGGCCGTTTTTCCAGAGTGCGTCTGAGGGACATAAGGCGGTCGTAAGCCAACTGTCTGTTGTTGGGCAGTCGTTGTCGCGGAGACCGGAAAGGCAGAGGACCCACCCAGCTATTATCGCTGTCCTGTTAGAACTCAGAGTCCATTATTCGAAGGAACTGCATGTCTTCAACTGATGGTGCAAGTTTGTGGTCGTCTGCGGTGCGTGTAAAAACTTGCTGACCAATGTTGTCTGCGTTACATCCTGACACATGAGGGTTTGTGAGGCTGTGACAGGCCTCAGGAGTCTTTATGAATGTCTCTTTAACCGTAATCTGGCTACTGCATGGCTGAAAATGACTTGCACGACCATTCTCTAATATGAATGTCTTGTAGCTGCTCACTTGTGGGGGTCTGTGTACTCCATCAAGACAGACATCAACTACGACCACCCATCCTAAGTCGAGTCTCTGTGCGAATGGGGTGTCACCTGGGCCGTTTATCTGCTCTCTGACTTTATGAACTCTCAGCACATCTCTGCCCAGCAGAAGAAGTATATCGGCGTTGGGGTTCAATGGTGGGATCATGTCAGCAATCCGATGCAGATGGGTGTGGTGGCGAGCAGCCTCTGGGGTAGGTATTTCTGAACGGTTGTTGGGAATGTCATTACATTCGAGGAGTGTTGGCAGAGGAAGACTTAACTTTTCGTTGACTGACTCCACCATGAAGCCGCAAGCTCTTCTTCCTGATACTCCTGTGAGTCCGGCACACGTCTTTAACATGTACGGGTGGCTTGCTCCTTGGATTTGAAACAACTCGAAGAACTGCGAACGTGCAAGCGAGCGATTGCTCTGTTCATCTAAGATTGCATACATTCTTTTGGCCAGTTCTTTGTGGCCAGCGGGGTACACATTCACCAGCGTGATCTTAGAACATTCTCTGGCACTCACTCCTTCTCCACACACCTCGGTACACCGGTAGGTGACTTCCTGGACGTCCGCTTTGTCACTCTCCCCGCCGTACTGTGGAGGAGGGGGCGATTTGGACTCCTGTGGTGCTGGACCTGGATGGAGAGCAGAAATGTGATTATTGCTGTTACACTCTGTGCAAGTGATTTCCGCTGTACAAATCTTAGCGAAATGGTCAGTGGATGAGCAGCAGCGAAAGCAGATGTTATATTTTTTGAGGATCTGTTTTCGCTCCTCCAGAGCTTTCTCTCTGAACCCTCTGCATCGCTTTAAAGGGTGAGGTTTGTTGTGAATTGGACACTGTTTGTTGGGATTTACTGCACTTACAGACTTTTCTGCATCTGTTTTGTCTTGTATTTGAGTTTTGTGGACAGATATAGGCACTTTAGAAAATCTTTCAGTCACATGTTTTTTCTCTGTTGGTTGGTTAGAGTTGTGGAGGTTGAAGCTGGGGTCAGTTCGTGTTTTGGCTTCAGTTCGTACAAAGTTGGCAAACACAGTGAATGGGGCGAAGCTGACACCGTGATTACGTTTGTACTTTGAGCCGTAAGTCATCCACTTCTCTTGTATATTGTAGGGCAACTTGTTAACTATTGGTTGGATCCCCCTGGATGTGTCCAAATAAGACAAGCCGGGTAAGTAACCATCTGACTTGGCTGCCTCTAGCTCCAGCATTAAGTCTGCAAGGTCACGGAGTTTAAAGGGCTCTCTGGATGTGATTTTAGGAAAGCTTTCTACTTTGTGAAAGAGGGCTTGTTCCACAGCCTCTGGAGAGCCATATTCTTCTTCTAGCCTGTCCCAAGCCATAGCTAAGCCAGCTTCAGGACATCTGATGTTGACAGCTTTCATTTGTTTGACTAGTCTGGCTGAGTTTTTCCCAAGATAACGTACGAGCAGATCGAGTTCTTCCCCTGCTGATAGGTCCAAACCTGCTATTGCGGTTTTGAAAGATGACTTCCACGCCCAGTAGTTCATGGGTTGGTCATCAAAGTTGGTAAGGCCTGTAGTTACGAGCTGACTGCGGGCTAAGTATTTGGCCAGGTCATAAGTTGGCTGGGTAGGAACATGGTCGTTGTAGGTATGGTTTACTTTGGGTGGTGGTTGGACAAGAGGGTTGAACAGTTTGAAGCTGGTAAACAGGGGTTCATTTTCAGAAGCTGCATAGTTTGGTCTGTTTTCTTGTTTTGCAAAGCCTGGTTGAAAGGGAGTTTCTGGAGCAGTGTGTTTAATCTTTACTGGGATGGACGCCTCTGCTGCAGTGACACTTGCCTGCTCTAAAACGTACTGGGCAGTGAGTTTTTCTTTGCTCTCTGCTAGAGATGGCCCATAAGCTACACTGCGTGTTTCATAGCCCATTTCAAGTAATCCAGCTTCTAGTGAATTAGCTTCTGCTATTGCAGCTTCCTTTTCTTGCTCTGCTCTAAGTGCATCGAGAGTAGCTTGCAGGCGTGCTTGTTCGACTTTGATTTCTATTTCTCTCTTCGCATATGAGGCTCTTGTTTGAGCAGCTTCGGCCTTTGCTTTTGCTCTAAGTAGTTCAATGCTAGCTGTAGAGTCTGCCTTTGAGGATTTTTGAGAGTGGTCAGACTTAGCATAACTTTTTTGGGATAGGCTTTCAGACATTTTTAGCTTTTTGTTACTTTTGTGACTTCTTGAAGTTGGCTGGAGCTCTGCGTGGTGGTTTCTGTAGCTTTGTTGCTTGCCGTGGTGCCGTCTTTTCACTGTAAATGGCCTCACTAGATGCTGCACTAGCTATCCAAACAGCTAAACATGGACCCAGAAGAAACTTCACAGACAGCAGTTCACTTTGGTGAAGTTTACTGGTTCAACTTTTTTGTGAAACTGCAACAATAAATACATACAGAAATTTGTATTAATATAAGTTCCAGATAATGTTTACGAATTATGAATAACACCAACAATGAAGCTAAAGTCAATATATTTTGGCAGTCAATATGGCGATTAGCATCGCGAAATTAGCATATCAATAGCGGACTAATTTGCATAACAATGACGCACTAAACACGTGCTAACTAGTACATTCCAAACACAAAAGGAAATATTACAGGTGTATGATTATGTTTTACCAAGTAATACTTACAGACGATGCTTAAACAAACACCAAGAGAAAAACACCAGAACAGATGAGCGGCCATTTTGCTGAAGTGAGGTCAGAACAACAACTTCCTGTCTAACATTCTTCTTCTACTATTATTACTAAAAGAGTAAATCAAAGCAGCCACTAGATGGTGTAATTTAGCAAACAAAAACATAAGACTAAATCAGTCAAATACAGTAAACATAACAGTAGCTATCTTTTTACCTGCTTAGTAGAGATTGGAAATTCCAGGGCTGAAATTATCCAAATGATTCTAATGAAGTTCTAGTTGTATGGAGAGTAAAGCACTTCCTGTATTCACAAGCTGGAACTGAGTGTTTTCAATTTGAGAGGAGAGCTCAGCCTAAATATGCAGGATTTGTGAGTTAAACATGTGTGACTGAAGCAAAACACAACTCCAGGTCTGTTTGTGATGAGAAAAAAACAGTAGAACATAGATCAGAAAATAGCATAATATAGGCCCTTTAAAAAGAATTAATTTCAGTATGATTTATTTATATTTTTCTAGGATTCTTCCCAAAAGTGTCTCAAGCCAATATTAATGTGTGCTCTGATCTGCTCCCTCAGCACACAGCCACTTTAAACACTCCAATTCCACGCCTTATTTGAGATCGAATCCTTTAGTCTACAATATGTCTGCACCAAGAGTGACCAGCTTCTTATGCCTGAAACCTGAGCCTTACTCATAAAGTCTGACAGATGATTATTGCGTTTCCTCTGGAGAAAAACCGAAGCATCCCAGTGGTTTTATGATTTGCACAAAGCTCCACCATAAACAAACAATGAAGCCAGTGAATGTAACGTGAGCTAGATGATTCATGTGTTTAAATGAGATATGCCGTCTGCCACATGTATTTTTATGCTGGAATGTTCAGCAGTTACTATGGAGTCATCATAAGTCAGTTCTTTATGGTCACATTGTGTTAAAATAAAGCACAGATTAAAGTGTTACTGAGCTTCTGACATTAGTGCTTTCAGTTAGCATGACACCCTCAGGGCATGTTGATGACATCAGCTGCAGAGTATCACACTCTGTCCCAGAACATTGCTGGGTCTGCTCTGTTCACACTTAACCTGCATTTGGCTGTGCACTCATAAGGGCTTGAGGCGCTGCACCTCTTACACTGATTAAAAAAAAACAAAACAAAACTGTCCAAAGTGAATCATAAAAAAGCAGATTTCTCACAGATGTGTGGAGTAACAAGTTGTACATGTCCAGGTCTACCCCCCCCCCCCCCCCCCCCCCAAAAAAAAAAAAAAAAAAAAAAAAACTATCTTGTGCCTTGCACTATATGCCTTTTGCACTATTTACCATTTATTATTTATTTATTTATTATAAATGTGATAGTGAGAAACATAATTTATATTCTTTGTATGATCTTTGTATGAACAACTGACAATAAATAAACTTTGCACTTTGATAACATCAACTTTAAAAACTCATAAAATTGGATTTGACAAGGCACAGCCCCTTTAAATACCTGCCCACGCAGTTTATGAATGCCTGCTCCATGACGTCAGAAACAGAATTACATAAAGATGATAATACACAGTTTATTTGGCTTTGGTTTCAAAATGACTCTTTGAGTGTGGCCAGTGAGTCAGCCAAAAGCCATTGATTTGTGAGGACAGACAGTAAGGTCACGTAAATGCCAAGTTCACTTTGGAGCATGTCATGAGTCTGAGATCACAAACATCGGAGAATTATTCTCCAATCACAATGAGTCACTGTTAGCCAACACATTCTTTCATTATAACCTGATCTATGATTAGCAAAGTGTATAATACACTTTAAAATAGCAGCATGGGCAGACAGTCAGACTTAAATGGACAATGCCATAATGTCTCTCCAGGTCCCATACTGATGGGAAATAAACTCTCCTCTCTCTCCTGTCCAATCTAACTTTATTTATAGAGCACTTTAAAATCAACAAGTTCGACCAAGATGCTTAAAGAAAACAGTGTAGTTTAGGGATGCAGCTTTCCATCTTATCCAGTTCTGATACCGTTACCGATACTTTGACTTTAAGTATCTACTGATACTCGATATTAACAAATACCAGTGCAGGGACATAAAAATTCACTTATTTCATTCAAACACAGTTAACTTATTATACAACAGATCCAACTGTGTTACAACTGTTATTTGTCCTTCACATAACTACAGAGCAGCTTCATTTGAATAAAAGTCCAAACATTAAGAGACGTTCTAAGCTAAAAATCAGTCTGCAAATAGTTTTATTACATCCAAGGAACTTCCCACCTTGAACCGCCACCTTAACGTGGTAGAGGGGTTTGAGTGCCTGAATGATCTCTGGAGCTATGTTGTCGGGGGCTTCATTCCCTTGGTAGGGTCACCCAAGGCAAACAGGTCCTGGGGAACAGGTCAGACTAAGAGCAGTTCAGAAGCCCCTATGATGAGAAACCAGCAAGGCCAGTTACGTCGCATGGATTGGCGTTACTGGGGCCCCACCCTGAGGTCAGGCCTGGGGTGCATGCTCGACAGCGAGCATCTGGTGGCCGGGCCTTCCCCCTCGGGTCCCAGCCGGGCACAGCTCAAAAGAGGGACAAGGGGCCGTCCTCCCGTGGACCCACCACCTGCAGGAGGAGCCATAGGGGGCCGGTGCAGGGAGATCCAGGCGGCAGTCAAAGGCGGGGGGGGGTTCTTGACCAGAAAAAGGTGGCTTGCCCTTTCCGGATGGGTGGAGAGTCCCTGCCTCAAGTGGAGGAGTTCAAGTATCTCGGGGTCTTGTTCACAAGTGAGGGGAGGATGGAGCGTGAGACTGACAGGTGGATCGGTGCAGCGTCGGCTAAGGCAGGCACAGCTCTCGATTTACTGGTCAGTCTACGTTCCTACCCTCACCTATGGTCATGAGCTTTGGGTAATGACCGAAAGGACAAGATCGCGGATACAAGCGGCCGAAATGAGTTTCCTCCGCAGAGTGGCTGGGCGCTCCCTTAGAGATAGGGTGAGGAGCTTAGCAGTCATACGGGAGGAGCTTGGAGTAGAGCCGCTGCTCTTCCACGTCGAGAGGAGCCAGCTGAGGTGGCTTGGGCATCTGTTCATGATGCGTCCTGGAGGTGTTACAGGCATGTCCCACCGGGAGGAGGCCTTGGGGAAGACCCAGGACTATGTCTCTTGGCTGGCCTGGGAACGCCTTGGGGTCCCCCCGGAAGAGCTGGAGGAAGTGTCCGGGGTGAAGGAAGTCTGGGAGTTCCTGCTTAGACTGTTGCCCCCGAGACCCGGCCCCGGATAAGTGGAAGAAAATGGATGGATGGCATCCAAGGAACCAATTAGTATCGGCACTGATATTTGATACCAGTATCGGTGCATCTATGACACTCGTGGATCATTAAGTTAAAACTTGCACATTTAAATTGTAATATTTATCTAAAACTGCTGTGCCTAATGGAAGCCAACAAGAAAGGGGGAAATATATATATATACAAAACATGGTTACAAGCAATTTTGAAAACTCAGTTTTGCAGAATGGGTCTACTTTAGCACATAAATTGGTCTCTCTCTGACTACTTGAAATTATTTCCACAGTTCATATGTATTTGTATATTTTGAGAATAAACCCTGCATATTTAGAAAGAGTTATTCTCTCAAAAACTTTGTTGCACCCCATGATGTCATGCAGCAATACAGAAAGTGTTTTTAAACTCCTTACACCTTCATTAGTATCATCTGGATAATTTCTGCCCTGGATTGGCCAATCTCTACTGAACTAAAGGTAAAATGTAGCTGTTAACTTGAAAACTACAGCTTCATGACATCACGAGGTGGAATAGAGCATTTTGAGTTTTGGAGATGTAGACCGACTAATAATGCAGCATTACTCAAACATGCGTGACTGAAACAAAACAACTCATATGTTTTTCATAACATAACATTATAACATGACTTTAAATTCACATATCAATTTTGCGTAGTATAGGACCTTTCAACAAACTCACAAAGCAAACTGTGTACAGACTTCTCTTTCAGAATACAAAGACAGACTTATCTCGCCACAGAACCCAATACCATTTCTCCATGTGTGTTTGCACTCCTAAACAAGTGTACTCAAGAGCTGATCTGAGGCAGAAGCACGACAAAAACCCAACCAACAGTAAATATGCATGGAAGAGCTCTGAGCCTGCTAATCCACACACTTTAATAGATCTGTCCTACTCCATTTCACAGCGTAATGGCGTCAATCACGACTCGTATTGTTTAGTGTTTAGCCAGAGCAAAACAAAACACCATATGGCGCCTGTATATGAGCGCAGACAGGCGAGTCCGCAAGCACGAGGAGTTTGTTTTGTTTCTCATATGGGCTCTTCTGGCAGATCTGTGGTTGATCTTTGCTTTGTTCGCTCAGAGGAGAAGGTTTAAGCGCTGGATGTGTCCGTCTGTCTTCTCGCCCGCTGACAGCTGCTCCGGGCCCTAACTACGGCTTCTCACATCCTCTGTCTGGATCTGGTGTGAGGAACTGGGAGAGGCTCGTGTAGAATGGCGAGGGGAGGGGATGGGGGGGTTTGATACGGCGCTAGTCATGGAGAACACTGTTGACAACGCTTCGGACTGTTTGACTGTCTGGGCTTATTAGCGGAATTTGGAGACTGTACTTCACTTAAAGCACGACTTATTTAAAATCCACTGGGGAAGATAATCAGTGGAAGCCGGGAAAAGACGAGGAAATTTACACTACCAGGGCCCATATTAAACTATTTTCTGATCTATGTTATAATATAGTTTCCTCATCACAAACAGACCCAGAGTTGTGTTTTGTTTCATTCACAGATGTTTAACACATAAAACCTGCATATTTACGCTGAGTTCTTCGCTTACACAGCAATCACCTTGTGATGTCATGTGGTAATACAGGAAATGCTCCGCTGTGTTAAACTCCATACACCTTCGCTAAAGTCATCTGGATAATTTCAGCCCTGGAATTTCTCTACTGAAGGTAAAAGGAGCTCTTAACTTTAAAACTTTGTCACTTCATGACATCACAAGGTGGAGCATTTCGAGCTTTAAAGATGTGGACTAATAATAAAAGATTATTCAAACATGTGTGAATGAAGCAAAACAACTCTGGGTATGTGTTTGAGGAAGTAACAGCATTATAAAATGGCTTAAAGCTCACAAAAGTAATTTTTGTATAATATAGGACCTTTAAAAAACAAATCAACTAATTTATTTTTTAAAATATATTCTGTATATTCAAATCATCAAAGTATCCACCCTTTTCTTTGTCAACAGCACTGCAAACCCTTATGCATTGTCAGGGTCAAGGAATGCCAAAAGTGCAAAACAGTGATCGAGGCAAAGGATAAAGGCTACTTTTAAAAATCTAAAACAAGTTTGGGGTTATTTTAAGTGTATCTTTTGTTTACTACATTCCATATTTGTCACTTCATAGTCTTGATGCATTCAGTGACAATCTACAGTTTAATAATCAGGGAAATAAAGAACTATTTCTTTTGGCTGGTAGTGTATGTTGGCAGGTGAAAACTGGCGAAGCGCTAAACGAACAGAGCAGAGGAGGAGAAGAAAGCAGCGCTAACTTTATTCTGTTGTTTTCTTTCATGAAGCAGTAACCTTGAGTTTGCCCGCGCCCAGTTGTTTCTTTCCGGCTCATTAGAATTGATCATAATCAGACGCTTCCCCGTGGCAAACTGGAGGAAAACAACCTCAAAAAGTTCCAATTATTTCCAACAAAGGCAAATATCTGAAGTGTCACAGAAGCGGGCAGTGAGTGACATGCATCCAGCCTCTTCTTTACAATGAAGGAGCATTGGAGTGCTCTTCTGAAGCCTCTCTCCCTCACACAGCTGTCCGGGGAAGTTAATGTCACTCTGCACAGGTTAGAGCAGAGACAACTTCAAACGAGGCCCTTGCACAGTGCTTGGAATTCTGGGAGCAGATGTGGAACTTCAAAATGGGGTTATGCATAAGGTTTTATGTATTATAATGTTGTTTCCTCATTAAAAACATAGCTGGAGTTGTGTTTTGCTTTATTCACATACATTATGTTTGACACACAAACCCTGAATTCTTCACCCTCAGTTCTCTCAAACTGAAAACACTCTGTTCCATCTTGTGTTTTTAAATTCCATGCACCTTCACTAAAATAATTTGGATTATTTCAGACCTGGAATTTCTAATCTCTACTGAACAAAAGGCAAAAGGTCATTTGAAAACTACCACTTCATGACATCACAAGGTGGAATAGATCATTTGAGCTTTGGAGATGTAAACAAGACCAATAATAAAAGAGTTACTCAAACATGTGTGAATGAAACAACACACAACTCCACGTCTGTTTTTGATGAGATAACAGCATTATAGTGATTCTTAAAGCTCAGGAGTAAATTTTTCACAACACAGGACCTTTAAAGGAGCTGTTAGAGGCAGAACTGCAATCTGAGTTTTGCATTCAATTGAAATCAGTGTTAATGGTGTCTACAAAAAAATATATGCAGCCATACCTGCGTGCCATACCTGTGTGCCCATGCCCCATGTCCTGATCTCAGAAGCTGAGCGGGTGGTGTCTGGTTGGACACTGCTGGGAATGCCATGTGCTACAGTGAGACTGATGTGGCTTTAGTAGAAACTGCCTCTGTGCCCTTAGGCAATACACTTGCACCCGCATTGCCTAGTAATGAATGAAAGTGGTGTGTGTGTGTGTGTGTGTGTGTGTGTGTGTGTGTGTGTGTGTGTGTGTGTGTGTGTGTGTGTGTGTGTGTGTGTGTGTGTGTGTGTGTGTGAGTGCAGTCCACTTTACAAGTTAGATCCGTGGAAAGGCAATACTGTTTAGAATGCCTTGTTTTTAGTATTTATTAGCCGTCAAAACACCTGAAATTGAATAAATGAAGATAAACATTCAATTCCAGGTAAAGCAATAGCACAATAGTACAGTAAATACACTGTGCTAGTTCAGTGATGAACCACCCACCAACAAAACACTGACCCACGGTGAATCTGAGCTCTGGTTGGAGCAAAAGCTGCTGACAAATAGTACAGTCTGTTTAAATAATAATTTCAAGCCAAAATCTCACTGTGAGTGGTGGTGTTAAAACTTGTGTTAAAGGCTGGTGTAAAAACTTACTGCAAATTATTCTACTCAAGTGAAAGCAGCAGCTCAGGCTACAGCAGTTTTAATAAGTCTTAATTAAAGAGGAAAACAAAATTAATTTGAGAGTCTGTTATACTGTGTGTGACTCTGTGAGAGTGTACTGTGTGTGACTGTGTGTGCGTGTGCATGTAACAAATCTTAAGTATGGAGAACTGCACAGACAAAGTTGCCAAGCGCTGCAGAAAAGTAACTTTGCTAATGTGTTCCCAGTGTGTGTGTGTGTGTGTGTGTACAGCACTGCTCTGTGCTCCACTGTGCAGGAGCATTCCTACACAGTGTATAAAAGCACCAGTGTTTCTCTGACAAACCACCGTTAGCATATCATTTGATTGCATCTAAAGCTTGTGAGATAACAGCTGATAACCATCTGCAGCACACACAGCTAAATAAGTATGTACAGCACACTCACACCCCAAACAGTGTTTCATCTGACTGCACGCTTCTTAAAGGAACAAGGCCTTTGTCTATAGGAGAGTGAACTTGGAGCTGTCTCACAAACTCCTGGAAAGAAAGATGAAAAATTAAGCCCTTGCGCTGAGTGGCTCAATATTAATTATAGAGGAGAGTTAAATGAGAGAGGCTGCCCTGTGCAGAGCTGTGGACGACTGTGACAGAAATATGGCCCAGAGCTTCTCCCCTGACAGCTCCTGCTCTACATTCAGCTCTGATATTACATTCAGTTAAATACATGAAATCCCCAGAACAGCCGGGGAAGTGCAAATCCATTGTATTTTGTGTTACACTTATTCAGCACTGGCTCTTAAATCAATACTCATTTAGATGAGGAATTAGTGACAGTAGCCTGGTTTCTCCACGTGGGCAGTCGAGAGATCACAGCTCCACATAAAACATGAGTGAAGAAGGAGAACTGGAGAACTGTATTAGCCCAGCCTGAGTGAAGGAGGAGCATAGAGGACAAGTTTAAAACTCTGTTAGCTCAGCCTGAGTGAAGGAGGAGAACTTAAGAACTGTGTTAGCTCAACTTGAGGTCTCTCTTTTATTGAACAGCATCAGTATTCAGCTGCACGCAGCTCATCTGCTCCTACCTGCTAAATGAACTCTGACCGTGCACACTGCTAATTATGTTCTCCATTAGAAAGCTCCACTGCCTTTGCTTCAAACTAGACCAAGTCTGGACTTTGCCAATGCAAAAAACTCAACATGTGGCTCAGTAGATGATTCCACTCGACAACTGTGTTGTGAAGGGGAAGTGCGGGGAGCATAGGTTTTAGGCTAATATAGCATTTTGAAAATAATAAAAGGTAACATGGTGATATAAATATCTAACATTTAACATATAGTCACAAGCTATGTGATATGTAATGTCAGACCTAGAAGGGTCAATGCAAATTCATGGTCCAAAATACAAGGCTGTCTAACGAGGCCTGTTCCACAGTGAGGTGTTACCTGGAAGATGTTGGAGAGGTCGCGCAGGTTGAAGACGTAGTGGAACTTTAGGGCAGTGGGGAGGAAGGTGGAGGCGACGCGCTGGTGCAGCTCCAGGGACAGCTGCACCACAGTGGGGCAGCTCTTGGACAGGACACTGCTGAAGCCCGGGCCCTTCAGGTGCTGGGACAGGATGGACGTGTAAATAGAGCTAAGGGCCTCGGCTCCAGGGAAAGACAGGGCAAAGACACAGAAGTGCCGCTGGAGACAGAGCCAGAGGGTCAGTCACATCAGAGGGTCAGTCTATGTTACTATAGAGCTTGGGTTTATAAGCACAACTGCTAAAGATGAAACTAATACTGAACAGAATGTGGGCACAATTATGGGTTTGAACCATAGACTGTAAATATAAAGGGACGTAGCTAACCTGCTAGCCACCTTCTAAACAGGAAGTGAGCATTGCCACTCTCTCTGTAACTGCTGCTGCTCTCAAGATATGAACATCAAGATATGAACATTATTAACAAACAAATCAGGCGCCTTCTTTCTCCAAGGTTGTTAGCAATCGTGCTTATGTTATTATTTATACATTTATTTTGGTGTATCTTGATAATAATCAAAAGCTATGTTAACAACATTCAACATTCATGTTGTTAATATCCCTTTAAATTAGAAGGATATATATGCCTATATAATGGGCCGATATTTTTAGAGTATCAGCTATTGTTGATATATTATTTTAGCCAGCCTGCTGCCTAAAGAGTACACACACACAATGAGATAAATGACATTTTATGTTTACACTGCTCTGCACTGCTGTGGATGAGTTTGTAGTAAATCTAAATTACAGAATTTGGGGAAAATAATCAAAATCAGACCTATATATCAGTCCAAAAATATCGGCAAAGCTTACTGAATTCAAATACTCTGGATTGTAAACAGTCATATCAGCATCAGCCATAAAAAAAAAAAAACTCGATCTCTACTTTATAAAGCCTTTTTTGCTACTTTTTATGGCAGCTTTTTTAATACAAACAATAGCCAAAGTTAAATATCTCCAAAACAACACTCACAACATTATCAGTAATTACATTTGGATGAATCTACATTACAATGGAGCTCTGGGAGATAAAGTACCATCACCAGCACGCTCCATACTGCAGGGGAAGGTGCTGAGAAGGGAAGCAGTGAGTCGTTTCAAAGATTGTGGATAATTGTTGTGGGGTGTACATATTATGAAGGGCAGTGAAAGCCTGACCCTTTCACCACATTCACAAAGCTCCAGACTAAACGAGAGAAGCGAATATCTGCACACCAGCAGCAAATTAACACGTACATTTATTAAGCTACAAACATATTTTTGCATTGATTTTCATTTATTTATTTTTGGATGGGATGAGGGGGCGGGGGGAGATGTTTGAGAGAAACAATCCCAAATGCTTTTAGCAAAACACTGGTTGCATAATTGACTACTCAGAAATGTTGACTTTAGACAAAAAAGTAAACAAGTTACTAAATGAAATAGTTGATTTTTGGGTGTTTCTTACATTTACTAGAGTGAATTAGTATACTGATCTACTGACAGGCATGGGCGATCACACAGTTTAAAGTACAAGTATGTTTGGCGGTATCTGGGCAGCCTTGTGGGTGAATAAATACAAATTCAATAAATACATGTATTGATACTTTGAAGTGACACCATGCAGGGGGTGTTCTACATGTATCTTACATGAGGTACATACATGATGGAATGTTTAGCAGTTACCATGGAGACACAATGCACACATCAGCAAACACTTGTAAAAAATCATTTTAAAAATACTAATTGGATTTAAACAGCACATTTTTAGGAGCCTGTGATCGATACGAGTGTTCGTGGTGCTGTTTAGGAGTTTGATTTTCAACAAAAAGGTGAGAGTGACTCACTGATGCTAGCTTTTGACTGTAATGTTATTTGAGAGAGACTTGTTAAATAGCACAAGTCAGTGCACCTGTTGTAGTTCCACCTAAACCAGTTCTTTCTGGTCAGACTGTATTAAAATAAAGCTCAGATCAAAGTCTAACAAGCCTCAGACAGAGCAGTGCCTACAGTTAGAGTCACACCCCCAGAGAATGTTGGTGACATCAGCTGCAAAGTATCTTCTTCAAATAGCCTCTAAAGGGCTAACAAAACACAGAAACATGGATCTGTCAAGGCGTTTGACACAAAATAAAAAAAAAAATAAAAAAATGGCTAAATGGCTAAAGCCATCAGCCTTAAAATGAGCATACCCACATTTTTTTTCAGTATCGATACTTTGCTACAGATAATCCCAAAAGAGCCTGGCTTTCATTTTGCTTCTCTTACTTTAAAGATACTATATTTGTGATAATAAAAGCTTCATCTTTCTAATACTAATGCATGCATACATATTGTGTATTACTTGTTAAGTCTCTGAGGCACAGCAGGCTTAGGCTAATATCATTTCAAGTTGGAGGGTAAGGAACAAACTTTTGGACTTTGAGATGACTATTAATAAATGCAAACAAAGTTGTTATTGGTAAAATACAAAGCAGATAAATGATCAAATGAAAATAAGTAATTTTCAGTGTGTATTATTAGGAGTCTTCCATTCAACTCTGTGTGCCATATTGATACAACAGCTTTATAGACTCAAAACCTAACTTTGATTAGATTTTCAAAGGCATGCATAAAATGCTATACTAAGACTGAAACAGCAGGGAGGCTAAGTGACATTTTACAATCTAGTACACATTAAAGAAATGAACAACAGTGCAGTGCCTCCCCTTAAGGTGAGCTGTCATTCATAAATAATAATAATAATAATAATAATAATAATAATAATAATAATAATAATAATAATAATAATAAATCCATTTTAAAGCTGTTCATAATTCACTGAACATGATTACAGCATCAGTCAGTAACGAGGGTAATTACACTTCTATGTGGTATTACCTACTAACACAACATATTTAGATCACCATGTTACCTTTTATTGTTTTGAAAAAGCTATATTCATCAAAAACAACATATTAAAATGTTTTGTAAGTTATAAGGCTCTCCTCTCCCTTTGCTCCCCCTTCAGAGCAACAAAATCAGTGTGCATCCTGCTAATGGAACTACTGCACATTAAATCAGGTGTGTCAAGTTTTTGTATATTTATGGAGAATTGTCACGTGGGAGCATGGGTGATGTAGGCTTGTGGGCGGAGAATCGGACAGAATTTTACAACTAACCAGCCCAAGGAGAGATTGTTAAAATACTCAAACATGCATGGATGACATCTAAAACAATAACTAAATATGTTATGTGTTAGCAGTTAATACTAGTAAAATACCTCCTCTTTAATCGAAATGTCATAGTAGAAAAGCTTACCTGAAGTCGGGGGTTGATGGTGAAGCTGCCGGCCGTGGGGTTCATGCAGGTCACATACTGCACACTGTGGATCTCCTTCAACACCAACTTACTCCGGTCATACCTGCACGCACACACACACACACACACACACACGCACACACCCACCCGCACACGCGCACACACACACACACACACACACACACACACACACACACACACACACAATAGATTCAAATAGATACTTTGTGGTGACATCATGCAGGGGGTGTCCTACATACAAAAAAAAAAAAAGTTTTTAGATTGTCTGAAAACTCAAGAAAAAAAAAATCTAAACAGATTTAAGCAGCACATTTTCAGGAACCTGTGATTTGAGTGTTCATGGTACTGTCTAGTTGATTCAACAAAAAAAAGGTGAGACTAACTGAAAAAAAAAACAAACAAACTGTTGGCTAATGCTAACTAGCTTGTGACTGTAATTTTATGTGTAGGAGATATACCTGGAGCTGTGTTTTGTTTCATTCATACGTGAACATTAATTGCAGGGCTGAAATCATCCAAATGATTCAAGTGAAGGTGTATGTAGTTTAAAAACACAGTAGAGCACTTCTTGTATTACCACATGACATCACAAGGATCAGAGTGTTTTGTGTCTGAGAGAAGAACTCTGCCTAAATCTGCAGGGTTTGTGTGTTAAACATGTGTGAATGAAACAAAACACAACTCCAGGTAAGTTTTTGATAAGATGATTATAACAAGAACAGAAAATAGCATAATATAATATAATTAAATTTATTTTATTTATTTAGTTTATTTATGAGACAGGGACAGTGCACGATATACGATTACCTTAACCTTAACAGGAGAGATTATTATGACAGTTTGTAGCACTAGAGCTAATTCCCCCCCCCCCCTCAGTGTGAGATGACTGCCTGAACTGCCTCTTAAGCTAGCGCGGCCCGTAGGATCCTTCTTCCTCTTCATTTTTTAAACCTGATGCCCCAGGAGTATCTGTGGTGCCGAGCATGTCTAAGCCAGTGAGTGCGTGTGACAGACGCAGTGGAACCAGCCGTGTTCAGAAAAGAGATGAGCTCCCAAATCCTTTTAAGAGAAATCAGGCGCCAATGAAAGGAGGAGGGGGCCAATGCTTAGGGACTGCGTTTACGGCAATGATGGGACTATTTTGTCAGATAGAAGAACCGAGTCACCTCAAAGCGGCTCTCACGTGTAGCACATTCTCTAAATTAAATTAAATTGTCTGTGGTTAGAGTCAAAATAAGAGAGAGAGATACAAAGAGTGAAAGAAAGGCATAAGGGAGGATAGAGGGATACAAAGAGTGCAGTTCAAAGGCCCTATATTAAATACAAATTGATTCTTGTGAACTGTAAGCCATGTTACCTCCTCAAAAACATACCTGGAGTTGTGTTTTGTTTCATTCACACATATTTAATTAACTCTATTTTATTAGCTTGTCTACATCTCCAAAGCACAAAATGCTCTGTTGCACCTTGTCATGAAGCAGTTTTCATATTAACAGCTCCTTTTTACCGTAGAGATTGGCAATTCCAGGGCTGAAATCATCCAAATGATTCTGATGATGGTGTATGGAGTTTAAAAACACACTAGAGCACTTCCTTTATTACCACATGACATCACAAGGTGGAACTGCTTGTTTTGTGTTTGAGAGAAGAACTCAGAAGAAGAAATATGCAGGGTTTGTGTGTGAATGATACAAAACAAGTATCCAGGTATGTTTGTGATGAGGAAACAATATTATAACATAGATCATAAAATAGCGTGACATGGGCCCTTTAACTGACAATAGCAGACTTTGTGGGAACTGTGAAGGTGCTGAGATACATTTTTCATAATAAATCAGTGGTGCTGTGTGTATATATATATATATATATATATATATATATATATATATATATATATATATATATATATATATATATATATAACTTCAGTTATGTTTCGGTGGTATGCCCCATGTAGGGGCTTGTCCTGCCATGATGGTCCCTCCAGCACCTCCTCCTCTGAGCTCCACTGTCTGAGGCATTCCCTGAGCACATCATCTATTTGGGCCTTATCCTTGATGTACTTATGGATTTTGGATGTTTCATCCTGGACAGTGGTTCCCACACTCACTAGTCCTCGGCCTCTTTCCTTCCGGCTGGCATACAGTCTCAGGGTGCTGGATTTGGGATGGAACCCTCCATGCATGGTCAGGAGCTTTCGTGTCTTAACGTCTGTGGTCTGTATCTCCTCCTTTGGCCAGCTTATGATTCCTGCTGGGTATCTGATCACTGGCAGTGCGTAGCTGTTTATTGCCTGTACCTTGTTCTTGCCATTGAGCTGGCTTCTTAGGACTTGCCTTACTCGTTGCAGGTATTTGGCCGTAGCTGCTTTCCTTGTTGCCTCTTCAAGGTTGCCATTTGCTTGTGGGATACCAAGGTACTTGTAACTGTCCTCAATGTCTGCTATTGTTCCCTCTGGGAGTGAGACCCCCTCTGTGTGGACTACCTTCCCTCTCTTTGTCACCATCCTACTACATTTCTCAAGCCCGAATGGCATTCCAATGTCTGTGCTGTAGGTCCTGGTGGTGTGGATCAGTGAGTCGATGTCTCGCTCATTCTTAGCGCACAGCTTGATGTCATCCATGTAGAGGAGGTGGCTGATGGTGGCCCCGTTTCTGAGTCGGTATCCATAGCCAGTGCGGTCAAAGATTTGGCTGAGGGGGTTCAGACCTATGCAGAACAGCAGTGGGGACAGTGCATCTCCTTGGTATATGCCACATTTGATGGACATTTTTGCAAGTGGCTTGCCATTGGTTTCAAGGGCGGTTTTCCACAACCGCATTGAGTTTGCAATGAACGCCCTTAGATTCCGATTGATATTGTACAACTCCAAGCACTCAGTGATCCATGTGCGTGGCATTGAGTCATAGGCTTTCTTGTAATCAATCCAGGCAGTGCACAGGTTGGTCTGACGGGTTCTGCAGTCACAGGCGACTGTTCGGTCAACCAGGAGTTGGTGTTTGGCTCCTCTGGTGTTTTTGCCGATGCCCTTCTGTGCTGTGCTCATTTATTGATCCATGTGCCTGCTTATCTTAGCCGCAATGATGCCTGACATGAGCTTCCATGTTGTGGAGAGACAGGTTATTGGTCGATAGTTGGATGGGACTGTACCCTTTGAGGGATCCTTCAGGATCAGGATCATACGCCCTTGTGTTAGCCATTCAGGGTGAGTCCCATCCCTTAGCAGCTGGTTCATTTGTGCTGCCAGGCGCTCGTGGAGAGCAGTGAGCTTCTTTAGCCAGTATGCGTGGATCATGTCAGGGCTTGGTGCTGTCCAGTTTTTCATGCCTGAGACTCTTTCCTGAATGTCTGCCACTGTGACAGTGACTGGATCTTGTTCAGGGAGGTTGCTGTGGTCTTCCCTCAGAGCCACCAGTCACTGTGCATCGGTATTATGTGATGCCTCCCTCTCCCATATGCCTTTCCAGTACCTTTCAGTCTCCAGCCTTGAGGGTCTGCTTTGGTGTTATTCCCCTGCCATTGAGCACTTTCACAGGTTGTGTTGCGAAGAGGCGGTTTATTCATCTGGCTTCATTTACTCGCGTGTACCTCTTTAGGTGGCTGGCTAAGGCTTGCAGCCTTTGCTTGGCAGTTTCGAGTGCTTCAGGTATGGGCATCTGGCTGTACCTCTTGGGTACTTGCTTTTTCATCGCACCTTTCTTGGCCTCTGACAATTGGCTCACTTCTCTCCGCGCTTCCTTGATTTTGGCCTCTAACCGTCTTTTCCATGGTGGGTATTGTCTCTCATGGCTCCCATGGTTGCTCTTATAGCCCAGCACCTCTAGGATCACTGTTGCTGAAGTGTATATCAGCTCATTGGTTTCAGTGATGGTTGTGGTAGGGATCGCTCTCAGTGCTGCATTCACATCTTCTAGGAGACTTTCAGATGGTACTTCACTTAGCCTCTGTAACTGGCGTCGGGGTTGCCTTGTGTTCATTCGGGCCATGATCTTATCTTTCAGGTCAGTCGCTGCCTCGTTCAGCGTGATACTTATTGGGGCTTCGGACCCAATCTCTGGTTGGGGAGTTGGTGTTAACTCCCCTCTGACCTGGCGTCCTGGCTCCCCCTTGCCGTAGCATTTGTGTTGTACCTCGTCAATCTCTAGTTGTGATAGCAGTTGCCGTTTATGGATGTTGGAACACTGAGCTACTAGTTGTTTGGCCGTTAGCTTGGACTGTGGGTATCGAAGTAACCATTTCTCCCACATCCTGTTCATGTAACCCCTCTGCCTAGGGTTACTGGAATAGTAGCATTCCACCAGAGCTTTGTTATTGCATCTCGCCCATTTCCACCTTGTTGTTCCAGTAGCCCATTTTTCATCAAGGTGCTCTGGTTCCCCAGCACCTGACGTAGACCTTGTTTGGCCGGGCAACGTCTGAGCCGGCATCTCCTAACTGTCATTGTCTCTCATCATTGTATGAGGTAGGCAGTACCGTGAAGGGTCTTACCCAAGAACCCACACTGGCTTGCTCATTGTTCCTCGGGGGGGGATTCGAACCCGGGTCCCCCATGTCAAGTGACCTACCAGTAGAGCTAACCATATATATATATATATATATATATATATATATATATATATATATATATATATATATATATATATATATATATATATATATATAGTCTTTGTCCATAACGTGTTATGGATGTTATGGACGCATTCCCGTTTTGGTGTTTGGTGTGTGTATTTTTATCATTATTATTATTATTATTATTATTAAAAGGCTGGTGGGCGCATGTGTCCTCCCTTTCTCCTTCTCCTCCTGCTCCACTCCATCCTCCGGGCCTGCCACGCCGCGTCCACCATTACAATCATGCTTTTATAATAAATGCCCTCTCAAGGGGTTTAAACCTGTTGTCGTGCCCTCCTTTCTTTGTTGCGGTCCTTCGAGCCGGGGCCGTAACATATACATTTAAACAGAATATTTAAAACACTAATTTACAATGGAAATATACACCATTATCCATAATATACAACAAGTCTATAAACTATAGCTATAACTTGTGGAAGGCTATAGGCTGTGTTCCTTTGTTTTTAGGGTTGAGTCTGGGCTTTCAGCTCCTGTTCCTGCTGGAAGAGTTTATTGTCTTTGACAACAGCATCCAGAAGCTCCTTCTGTAGTGGAGGGTCAACATTCATCCTCAACTCATTTTCCAGCCCTGTCCCATGTACATTTTCCCCCGGTCTCTCCTGTTTCCTGTACATGAGCACATACGCAGTGTCGCGAGTCATACTTTGAGCTGACTGGAAGGAGGCATAAGTCACTCTGCTGTCATTAAACAGAATCCAATCTTGCTCTGATTGACCATTAGTGGACAATGTGTCTCCATGCTCATGTGAAAATGCCAGAGACGGACAAGAGGAAGGTACACACTCTGCAATCCCATCTACTTCACAGACATTACGCCCATAAGAATAATAATGTCCACTTTCTGAGGACAACCCTGAGTGCATCACCACAGAGCACAGAACATAAGGGACTGACTGAACGGATGCTCTGGGCTTCTGTGTGTGCACTGGAAGCCCCATCAAAGATGGAATGGAGACTTTGTCCAAAATCTTTCTCATCGCATGTCTCTTGGCATCGTATTTAAATCGCAGCAGAGTGAGAATGAGGTATTCTGGTTCTGATATGATTTTAAAGGTCCTTTCTGCTCTTTGGAGGGAGTTACACAAGAGTAAGCATTACCTCCATCAAGGACTTCTGGTACCAGGAAATAATTGATGAGATAGGGCACAGAGGTGGCAGAAGGACAGAAGGCTAATGGCAGGTCTGTAAAAGGCTCTTCTTTCTCCGACATGCTGTTACAGTGCATACAGCGGATCCTGGTGAGCAGATTTCCACCAAAGATCATCTCTATTAAAGTTCTGCCACTGGCCTTTCTGTGGTCAGATGCCTGCAGGATCTTCTCCTCTTCATGCAGCTGGACTAGAAGAAACCTCAGGTACTCAGAGCAGTCCTGCTGGGACCCATCATTAAACCAGGGAGGCCGAGAGGCCACCAAGAAATGCTTGGGGGCGTATGCTGCCCTCTGAGTATGTTCAAGAAAAGCAAACAGTAACTGAAGCTTTTTCATGAGCTTTCCTGAGCCAAGGCGATTTAAACACAAAACATGTCTCCTGAAATCAGTGGCCATAAAGAGTGCCTGCAGGATGCTGTTCATGAAGCAGGTATTCCCCAGGTTGACCAAGCCTGTTTTGCCAGTCTCAGATTTTCCAGATGGTCTCAGAAAAACTGGATCAAAAGAGCTGGACTGAGAGCTCCAAGCACTTTGACTCAACATAAACCTGATCTCATCTTCTCCAGGTTTTGGAAGATCCTTGATGGACTCAAGTATGTGAGCATAAAGGTTTGGAAACCCAGAATAGCAGTGCATTATACAGTGCAAAACTCTGGACAATTGCAGTAAGAATGCACTGCTGCTGGGATGTCCAGCAGTTTTTAAGGATTGGACTAATGCAACAACATGGGGAACAACCAAATGAAAGGCTTTTGGAGAGTGCTGGAAGCTCAAGTGCATTTGTGACAGCACCTCCAATGCTCCCTGACGCACTATGGGGTACCACAGCTGATTAAATACTAGCTCAATTTTCAGCAGCGTCACATCAATAAGTATCGTGAACTTCTGAACTGCAGCCAGTCCTCTCACTAGTGCAATCACCCAGATGTCAACTTTGTGGGCCAGAGGCCAGGATAGCCAGTCAATCAACCTTCAGAGGGCCTTGGTCAGGTTAGCATCTTTAACCTTCTGGCTTGTTGTCTGATCCTTGAAGAACTGTGTGATCATCTCCACTGGGATGTGTTGAACCAGACAGGCCAAAGCAATGGAGGGCTCATATGTGAGTTCTGTTGAAGCTATAATAGAAAAGAGCTCCAGCAGTGATGGCCTCAGTGTGATCAGGTCTGCATTCCAGATGGTCTGGAGCAGCATGCTCACCTTGCTCACTTGCGTCACATATTCTCTCAGCCTGCGCTCATCATTGGCAGAGCACTGAAAGTAACTCATGGTCCTCACAAGCTGCTGACAGAACAGAGCTCCAGTTTCCTCCTTTGGGATGCACTGTCCAAAGTCCAACAGCATAGTGCTAAGACATGCACACAGAGCAGGCTCAGGCCGCTCAAAGACCAGCCTTAACACCTCCTCCTGGATCACACTAAAGATCTCCATTACAGAGGAGCAACCAATCAGCAAGCACAGGCACCTGTGTATGAACTCTATTATGGCTGGGTCTTTATGGTGCCTCTCACCATAGCCATCCTGCAGCAGACCCAACACAAAGTCCTTGCAGAAAAATCTTTCAAACTGTGGGCGGTGGCACCGGGCATAGGCCTCCAGCACCTGAATGCCCACCTTCTTCTGAAAAGTGTCTTCTCACAGTAAAATCAGATTAGTAGTGACAGTCAACATGGCTTGGCACTGCTCCTGAGTTACAGTTTTCTCTGCTGCCTCCACTACGTTCTTTATAATGGCCTTTTTTATATGATCTGGGTGACTTGAGCTCATAAGGCGCTCCAAAATCTTGTCCATGGGAACGGTTTTACAGGGCAAATGTAAGGTCATTCTAACACACTGGTTAAGAATAAATATAGTCTTGGCGACTGAGATGTGCGGTGTAAATGTAGCTGCAACAAAACTTGAAATTCCCTTGGGATCAATAAAGTATCTCTCTCTGTTTCTCTCTGATCAATAAAGTATCTCTTATCTATCATATGTCCCCTGTCACCCTCACACCCTCAGATGCTTAATGACATCATCAGAGTCAGCTGTTGTCATGACAACAGTGTCTGCCATAACAACAGAGTATAAAAAGTTCTTTTAAAAGGTTACATTCACATTCTAAAATTTGATGATGTCATTGACTAGACATAGACATTAGTGGCTAGACATACAAACTCACTGTATTACAACAAAAATCAGCATTCTAACTATATTAATTTTAGCCCCTTATCTGTATTCAATATTATTAGCCTATATAATGCTGTGATGTGATGGAATCCAGCAATAAAGCAGTTTAAAATAGGTCGCATTTACCTGACATCACAACATTCTAGAATCCCTACAGAATGGTCTGCAGTTACAACGGTGACACAATGCAACATTAGCAAACACAGGCTGATAGGTTTTTAGATTGCATGAAAATTCAAGAAAAAATGCAAAATTGATTTAAATAGCACAAAGAACCTGTGATCAATACAGTGTCCATGGACCCGTTAAGAAGTTTGATTTCAACAAAAAGGTGAGAGGGACTAACTGAAAAACTTTTGCCTAATGCTCGCTCGCTTGTGACTGTTATGTTATTTGAGAGGTAAAGCACTGTCTGACTGTAGGATCTGTGGTGGTGTCTCCCAAATGTTACCTCATCAGATATCACTGGTCTACAGCTGAGCCAAAATGTTTTCTGGCAAAGATTCAACAAGTAAAGTCCAATCCTCTTAAAAATGGATCTTACTGTGAGTATTTTGACCAGATGTACTTGCATAGTAGACCTAATACATTTATTTTGGTGTCACTAAAACTATTCCTTAGACATACCGGAGGACCTCACAGGTCTTCACCACATTCTCATTATAAACACAGAATAAATCATAAAGAACACATTTAAATGATTGTTTTAATTGACAATTAAACAAAAAAAAAGCATTAATTTACTCTCCCCTCACCTCTGCTCAGACGCTAAAGCCAGTCAGAGCTGAGGCCAGGTTTCAGGTCACGCTCTGGTGCTCAAAGCTAAACACACCACAGAGATCATATGTTTGGCTTTGTCATGTGTTTGTGTATGAGACACTGTATTTACCTTTAAAGAGCAGCATCACACCTGCACATCCTCCGCACTTTGTTTCGTTACTTAAATGAGGCTGCCGATGTGCAAGATGAAAAATAAAAATAAAACTAGACATGACAAGATGTCTAAAATCCTTAAAAGCACAGATCTCCCACTTTGAAACCTATATAATTTTATATTTGCAGGAGAGCAGAGTGTCACAAGCATTCTCCGTGTTAGCACTGGGAGGAATATACACAGCCAGTGTGATGACATGTGAAAACTCCCGGGGCAGGTAGAATGGCCTCATGCTAACAGCAAACAGTTCAATGTCTTTGTTACACATCTGCTCCTTCACTGTACAGTGTCCAGGTTTGCACCATTTCTCGTTCACGTGACGTAATGTGTCCAAGCATCACCTACATGCTTCTGGAGATTGACACATTGTATGTCATACTATAGAGACCTGCAGTTGCACACAGTACCAATGCAATTACATACATTACAATATGCTGTTTTCATAGTGTCTTCTCCATACTATAGTGTAGTTTTATCATTATTCAGTTTTGTACAGCTGACATTTTTGTAATACATTTAGAATTTAGCTCAATAGGGGAGTTGGGGAGCATTGATTACAACCAAATGTGCATGATTAAAACATTCCTGAATAGTACACTAGCACAGTTAGCAGTATTATTCTGTGCAAGGCTCCGCCCACAATCCTACGCCAACCATGTGCCCACACGACAATTTTCCATAAATATACAAAAACATGATACAAAACTGTACACACCAGCTTAACAAATCTAGTGTGATGTGCAATAGTTTCATTAGTTTCATTAGCGGGATGCACGCTGATTGTGTTGTCATAGTGCTCTGAAGGGGGAGTGACTTAACATGAGGAGCAAAGGGAGGGGAGACTCAGAGCATCAAAAGCAAAAGTGAAATTAAAACTAAAATCTATGAAACATTATGAGTGATTGTGCTGTGATGTGTTTTGCAGATGCAGATGTGTTGGGTTTTACTAATGAACTTTGTCTTAATTATAATGTTGCTGATGGATTGTACTTGAGAGGATAATAACACTGATGAGTTTGATAATTGTACATTTTAGAGTATACTGAGAACGATGAGTTGGATTTTTAATATTTTAGAAGATAATTACGGATTTGAAACCTTGTATTTATAAGTGAATTTTGACTGTTTTAAATGTTTAATGATTCATTGGATTGTTTGCTATTGGTGAAATGTTCTTGAAGCTGCTTTATGTAAATAGGCTCTTTAATGTCTTCTGTACCTGCCCAGGGACTGCAGATGGAAAGGAGTTTGCGTAATATAAGACCTTCAAATAAATAAATGAAATAAAAAATGTGAAAGAGACAAAGTGTTGTACCAGTGGTTGTAGTCCAGGTGCTGGCGCAGGAGGGTGTGGGGTTGCACTGTTCCATAGGAGTCCACCTCAGGCATGTTCAGATCATCTATGAAGTACACCAGCCTCCTGCTCCCTGGTGGACCAAAGTTACGGCCGGCCTTCTTCTCCAGAGGCTTCTCCAGCACCGCTGTAGAGACACACACATACACTTACTCAGATACTCAGACATGCTCCTCAGAGTGTTTTCTGTTTGAGAGAAGAACTCATCTTAAATATTCAGGGTTTGTGTGTTAAACATGTGTGAATGAAACAAAACACAACTCCAGGTCTGGTTTTGATGAGTAAACATTATAACATAGATCAGAACATTTATATTTATAGAGAATACAATTAAAGCAATCAGTTTTTTTTTTTGTCTCTTTATTTTTATTATTATTATTATTATTATTATTATTATTATTATTATTATTATTATTATTATTATTATTGTTGTTGTTGTTGTTATTATTATGTATTTATTTTATTTTTATTTTTGTGAGTGGGCTTGCATCTTCACAAAACTGACTCTAATTTGGCTTGGAGGATATCTGCCTCCTTCTTGTTTCCATGGAAATGTTCATTTGGCTGTAATATCCCAAAATATGACATAAAACTCATGTACTTCTATCATGCAAGTACCACTTTCAGAAAGTTACACAATATTGTTTTTAAAGAAGACCTATAGTGCTTTTGTCTGCTATATAGTTATAATCTATGGCACCTGTGGATCATTATGTTATCATTTGGATATTTTAAATCACAATATTGATCTAAAATTACTTAATAAAAGAAACAAGTCCTCTGACTTCCGTGTCAGAAAACTGCAGTGCCCAATGGGAGCTGACATTGTTGACATCGTCCTCACATCAAAGAGTTGGCCCCTCCTATGGACAGCTGCATGTCACACTGGTGAGGAGCAGATTTTGTACCAAAATGACAACGTGACACTGTTGAATCCTACACGTATCAAAGATTAAGAAAATAAAATTGGAGAATGAACTAAGTACGTCACAGTGGGCGTGTACCGGTGGAGGTGAAAACAGGAGTTGATCAGCAAAATGACATATTGAATATAAGTGATTAATGATTTCTCAAACATTCACGAATAACTCCAAATACAAGTTCAGTGGGTCAATGAGAAGGAAACAGCTATCACATGGGTAAAAGCTCTGAAAAGTCAGTTTTACAGAATAGATCTGATTTGAACTATTCTTTCCATTGTGAGTGCCAAATTGGCATCAAAGAACAAATAAACTAATGGACAGGTACAGTAGTCCTGTGTTGTTTTAGTTTTACTTCAGTGTGAACACAAGACGAGAGACCTTTGACCTCCAGGATGGTGAGAACACAAACATAAACAGTGAGCTGGAGGATTATGTACATAATGAAAAGAGCCTCTATACAGAGGACAGAGGGTTTTACACAGTATTCTTATGGAAACTATTAAGAAGAGAGGGTAAGGCACTCATCTGTGAATGCAAAATGACAGTGCATTTAGCAATTTTTTTCAACTTTTACTTAATTTAATGTTATTATTGATAATGGTCCCACTGACTTAAAACTGCTGTGGATAGCTAAAACAATGCAGTTTATGGTAACGAGCAGTAGTTGATATTAATGTAATAATGGTTATTATACTGTATACCTGTAATTAAAGCATACATAAAAAAGGTGTTGTTGTTTTTTTTTGTTTTTTTTTTTTTGTTTTTTTTTTTAACACTAGCTTCAGAAAGTGTACTTAATTCCATAAGATGATATGGCAAATTAGTGGAGCAAATCTCTTATGAATCACAAATTGGATTTTTTTCATGAAAAACTGTATTCATCTTCCTGTTACATGCAACACTATTGCGTTTCCATCATTTTATTTTGAATGCACACACTGAAAATTGATATAAGTATAAATATCACATTAGAACCCTTCATTCACATAAAAGCTGAATCACTCGCTTCAGGTGGATTTTGATTTAAGAGAATAACAGTTAAAGCTCAGCTTTGAGAGGTGGAAATGCATTTAGCCACATAAACTCATGAAGCAAATATAAAACCCCAATGACCATCAAACTACATACCTACATATGCACCAGACCGACGTGGACACAGGTGATGGACAACGCAAAATGTCATGTTATAACCATGTAACCAAACAAACTGTGCAGTGTGCCCTCTGCAGGATTAATGGTGTCACTACACAGAGCTCTCTAACCAGGTAACCAACATCCAGGTATGTGCTTAAAGTTGTATTTGTTATGCTCTTTTCTGATGTGAATTTTGGAAATATGCATATTATATATGAGTGAAAACACAGTTAAAGAGGACTTTTTCCCATTCAAATGATATAATATTTTGTTTTAACTTGTTAATCGCTATGGCAATTGTCACCAACTTTTAACTTATTCTTGGCCCGTAACCAAATCCCGTGTGTGCTCACCTTGCAGCATGGAGGAGGTGGTGTAGTAGTTGAAGGGCACATTTTTGATCATGTATTTGTCTGTGTCCAAAGAGACCAGTTTGTCTCCCACCAGAACAGACTTCCCTGTGCCAGCGTTCCCCACCAGCATCACAGGCCTGCGGAGTTCCAGCAGCCGGTCCAGGAAGAAGCGCACACGGATGGTCTCTGTGGTGTGGACCAGACAAGCCTGGAGCATAACAACGCATCAGACAGGACAGGGCTTCAGGTTAGCATGCAGCAATTTACTATGGATTCTGATTGCAACGTCAGGAGGATGAAATCAACAAATCTCATTTACAGACATATTATTCAAGTACTTGGTGGTATTTAGTATTTAGTATAAAAAATTTTGAGATCATTAATAAAGAACTGGTTATGTGATCTTTACTACATGTATGTAGTAACCTTGCCAGCTATATGAATACTCAATTTTTGTGAGTTCACAAACTCTTGAGAATCCATCTTGTTAGGCTCTGACTGAAGTTGTGATAGGTCCCACACCACCAGTGGTGCAAAGACTGACCAATCACAGGGCAGCATTGTGGTTTGGATGGAAGCCAACAACGAACGAACCAAAACAAACATGGTGGCGCCAACAAATGTACTTTGGCCTACTTCAACATCAATAGGGACTATTTTCTTTGTCTGAACGCTCCAACCACTGGGTCTGATCACTTAAATATTGTTGGCAGATGATGAGGGAACATCGTATGAAATCATTAAAAGCCCATAATAAGGATTTAGATTTGTACATAATATTGACATTACATAATAATGCCCCCCATATAATTAACAACCTCAATAATAAGAAACATACACTCCCTCTTATTATTTCTCCAGATGATGATGTAATAAACTGATGTAATAAACTTGATCAAATTGTAGTCTGTACTATAATGATCTATAAATACAATTCTTTCTGTACATGACAATAATATATATGTTACCATGTTTATGACTGGATACTAGGCTTTGACAAAAGGAACACAAGTAGATTATAATATAGCCCTCACAGTCAAAGGTTTTTCTTTATGTTTACTACTTTCTACATTTTATATCCATATAAGACATCAGCTACAGTATATGATGTAAGATATATGGAATTATATAGCCAAGGAAAAAGTAAAATAACTCGTTGACAAACCCTTGACCTTCTCTCAGTGAGCTTCATGATGAAGTCTCCTGAAATGGTTTTCACTTCAGTGTGAGCCATGTCAGGGTCAAGAAATGCAAGAAGTGCAAAACAGGGTTCAAAGCATTTTTTTTTACATATATATAAAACGAGTTATACATTATTTTGAGTTTAATTTTTGTTTACTACATTCTGTGTGTCATTCATAGCTGTGACGCCTTCAGTGAGATTCTAGAATGTTGACTGGTAGTGTAATAAAAGTAGCTGTCTGATGCAGTCCTTATGCAGTATTGTGTACCTTTGTGTTATGCCCATGTCCATTGTGTACCTGCAGTGATCACAATAATTACTATAGCCACTTCTCGTGAACGTATGATAGGTGGAACAGTGTATTTTGGTTTTCCTCAAGTTGTGTAATTAGAATTTAGTACAAACTCATCCACAACTATGTTTATAAACTGTGTAGAGAGCAGTGTAGTGTCATGTTTGCAGTACTCTCTTTGGACTTAAGTGTTCAAATAAAGCTCTATGCATAACTTTTCAAGCATTTTTAGGCTGCTGTTTGGGCCAAACAAAATATCGGCCTGTGCTAGTGATTTAACGCTGATAGCCGATACGCAAAAAAGGAAAATATTGACTTAATCGTGTGCATATTGTCTTTTTATTTTTGTTGTAATACGATCAAATTAGAGCAGTAGAGGATAGAATGAGTCACTTCTATAGCTAATTATTGGTTCATTCTGCTGTTTATTTGTTGCAGCTCAGGCCTTTTAATGACACTATGTTTAACAGTAATTCACTGGGATAATCCTACATTACTGTGTCAGTGGCATTAAAGGTGTACTATGTAACTTTTTGGTTAGGGGTTGGTCACCTGCTTGTTACTATGGATATGTCATTGTTCTGCTTGGAATGTTTCACAGTATGACATTAAACAGCTCTACCTTACATTTAATCAATTACAGGTGGTTTTATAGCTCAAAAATACCTAGAAAAACAGGCATTCTGACTGTGAGTGGCGTCGCCTCTCCACAGATCTGACCTGTAACTTGGTCTGGTTTGGTCTCCATGAAGATAGAACAGTTTAATACCATACTGTGAAACATTCCAGAATCTCCATGGAGAAAAGCATTTGATGGACCCTCCACCAGAAAAGTTACATAATACACCTTTAAGTAGTTTGAGTATTATTGTTGTATTCCTCTGGAGGAATATATGTGTCCTGATGACACTTACCTGCAGGGGCATCTCCGGGTCCATTTCAAACTTGGGCACCATCTTGGACCAGGGTTCGAACTTGTTGCTCTTGGGGTGGATGTAGTAATCAAACACAGTGCCGTGAGACGGGAACTTGATGCTTTTGAACTGAGCCACCCACCACTGGCTGAACTCCACTCTGTAGTCCATGAGCTGCACACACATACCACATACACACACACAAAGCACACAGTCAATAGGACACAACCACAGACTCTTTTGCCCGGGATTATGGATCTGGGCTTTGATGAGGGACAAATACACCACCAGTCAAAATTGTGGATGCACCCTCTCATTTTATGTATATATATATATATATATATATATATATATATATATATATATATATATATATATATATATATATATATATATATATATATATATATATTTTTTTTTTTTTTTATTTATTTATTTATTTATTTATTTATATTCACTACTTCTACATTTTATAACTATGAACATAGAAGACATCAAATATACAATGTGTACTGCAAACCCTTGGCCTTCTGTCAGTGAGGTTCATGATGAAGTCTCCTAAAATGGTTTTCACTTCACAACCGAACCATGCCAGGGTCAAGAAATGCCAAAAGTGTAAAGCAGTGATCAAAGCAAAGGGTAAAGACTACATGTTTGGAGCTATTTTGAGACTATTACTACTACTATTACTACTACCACTGTTACTATACTGTATAATACATTCCATATATATCATTCATAGTTGTGATGCTTCAGTGAGAATCTACAAGGTAAATAATCATATATTTTTATGAAGAAACATAAATGAAAAAGTGTGTCCAAACTTTTGGCTGGTGGTGTAAATGGTGGAGCATAGCCATAAGATCTTATGACATAAAACTGCCACAAATCTCTTGTGATCTTTTTTTTCCATTTGTTAGGCCAAAACATCACAGGGGATCACACAAAGATTTTATTATAAATAATTTGAAAATTTCGTCTCGTTCTCATGGACTTGATGTCGTGTCTGGTCTTGTGGAGATGGCGCGTGGTCCCGCCCTCTGGAGCGGGCACACGTGCTGGCAGCAGCTGAGGGGGACCAGATGAGAGATGGCAGGTCTATCTCTCACCTGGAGCACCCACAGCTACCTGTCTCCTCCACTCAGCACCACTCTCCACTCAATAAAAGCACTTAGCATTTAAATGTATCTGTGATGGGAAAATAAAGTGGAGAGCGTTTGTGGTGCAGGAGAGTGGTTTTATCCCATACGTCGCACAGGCATACTACAGTACAGCTCTAACTGGATTGCTTAGCAACTGTTGGCCGCATGCTCCCGCTGATTTACATTCACTGAACTGTGTGCTGTCAGCCGGGAATCAAGTCCACTTCATTTTCAAATGAATATCTCCATTTTGAAAAACCTTTTCCTTACCATTTCTCCAAAATAAATCTTATATTCTGTTTATAAATAGAAGCACATTATTACACAAGAGCCACTAGAGAAGGAATAACAGAGACAGACACACAGTATTCACAGCACTACTGTGCACTGCTAAAGGGGCTGAACTTACAAGATACAACCACCGGAACACAACATAACATGGCTTAAAGATCCAAAGTAGAAAATGACACCTTTAAACTGGCAAGAATTCAATAAAATGATCTGTATATTGTTCAAAAGAATGATGCATTTTAACTTGTTTTAAGGATCATTCAAGTAGGGCTGTCAAACGTATCAAAAATAAGATATTAATAGATACTAAAGTGTGATTATGATTTTGAGATACTTGAGATACTTGATTTTGAGATACTTGAGAAAGTATTGATACTAAAAAAGTTCTATTCACAGGACAGAAATGAACCTTTCCTGAATGTCTTTAGAATGATGTTGAGCTGTATCAGAACAAGTATAAGAGCTCATAGACTAGTATACGCCCATGGACCACTATGAGTTTCAAATGTATGTATTGTGACAACACTACTTGGAAGGTACTGTATTGTACAAAGGTTAAAATCTGTTCAGATGTGATTACAGTGACTGAGGCTGGACAGTATAAAGCACATAATCACTGAACAGTGACACATCAACCACACATGTTACACATGATCTCGCCTCACTGTCGTGGGGTGATACACTAAGTGTCTGTCCCTACTATTATCAACAGCTGTCCTGTCTAATAAAGCCTTAGAGCCAGAAAATCTTGACTAAAAGTTTTGCATTTAACCTTAAAAGGCAAATTCTACCATAATTCCAAATTCCCCTGCAGCTCCATTTTAAGGTACAATATTACACTAAATGGATTCATTTGAGCTTTAAGCCATGTAATAATGCTGCTACCTCATCAAAAGCATACCTGAAAACATTATAACATAGTAGAAAGCTCCCAAAAGTGGATTTTGCATAGTACCCCCTCTTAAAATAAGTGAGGATCAGCTGGAGACTGCAGTGCCCCATTGGCAGTGACCCTGCTCGTACCTGGTCATGGAACAGAGCCCCTCCAAAAGCCCAGACCGCGGCAAAAACAAAGTAGAGCTCATACAACTCTTTGGGGCTGTCTGCAGGGGTGTGCTCTGGGGTCAGTAAACACTCCAACAGGTAACACAGCATCTGCACCTGGCTCTGCTCCGGGACTGGGATCATCCGCTTAAACCTGCACACAGCACACAACAAAGTAACTCAAAAACTCATTCTAACAGTCTGGAGGGTTAGTGCTGGGGTTCAGATGACATCACATTATATAGACCAATAATATTTAAAGGGCTCATATTACGGCATTTTCTGGTCAATGTCATAATGTAGTTTTTTCATCACAAACAGACCTGGAGTTGTGTTTTGTTTCATTCTCACATGTTTACTACACAAACCCTGCAGATTTAGGTTATAGAGTTATTGGGCCCTATCTTGCCCCTGATCTTAGCACCAGTGCAAGTGTGGGGCGTAGAGCTCTAAACAAGATGTGTGCCATGCCTGAATATCAGGTGAGTGGAGCAGACTGAGAGCATTGTGTGGCTCGGTGTGGCTCGTTCAGTGAATTGCCGGAATAGAAAAAAGAAATATCAAACTAGTCCACTGAAAAACAACATGTAACATGCTCCAGACTTCTTTTATTTAGAAATATATTAGGATTAGAAATCATCCTAATATATATATATATATATATATATATATATATATATATATATATATATATATATATATATATATATATATATATATTTTTTTTTTATGATCATAGCATGTTCATGTGCCATGCGGGATGTTCGTGCGCCGTTCGTGATTTGATCTGGAGCTGTACAAAAGCTGCTCATTCACATGAGGCCGTTAACAGCGATGTCCTAAAGTTTTCTTACCCTGTCTATGGTCCTAATGTCGGGTTTCACATCCTCTTACCCTTTCTATCATCAGCTCCATTTTAATTTCATTTTGGTTAGTTTATAAAGTTAGTCACCAGTAGGTAGGCTGCCATCAGGACGGTAGAAAACTGGGCACGGAGCCATGGAGCAGCCGGACTCTGACAGAGGTCCATGGACAGCTTGCGGCTGTGACAGTGGAGCGGAGCAGGTGCACGTCTCGTATGTGATGCTATCTTGGCTGCAGCGGTCAGTAGAGCTTTGTACAGCGGCTCAAGAGACGTATAATGGACATAAGCACTGCTCTGTACAGACACCTGCACATCCTGCTCTGTGCGCTCATGGAACATATCAGTCACTTGGGCAAATACAGGTTGTGCAGTCACCCTCCCTGTGTGTTAATGGTTTAATCCATGTCTCTGTGCAAAGCTGTAACATTAGGAACATTTATATGACAATAAACATATTCTATAATCCGTGAGACATCCACCTGTGTGGGACCAAATGCAGAGGACACCCGTGAGACGAGAATGTGTGCAGTCTGCAGTAGCAGCGATGGACACTCGTACCTCAGATGAAAGACGCAGTTGCGAACGGGAGGCGGGACTGGGTGTGACCAGGGGAAAGCAGCGCTCAGCGGGTCTGCTGTGAGATGGAGAGTACATGAGATCGACACTGGTCTGCTGTGTAATGGGGGGCAAATGAAATGAGAAACGTAGAGAAAACTAAAAAGGTTGACGTGTGCACGTGCACAGGCTTACAGGGGTGCGCATACGTGAGAGCACATATGTGCGGAGTGTTCAGAACACAAACCCAGCCAGTTCTGTCACGGCCCATCCAAAATTCTGTATTCCTGGTGCCTCCACTGGTGCGTACTTGCATTGTGGGGCTCCGGAGCTGTTTTATTGTACCCATATATCATTTTTTCCCACACCCTCTTTGCTGCCTGGTAATGAGGCAAAGATTGCAGACATTACCCACACTGGCAGTGCTTTTAAATGTCACAGCGGTCACAGATTGGTTGAGATGTTATCACCATATATGTACTTGTACTCCAGCAGCGAAGTACAGCCCAACCTGGACACGCCCCCTCTTTAATGCTAGCACTAGTGCTAAGATCGGGGGAAAGATAGGGCCCATTGTGTTATTCTCGCAAACAGAAAAAAACACAGTTCCACCTTGATGTCATGTGTGTGTTTTTAAACACACTTTAAAACACACACAAAAAAACTAAAGGGTTACTCAAACGTGTGTGAAGGAAACGAAACACAACTCCAGGTACTAAACCAAAGATGTTCATTTTGTTTCTTACTTTAACTGCAAAGACAATACGGTAAAGTGTATTTATCTTGTAGACATGTTTCGGCTGCTAGCTGCAAACCATCTTCCGTCCCCGGTGTTGGTGGTGACGTGTCGTGTATCAGCTGTTGTTACTTCCTGTAGGCGTGGTCAGCTGTTGTTACTTCCTGTAGGTGTGGTCAGCCTGAATGACCTGGCAGGTCACTCAGACTGACCACGCCTCCCGCCACTTGGTGGTCTCTGGAGGAGGGTGTCCCAGGTGTGTGAAAGGAGGAACGCTCCATCATCATGGTTAATGCTGTCTGTGCCTCGTTTCCTGATTTCAATGGCCTTCCTGATCCAGCGTTTGAACTTGTTGTTTTCCGATCCAATGACCCGTGCCCCGTCCCAATCCATATTGTGATTACTTCTTTTACAGTGGTCTGATATGGCGGATTTTAAGTTTTCCTGTTCTGCTTTGTCTTTTTGTGCTCTGGTGAGTGTCCCTGATGGTTCCTTTTCACATTCCTTTTGGGGTCCTTTTTTCGGATGTGAAAGCCCGTCCCGTTTCCCCTGTGTATGATTTATTGCATGATTTGCATTGGAATTGGTAGATGCCATTGCATTTTTATTCTTGTGGGATTTTATCTTTGGGCTGTACTAGCTGTTGTAGGAGTTTTGTGAATGGTTTGACTACAGTGCTTATGTTGTGATCAGGAAATCTGCTTTACAGTTTAGCTACATCACTCTGAAGACCTGGTAGGCCAAGTTTAAAACACTAAAATTAAAAGGCCAAAATACATTTTAAAGAAGACATAGCATACTTGTGTCTGCTCCATATTTATAATCTATAACAAACATGGATCATTATGTGAATGACAATAGTCATCTAAAACAAATTAATAACAGGAACAAGTCCGCTGACTTCCGTGTTATAAAACTCTGGTGCCCAATCACTGTAAACTCCATCACAACAAAGCACCATGAAGCTGTCAGCACCTCCTCTTGATAGCTGCACATCACGCTAGCCATGAGTAGCAGATTTTGTTTCCATTTGTTCCAAAATGTCGTGATGCTGCTGGATCCAAAGGAAGTGCGTACTGCATCACAGTGGGTTTGTACCAGTGGTGGTAAAAACGGGGACTGATCGTCTATATACCGTGATTACAGATTGCTCAAACATGCACGAAACACTTCAAATACAACTTCAGAGAGACAATGAGAATTAAAGCCGCGCGCGGCTATGGTGGCCCTCGCCCCGGTTCGCCTGCCCCCCAACGCGGTCGCCGGGGAGCCACGACCGCTCCGGCTCGCCACTCGCTCTTCCCGACAGCCGCCCAGGCCGCCAGCTCCTCCGCCGGAAAAATTATATAATGCCCCTTTAAATATGCACCTTTAAATATATCGTAGGAGTCAGTGCGCCCCTGCTGGTGAACCATAAGAAATGCCACATGTCCAAAATATGTTTTTCTTGTAATCATTCATAGAATTTCATCCCCAAATTTGCACAGATCCTCCATCAGGAATTTACATTATGCACCTTTAAATGGTTTTGAGGGAGTCCGTGTGCCCCTACTGGCCAACCGTGAAAAATACCCCATGTCTGTAATATATTTATCTGCTTGGAATCATGCATAGAATTTATTCCCAGAGTTTGGTCCAGATCCGATAATGTACTTGTTTTATGTCTATGGTAGGGAGCGCTATAGTGTTCACTTTTCATATACTTTATAGTGTATTATATTCAGGCTGAGATTACACATCATAGATTCAAATTTCAGCAACATCAGACTAAGTATGTGCGTGTAATAATTTTTAAACTATTTTTTTGGGGAGTCCTTGCGCCCCTGGTGGCCAACCGTGAAAATTGCCCCGTGTGTAATATATTTATTTGCTTGTAATCATGCATAGAATTTAATCCCCGAATTTGGTCCAGATCAGATAATGTAGTTGTTTTATGTTTATGCTAGGGGGCGCTAGTGTTCACTTTTCATAAACTTTATATTGTTTTATAATCAGGTTGAAATCAAACATTAGTGATTAAAATTTCAGTGCTATAGGACAAAGCATGTGTGTGTAATAGATTTTAAACAATTTTTTTGGGGAGTATTTGCGCCCCTATTGGCCAACCGTGAAAATTGCCCCATGTCCGTAATACATTTATTTGCTAGTAATCATGCATAGAATTTATTCCCCGAATTTAGTCCAAATCTGATAATGCTGACGTTTTTTGTCTATGCTAGGGGGCGCTATAGTGTTCACTTTTCATATAACTTATATTGTTTTATAATGAAGTTGAAATCGAGCATCAGTGATAAAAATTTCAGTGCTATAGGACAAAGCATGTGTGTGTAATAGATTTTAAACTATTTTTTTGGGGAGTATTTGCGCCCCTGCTGACCAACCGTGAAAATTACCCCATGTCTGTAATACATTTATTTGCTTGTAATCAGGCATAGAATTTATTCCCCGAGTTTGGTCCAGATCCGATAATGTAGACGTTTCACGTCTATGCTAGGGGGCGCTATAGTGTTCACTTTTATTATATTTCATATTTCATTACGTTCGGGCCGGGGTCACGCAGTTGTGATTTGAATTTGAGCTCTCTAGGCCAATGCCTGTGGCCGTGAGAGGTCGTCAAAAAAACAGGAAATGAAGGCGTTTTTCGCCGGCGTGCTACGGGCAAACCGTAAAGAGTTAAGAAAAAACAATGGATGATTTATGTGAACCCATGTCTGTAGATGTGACATGTCAAATCTGAGCTCATTTGGACTAAACACAAAAGACTTGAACCTTTTTCCACACACCCAAGTCAAAACGGCGCCGAATTTTTGATCCAATATGGCCGACTTCCTATACGTCACTGGGCAGTGTGACATTTTTTGTTTGTCTCCCTGAGCTCTATCACTGCTCTGAATTTCATCAGCCTACGCCAAAATATGCTTTTCAGCTGCCCATAGACTTTGAAATTTTGCATTTTCAAGGGGGCGCTGTCGCGTGGGGTCACTTTGGGCATTGTCGCGATGCCCATTTTATCAAATTTTTCGCCGGACCGGTCAATCTGATACCCCCATGTGGGACTTTTCGTCGACGTTCAGGGGGTCAAAATCGCGATCGTTTGCAAGGAAAAATAATAATAATAATAATAATAATAATAATAATAATAATAATAATAATAATAATAATAATAATAAACCGAGGAAGAACAATAGCCCTCGCCATTGACTTTGTCACTGGCGAGGGCCAACTATAACATGGTTAAAAATTCTGCAAAGTCCATTTTGCAGAATAGGTCTGATTTAACATTCCATTAGAGCTATCTAAAACTGTTTCCAAATGCAGTGTGTGTTGTAGTTTTGTGGGCAGGGAGCTTACTTTGTCCGCTGCGCCTCCAAACACAGGGGTAGGTAGTTGTCAAACAGAATGCTCAGATTGGCCTTCTCTGACTGGATCTCCCTCCTCTCGATCCAGCTGGCCACAGGAGGGTTCCAGCCCAGGTCTGCAGGGTTTATGTACAAGATACCTGTGAGGGAGGACATGACAACATCCTTTAAGTTAAAGGGCTCATATTCTCAAACAGAAAACACTCTGTTCCACCTTGTGATTTCATGTGGTATTAAAGGAAGTGCTACATTGTGTTTTTAAACTCCACACACACTTCGCTAGAATCATTTGTATAATTTGGAATTCTGGAGATGTAGACAGACTAATAATAAAGGGTTATTCAAACATGTGTGAATGAAACAAAACACAACTCCAGGTCTGTTTTTGATTAAATGATTATAATCATGACTAAAAGCTCACAATATTCAATTTTACATATTATAGGTCAGTTCTTGCAGTGAAATGCCAGGTTTGTATTCTAATAGTGGTTTATTCCAGTTTATTCCTGATTTAGAACTTCAGTCATAGTTACATCATATTTGAGGCCAGCTTTAGTCCTAGTTTCTATTTTCTTCTCACTTATTATTCAGGTAATATAATAAACAAGGATTAATGGCGTGCACTTGTGAGTTGTGTCCAGTGTTTATTGAATGGTTGATGGCGGCTCACGGGGGGAATCACTTACCAGTTAAATGTGATGAGATACAGGATACAGGCTCATGTGGAGAGATACTACAGCAGCGTGAATGCACCAGATGTTATGGCTCTGCTCTATAGTTTGATTCATCAGCAGGCTAATATTTCAGTGCTTTGTCTATAGAGTTTGAAGGTGTTAGCTAAGGCCCTTTGTGTCTCGTAGTCTGTTTGTATAGATTAGCATTAAGTGCTAAGTAAAGCTTCTGTCACTTCATTTTAAGCAAATAGCAAGTAAATATATACAGTACATGGTTGGCAATGGATGGAGCTGTCCTTAGGTCTGTAACAGGATGTCTTCAACACTGAACACATATCTATAATTTGGAACATCCATAATGAAAAAAAACATGCTTTTATTTTTGCCCAAAAAGTTACATACTGGGGCTTTAAAGGTGCAATGTGTAACTTTTCTGATGGGGTGTCCACACATAATTGTTTCCATGGAGATGTCATCACTTTGCCTGGCAGGTTTGATGGTATGGCATTATTGTTAAATATACAGAATTTATTAAACTATTAAACTATTGTTTTATTGCTCAAAAATAGCTTTAAAAATAAGTATTCTTTTTGAAAGTGGGGTCGCCTCACCACAGATCTGATGTGTAACTTGCCCTGGTGCTGTCACTGATTTGTCTCTATGGAGATATACATGTTTTATACCATATTGTGGAAGAATCCAGGCAAACAACATTACCACGAAAACAAAGCAGGTGATGCATCCTCCACCAGAAAAGTTATGCAGGGCCTATATTACACAAAATGGACTCCCATGAGCTTTAAACCATGCTATAATGCTTTAAGTTGTGTTGTGTCATTTATTATTAGTCTGTCTACATCCCTAAAGCTCAAAATGCTCTGTTCCAACTTGTAATGTCATGAAGCAGTAGATTTCCAGTTAATAGCTTCCTTTTACCACATGGCATCGCAAGGTGGAACAGAGTGTTTTTTGTTTGAGAGAAGAACTAAATATCCAGTGTTTCACTTGCAAGGACCACGCCACAACAATGAAATACGATAAAGATGTTTATTGACGGTGAATAGATGTGATGGCTGGGGGGAGACTCAGGGAGGGGGGCTCCGTCTCCAATCCAAAATGGTCACCCAGCTGATTCGGAACCCTCCCTCTTAAAAATGATGTCTTCGGACTGAAGGATGGAAGAGAGACACGGGGTGGGAGGGAGGGAGCCGAGTCGTGAGAGCTGACACTGACGGTGTTGTCGGGATAGGCTGTATAAATAGGGCTTCTGGGTAATTGAAGGCGTGGTCGAGATGAGCTGTGGTTGGCTGGCGAGGAGGTTGAGGCGTGGTCCAGCTCCTGAATCTAAGTTAATCATATTAACTCCACTTCACTAGCAAGGACCACGCCACAACAGTGAAATACGATAAAGATGTTTATTGACGGTGAATAGATGTGATGGCTGGGGGGAGACTCAGGGTGGGGGATCCGTCTCCAATCCAAAATGGTCACCCAGCTGATTTGGAACCCCCAAAAGATGGATTAAGATGAGTGAATGAGGAATGAGCCAAGGAGTTGGTAGAGTACTGATGAACGTACGAGAAGGTAGACACGAGAGGACTGACGGTCGAGGGTCGCAATGATTAGGAATGACTGTCCAGCCGGAAGGGGCAGCTTATCGTGGATCGTGGGAAGAGTAGGAGATTCTGGCTAAGGATTCTCTTTAGTGGATTGGTCAGACAGGGGGAGGAGTCGGATGTGAACCGGGAGGAGAGGTTCGAGTGCAAGGTTGCGTGGACTGGTGGAAGAATTTATGTTGCCTGAAGAACAGTCCTCGGGAGGTGGAAGTTGAGTGAGCTTGACAAAGGTGAGAAGGGACAACCTCGGAAGATGGGGGAGTTGAAATGACTAGAACTCATGGAAAATAGAGAACTGGAAGAACATGCGCGAGGACGGGGTTCACGATGCGGACTGAGGGAGCGTGAAATGTGGGTCAAATTGATGCTGAATGAATGGATTAGGAGCCGATGTTTGTGAAGACTGCGAGAAGATGGTGCGGGATGGTGAGTAAGTCTTTCCGTTAGGCAGATACATGTTAAGATGATGGAATACGTAGTTGAAGGAGATCACTGAAGCTGTCGAGAATCTTAATTTCACGAGAGCAGGTGGTAGAAGGCAATAGGATTTTGGTGTCCGGGGTTGGAATGTCCTGAATGATGACTTATTCCTAGAGATCGAAGTGGGTTGCAGAATTGCAATTGCTGGAGGAAAGGTATTACGTTGTAGATGGTGTTGACTGATCTATTATTGTTAGAATGAATGGGAATGTCCCTTCTGGATTAGTCAGACCCCCAAAGAATGGTGGAATATTAGGGCGAAGTGCCGATGAAGCTGAAGACTAATTGTGCAACTGGAGGGCTCTGGAAGCTACGCGGAAGCCAACTACTGCCGGAGATTAAGTGCTTGAGAAACTGGAGCTGCGTTGTGAAGGTGCGATGAAGAAAGAGTCAGGAGAGATGTGGAGAGACCGTGGCGTGGAGGGTCTTCTCCCCTGACGGAGAAGCTGGACCTGCTCTGGAGTGGAGATGTTGGGGTTGCACGTGCTGGCACAGATGGTTGTCAAAGGTGATCATGATAACACTGATGTGAGTGCTCCAGCATGGGTGCGGATGGCAAGCGTGGGAACCTGCGGGTGAAGGAAGCACCGCTCGACTTGCTGAATTATGCGATGAGGGTCGAAGGGATGAGGGTTGAAGGGATGAGGGTCGAAGGGATGGGACCCGTCGTGGGTTGGGGGAGTGGGAGGGGGACCCGTCGTGGGTCGGGAGAGGAAGGGGAGAGAGGAAGACCCGTCGTGGGTCGAGAGGAGGGAGGGGAGGGAGACCCGTCATGGGTCGAGAGGAGGGAGGGGAGGGAGGGAGACCTGTCGTGGGTCGGGAGGAGGGAGGGGAGGGAGACCCGTCGTGGGTTGAGAGAGAGGGAGGGAAGGAGGGAGACCCGTTGTGGGTCGGGAGAGAGAGAGAGGGAAGGAGGGAGACCCGTCGTGGGTCAAGAGAGGAAGGGGCGAGAGGGAGACCCGTCGTGGGTCGAGAGGAGGGAGGGGAGGGAGACCCGTCATGGGTCGAGAGGAGGGAGGGGAGGGAGGGAGACCTGTCGTGGGTCGGGAGGAGGGAGGGGAGGGAGACCCGTCGTGGGTTGAGAGAGAGGGAGGGAAGGAGGGAGACCCGTCGTGGGTCAAGAGAGAGGGAGGGAAGGAGGGAGACCCGTTGTGGGTCGGGAGAGAGAAAGAGGGAAGGAGGGAGACCCGTCGTGGGTCAAGAGAGAGAGAGAGGGGGACCCGTCGTGGGTTGAGAGAGAGGGAGGGAAGGAGGGAGACCCGTCGTGGGTCGAGAGAGAGGGAGAGAAGGAGGGAGACCCGTTGTGGGTCGGGAGAGAGAGAGAGGGAAGGACGGAGACCCATCCTGGGTCAGGAGAGAGAGAGAGGGGGACCCGTCGTGGGTTGGTTGGTTCGGAACCTGTGGGAAGGCTGAGGGTCGGCCGAGGACCTGAGGGTGGAGGTGCATGCTGGGGGTGTCGGGTTGAACGCTGGATGGATGAGAGAGGGCAAATGTGGAATGTGGAGACAGTACAAGTTGTCGCAACATGAGAGCAGAGAATGATGGACTGTGATGATGTAGTGTGAGCAGAGGGAGGTGAGGGCGAGATGGCAAGAGCATCGCTGAGGCGGTGTATGAGGGTAGAACAGTGGAGAAGTCGTGAGCTGACATCGATGGCAGAATTCTCGATTGGGCAAGAGGTGGTGAGCCGAGATGGTGTAACCCAGGGTGAGGGCTGAGCTGGGAGGGGCTGTATAGCATGACACATGGTTACTGTGCAGCTTAAGCTAGCATGTAATGAATGACGTGAGCTGCACGAGCTATAATAGCGTGAGACAGCAAGGGCCGGAATATGAGTTAATGGCGAGTAGGTGTAAAGACAGCTACTGTACGTCAAAATTGCATGATTGGCTTGAGCTGGAATAGAGTGAGCAACGCGAGTCGACAGGTGCTGAATATCGGAATAGCAGAGAGCGGGTGTAGAGAGTGCTTAGCTAGCATGTGTTGGAATAGCGTGAGCTAGCATGAGTTGCATGAGCTAGAATGGGCGGATGCAAGTCGGTAGGAGAGGCTGAATACCGGGATGGCGTAGTGTGCATGTGTAGAGATGGGTTAAGCGATCAAATGCGTCGGTATGACATTTTGTGCGAACGAGAATAGTGTGAGTGGGCGTGGTGACTCTGTAGGCTGTGCAATAACATGAGAAATGACATTCGGGTGTTGGGTAAGGGGAGGGGGTGCGGGGAAAGGGATAGAGCAGAAGAGGGGAAACGGATTAGAGGCTCTGCCTATTGTGGGTAGAGCGCGAGAAGCCATCTAGCTCATGATGACTGAAAAAGAGAAAAGAAACGATGGAGAGAAGATGCGTGTGCATGGGGAATTGTGCAGCCTGCGAGACAGGGATAAGACGAACGGGACGACCTGATCGAGGTCTAACACTGAGGGAGCAGGCACAGGGGGAGCAACAACCTGCCCCCTTTAGGGGGGGCTGTGGAAGCAGGCTGAGATGGATGCAAGGGGATTCAGAGAAGACTGCACAGTAGACAGAAGATATTTACTGGCCACCGGTGGTGATGCTACTTAGCCCCCAGCAGGGGGAGCTGTGAGACTGTAGTAGAGTAGAGGTGGGAGTGATGACATCAGTAGCTGCGCGCGGGAACCGTGGCAGGAAGCCGGAAGCTCGTTCATCTCGTTTCAGAGTGCCAGGGTTATCTTCTTGACCCAAACAATTGAAGGTCCTGTCCTGATGTGTTGTCAGCCTGAAGGGTTAGGCAGGTACCACGTGGTGCCGAACGCCGTGGGCGCTGGAGGCCGGGCCGCCGTCGCTGGTTGCCGGGCCGCGCCGAATGCCGTGGTTGCCAGAGCCGAGCCGCCGTGGGGCTGGGCCGTGCCGAGCGGGCCGCGCCGAGTGCTGTAGTCGCTGGTTTCTGGGCCACACCGAATGCCATGGTTGCCGGGGCTGGGCCACGCTGAGCGCCATAGTCGCTGGAGGCCGGGGCCGTGCCGAATGCTGTGGTCACTGGGAGTCGGGCTGCGCCGAACGCCTAAACGAGGAGGGGGAGGCGACCTAGGAGGACAACGAGGATAACCCGTAGATACTGCCAGCTACAGAGATGGTGATGGTGGACACACGGCGCTCCTTGGAGACGGAGGTTCGTTGTGTAGGCGGAAGCCTGGAGCATTCGCTGGGCGGCGCGCAGGCCGTGGGCTGAAGCGCCGGCTGGCAGTTCTTACCGTGGAGCGGACATGCGATGGAAGATCCTCCGGCTGCAGATCCCTGGATGAAATTCTCCTGGGATGCATCGCGGCATGAGGAATTCGCGAACTGGAAGGAACTAGGAAACGTGTGACAGGTCTGTGTTTGAATCTGACGGGTTGTTCGCAGCCCGGGTCGAGAGAGCTGACACTGACGGTGTTGTCGGGATAGGCTGTATAAATAGGGCTTCTGGGTAATTGAAGGCGTGGTCGAGATGAGCTGTGGTTGGCTGGCGAGGAGGTTGAGGCGTGGTGCAGCTCCTGAATCTAGTTAATCATTTTAACTCCACTTGTGTGAATGAAACACAACTCCAGGTACATTTGTCCCTTTGTGAGGAAACAACATTATAATGTAGATCAGAAAATAGCGTAATATGGACTCTTTCACTAACTAAGAATATCTAATACATACATTTATACATATATATTTGTTTTGCAGAGACAAACCCTTCCACAGGCATAATGAGTGGTAAAAGGTATTTGGCAACTGAAGAAAATGTGAAAGCCAGCAAACAGCAAACAGCTAAACATGAGCTGGATCTATAGAGCTGTGTGCGGCTGCATGTAAATGATGGGTCATGAAGGATTGTCAATGCACAGCACGTTTCATATTACATATCTGAGCCCTGCTAATCTGAAAATATTGACTGAACAAAAGATTTATGACACAAGACAGACTAGATTTCTCACAGCTGATCATATCTTTAGGGGCCATGCATTTGATTGGAAATTAAACAGACCATATGAAAATGAAAGATTGGAGGTTTACATATCCATCATAATGGCTGCATCTCATAATATTTAATTCTGAATAGAGAAACAAAACGAGTGGTCTTAAGTAGAGATAGATTGCTATATTGGTTGGCTGATATTTTTTACTCTTTAGCGTACTGGCTCTCGGCCTTAAATCTCCAGCACAGGCCAATATTTAGTTTTGGTCAATCTGCTGTCTAAAAATGCACAAAAAGCTTTATTTTAACACTTTAATATGAAGAGATAGCTTCACAAAACATGATTACACAGCTCTCTTAAAGGTTTGTGGTAGAAAAAGGTATTTGTAGTAAATTTAAACAACATAATTTGGAGGAAAATAATCAAAATCAGCCAAAATATTGGTGTAAAAATATTAGCAGAACTTATTGGCCTTTGGTTTCTCTGGATTCTAAACAATTGGTATGAGCTTCGAACTTGAAACAAAGTCCGCTCCAAAACATACGCCGAATCCACACCCACCCCCGTCAAGGACCGCAGACAGCGACAGAAGCGATGTGGGCCACTGAACCCCAGGCAACCATACCCGAGCACGACACGGCCTAAAAGTCCCAGCGCGAGTGTGCCCTTAGTACAGCAGGTGTTGGTGGAGACAAACACAGTGATGCTAACTGGAGATTACTGAACATCCTTCAGTAATGAGAACTACCTCAGTTCTCATCCACAGTGGGAACTTCAGTCACTTTGACTGTTATGAAGACAGAAGAGCACTTCATGAAAGTGGAACATGAGAGTGGAACATCAAACACAAAGTGTCTCACTGACAATTGTTATGGTTTTCAATAAAAACACATTTGCATAAAGCGGTGCCTATCCACTTTTCTATGTTGATAGGAGTATTAAAATGATGATTCAAGGGACAAAAATGTGTGATTAATTTGTGATTAATCACGAGTTAACTATGACATTCATGAGATAAAAAAAATACATCTAGATGCATTTTGTGATGGAATGAAATAGAATAACCAATAAAGTTAACCTTACATACAGTATATTAGGGATGCACCAATACCAACACTGGTACTGATTACTAGCTGATATTGGAAAAATCGGCTGGATCAGGTATCCGTTCCATGATATCTGTTTCGCCGATACCCTGTTGGGCTGTTCAGTAGTTATTTAAAGGATACATAACAGTTGCATGGCATAGTTGGATCTCTTGTGTTATAGTAAAAGTGTCTCAAGATTTGATTCAATTAATAATTTTGTTTTAAGGAAGTAAGTGCCATTTTCTGTCCCCTACACTGGTATCTGTTAATATCGGCTATTCACAAACACTTAAATGTACATTGTGTAACTTTTCGGGTGGAGGGTCCATCAATTGCTTTTCTCCATGGAGATGTTATTGCTTTGTTTGGAATGTTTCACAATATGGTATTAAACCTTTCTATCTTCATGGAGACCAAACCAGACCAAGTTACAGGTCAAAGTCTGTGGAGCTGTGACCCCACTCACAGTCAGAATGCCTGTTTTTCTAGGTATTTTTGAGCTATAAAACCACCTGTAACTGAATAAATGTGAGGTAGAGGTGTTCAATGTCATACTGTGGAACATTCCAGGCAAAGCCATGAGATATTCACAGAAACAAAAAGTTACACAGTGCACTTTTAAAGTCAAAGTATCAATATCAGTATCCAAATTGAAAAAGCTGCGTCATGCACCGATATACTTCAATTCCCTGCAAAAGTATTGATTTGTACTGGTAAAGCCAAAGTGTGGTTAGCTGTTTAGCTAATGCTTGATAAATGAGGCCCTATTACTGATAAATGAGGCCCTATTACTGCTGGTAGAGAGTGTCCTAACCCAGTTACCAGTATTGAGTATTGGAGCACATGTATAGAAACAAGGTGTCTAAACAAGGTGTGGGGGATACTTGTGTTTGGTTGTGCTGGTAAACACAGAGGACTACCTGCTCGGGACATGGTGGTGTAGGGGATACTTGTGTGTGGTGGTAAACACAGGCGGGTCACCTGCTCGGGACATGGTGGTGTGGGGGATACTTGTGTTTGGTTGTGCTGGTAAACACAGGCGGGTCACCTGCTCGGGACATGGTGGTGTGGGGGATACTTGTGTGTGGTGGTAAACACAGAGGGTCACCTGCTCGGGACACAGTAGCAGGCGTCGCTGTCTGCAGGTGGCTGATCTCGAACAGCAGTCTCATGGAGGGGTTGAGGGGGATGCGCTCATTACTGGCCAGTGTCAGCACCTGCCGGGACACACACATCACACACAATGAGCTCTAATTTGTACAGCAGCCTGTGGGAAAGAGCTGTGTGCTGACCACTAGTAGGCACCAGGTGGATAATTGTAACTGTATTATATAAATAAGTTTATATAACATATTTTCACCCAGAAAACATATTGAGATCACCATGTTACCTTTTATTGTTTGAAAATGCTATATTCGCAGAAGACAAAGTATTAATATGCTTTATAAGTTCCACTTTTGTTTTTGATGCCACACTTTTGTTTTTGATGTCACTCCCGCTTCACAGCGCTACACAATAAGCATGCATCCTGCTAATGAAACTATTGCACATCCCATCAAGTTTGTCAAGCATTTGTGTACAGTTTTATATCATGTTTTTGTATATTTATGGAGAATTGTCGTGTGGGAGCATGAGGATGTAGGCTTGGGGGCGGAGCATTGGACAGAATTTTATAGGGCCTAGGAGAGATCACTAGATTACTAAAAGAAGCATGGGTGACATCTAAAACGTCTTCAGGCATGTTTTTGATGAGGCAACAATGTTATAACATGGTAGAAAGGTTAAAAAAAAAAAAATCTTAAATTATAATGCACATTTAGTTGTAATGAATGCTCCCCAGTTTCCCTGATAAGCTAAATTCTAAATGTTTTGGCAGCTGTACAAAAGTTGCATTGGTTCTGTCTGCACCTGCTAGTCCCTATAGCAGGATATACAATGTGTCAACATGTTACAGGTCAGATCTCCGGAAAGGTGACCCCACTCACAGTAACTATTGATTTTTTTCAGTGTATTTTTAAGAGGCCAATATTATATTATTAACCCTTCTCTTGAATCATTAGGATGATTTCATGCCCTGTAATTGCCAACCTCTACTGATCTAAAAGTAAAAGGTAGCTAGTAACCACTTTATGACATCACAATGTGGAACAGAACATTTGAAGCTTTGGCGCTATAGACAGACTAATAATAAAGGGTTACTCAAACATGTGTGAATGAATCAAAACAACCACATCCTATGGACATTACAGGTAAAGCAATGACACCGCCACCAGAAAAGTTGCATAATTAGTTGTACCTTTAAAATCAGGAGCGTAAAGAACTAAAAACTTGAAAAACGGTCGCCCTTCTCTCTGTAACTGCTGCAGTGAGCCTCGTCATTTTGGTCTTAAAACGATCTTATTAACTTGCTCTACATGATCCTGTTTTTATTTTGCTATTTTGTCTATAAATCAATTCCTATTCCTAATATGAAACTCAGCTCCAAATTGGCTCCGAAAACTGCGAGCCTCGTAATCTTCATTTGACAGTCTATGGAAATAACCGGTCTCTATTGTAATACAGCATTTCTTTTCTGGACAATACTGAACAAAAACAGTGGTGTTGTTCTGATTCTCTTTGACTACATGTTGTAAATAAAGCTGACCTCTCACAGTGACCTTCACACAGCTGCAGTCCCCAGCACTATCCTCAGCCCTGTCAGTCCCTGTCAGTCCTTGACTTCTAATGCAGTCCTGTCTGAGCAGTCCTGGGACAGCGACACTGTTGATTTACTGCTGAATACCATAGTCAGATGCAGTGGTCAGTGTGAGTGACCACAGGGGTCAGAGGGGGGTGTGGTTACAGTAGAAGTGGGGAGTTTATTGAATTACCGATAATGTTATCAAGATCATTATCAAGATATGCAACATTAGAAAATGTGGTATACTGATAATTAAAAACAATTCTAACTAAGAGCTTATTAGACATTTGGTTGACATTCATAGTTGACAGTCATAGTCACCAGGTTGAACTGCTTTGGATTTTTTCAAAGGCATGGTTGCTTGTTGCTCTGAGTTTGTTCTCTGCATGTGGTCAGTGTGGTCACTGTGGTCAGAGTGGTTGTACCTTGTTGTCATCCATGACTGTGTTGAGGGACTCGATCCACATGGGGTCTATGTCTCCATCCAGAACCATCCACTTGGGCCCACTGTGGGTGATGTTGGCTTGGTCTCGCATGATGCTGGAGAACAGGCCTGTAAAGAGGTTCTGTATAAGCAGTGGGAGTGGCAAGTTTTGTCAGAAAAACTCAAAAGACATTAAAGCAGGCTAAAATCGACTTCTCTTTTAACCATGTTATAAATGTTTCCCCTCACCATTTACTCACCCAAAGTTGTATTTGGAGTGATTTGTGCATATTTGAGCAATCTTTAATCTTCAGTTTTCAAGAGTCCATTTTGCCATTTGCACCATCTCCAGTACACGCCCACTGCTCTACCCTTACTTCTTTCAGCGATGTCAGCTCTCAGTGGAAAATGCTGTGTTCTAACACAGAAGTCAGCTGACTTGTTTCTTTTATTAAGAGGTTTTACATTAATATTGCAAATTTAAATTTCTAAATTGTAACTTAATGGTCCACATGTGTCATAGATTATAACTATATAGTAGGGAGCGGACAATAAACAAAACTATGGTTTATTGTTATAAAATGGGTAAAAAAATAATCGTTCATGGGATATTTTATATAATTGTGATAATCGCCATTGTTTCCACCATAGACTAGTTAGTGTGACGTCACCCATAGGGTTCCATTTATTTACAGACAAAATAGCGAAATAGAAACAACAGGATCTACTCACATTTCGCTGTTCCACCTTGTTATGTCATGTATTGGTAATATTCAATTTAGCAGCTACCTTTTACTTTTGGTTCTGTAGAGATTGGCATTTCTAGGGCCGAAATCATTAAAATGATCATGAAATGAATAAATCATAAAATGAGTGAAAGTGTATAGAAAACACAGTGGAACGCTTCTCATATTACCACATGGCATCACAAGGTGGAAGGTGTTTTTTGTTAGAGAGAAGAACTCAGTCTAAATCTGCAGGGTTTGTGTGTTAAACATGTGTGAATGAAACAAAACACAACTCCAGGTCTGTTTGTGATGAGGAAACAACATTATAACATGGAACTGTTGTAAAAATGTATTTGTTCCTTTTAAAACAGTGACCTATCACAGAATATCATGTGCAATATATTGATCATCTGGTATCATCAGCCACATATCGTGTATCGCAGTGAATAGTGAGGGACCCTGTGACCCCAGCCCTGCTCCACTGTACTGTTGTAATCTGTAGTACTCACCGTCCTTCCACTCCCGGGTGGCAGGGTTGATGATGCCAAAGAGCTCATCGTTGGTGACTGCTTTGGGGTTGAGATCTGCCCATACTGGTCTGTGCTTCATGTTCTGGTAGGTTCTCTGCAAAGCACGCAGAACTTGGCTCTTCCCTGTGCCTGCGTTCCCAATGACAAACACTGAGTGACGGACGGCCAGCAGCTCCTCCAGCTGAACTACCTACAACACATCATCACATTACTAACTCATATGACAGACTTCAATGTAACAACCCAAGGCCTTGCTTAGAAGACATTCTTTAACCATCTTTGCCTAAAATATTAAAGAGGGTAATTACACTTCAATGGAGTATTAACTAAAATATTTAGATCACTATGTTACCTTTATTATATATATATATATATATATATATATATATATATATATATATATAATGTTATATTCACCAATAACAACATATTAACATGTTTTATAAGTTTCATTTTCATTTTTGACACTCTGAGTCCTCCCCCTCCCTTTTCTCCTCACACAAAGTTACTTCCCTTTCAGAGCGCTATCACAACACAGTCAGTGTGAATCCCGCTAATGAAACTACTGCACATCACATCAGGTTTGTCAAGTTGCTGTGTACAGTTATATATTTATGGAGAATCGTCATGTGGGAGCATGGGTGATGTGCAAAGAATTGCACAGAATCTTACAGCAAACCACAAGGAGGTTTTGAAGACGGGCTGGGAGAGATGGCAAAATTTCTGAAATATACATGGATGACAACTTAAACCTCTTCAGGCATGTTTCTGATGAGGGAACAATGTTAAAACATGGTAGAAAGCTCAAAAAATTATTTTGTATAATAACCCCTCTGTACAGTGGGTTAGTGTGAACATTTTAAGACCAAAATGACAAGGCTCACTGCAGCAGTTACAGAGAAAGAAAAAATTCTCTTGCTGATATAATGATAGAGCAGCCCACAATAACAATACTGTATCACCCAATTTAGTATCATGATATATCAGTATTTCTCTTTAAAGTGAGACTAACACCTAAACAACCATATTTCAAATAGAACTGGGCAGTGCTTATTCTTCGCCATGTCCACAGCCAAAGTTGGTGCTACAGTACTACTCTACTCCTCAACAGTTTCATGCCAACAGCCGTGAGGCTGTTAAATCAAAGACTCTGACTCTATATTACATTTACTACATCTTTTGTTGCACTGAAATGTGGTGGCTGTGAAACACAATTGAGTTTTTATGTAACATAAAAATGACAAATAAACTAATCTAAAATCGGTGGACCATTGGTCAGTTTAAATGCAATACTGCATTATTGTCAGGTGCAGTAAAGGTGCAATGTGTCTTCTCTGGTGGAACTGTGCTTTTCCTGAAAGCAGATAGCACCACATAACTAGGAATTAGGAGCAGATAACTAGGCCAGTTTATAGGTTAGGTCTGAGGAGAGGAGAGCCCATTCACTAAATATGGATATACAGTATTTACCGTCATCAGAAAAGTTACATAGTGAAACTAAGCATGATCTTGGGATTTGATGTTACAACCCTCAATATTGTTGTATTAATACGGCACAGTAGCATCATCATTGGGAGACCATCTTTGTGTTATTTAATCCTTCCTAAATCACATTTCTGAAAAACTAGCAGACTACAGCAGCCAGTTATTGGGTGGTTCTCAGTGGTGAGGCGGCCATCATTGTCCTGATCCGTAAATCCAGTGCCCAGACTGTATCCTGACTGGAGCAGACTGTGAGCGCAGAGTTGGAGAGAGCTGGAGAGAGCTTTCCTCGCAGTGCACTCAAACACACAGCTGGCTCAATCAATGCCATCGACGGCCGCTCCCGCACACTGGGCTGGTCTGATTACTGCTTTCATGTGCACACACTAATGCTAGCACAGGCTAACGCTGGAGGTATGCTCTCCCCCACTGCGCTGTCTTCAATCAAAAAGACTGGCCACATAAACCAAGACAGTAAAAGTTCAGGCTCGGAGGGGGCGCTTGTTATTGAGCAGACAGACACTCTCTCTCCTCTCCATCTGTCCATCCATTCTCTTCTGTTTATCCTCTCTGTGTCAGTGTTAAAGAACATTATTAGTTTATTAGATTATAACATCATAATTATAATAAACAATGTCAGCAGATCATTATGTTATAATTTATACATTTTAAATCTCAATATTCACGTTAAAACAATTAAATAAAAGAAACAAGTTCACTGACTTCTGCATTAGAAAACTATGGCCCAGTGGGAGATGACGTCGCGGTAAATGTCATCAGAACAAAGACTGGGCAACTCTGACTTAAAGCCACACACCCCACTAGCGAGCAGCAAATTTGTACCAAAATGACTATGCAGTGCTGCCAAATCCTATGTGTATCAAAGATACACATGTTTTTTGTTGTTTTTTGGTCAGTTGTTTTTTTTTTTTTTTTGCATACCAGCCAACAACAAAATTGTCCACTCAGCACCAAAACGTTTAATTCTATCAACCCGCGTCCATAGAGTTCTATGGGACATTGTAACTTCAAAGGCTGTTTTCTCAAAATGTATTTCCATCTACAGAAAAATAAGGATCAGCCCTTAAAGTAGCACATACACACATCAAACTTTACACTTTTTTATTTAACAAGATTTTGGCAAAACGTACAGGAAATATTTTGACTTTCCAGACGAAACACACACAGGAATTAATCATTCCTCACCAACCAAAACACTAGAGCGGAGTAAGAGCAAGGCCTTTCCTGTTGTGTTCATCTGGTTCCCCCTGGACACTGCTGTGATACTGAAGGACACGGAGGAGGGGCACTTTTGGCTCTTCCTCTCCTCAAACTGCCCTGACACAGGATCTGCTGACCCTCCCTAAACACTACATGTTGTGTAGTAAGTGCATTACACATTTGTTCACAGTCATATATCATTCATATGGTTTCTAGATGCATTGTAATAATTACATAGATAAAAACAGTCCTAAAGGTTCAGCTGCATAAATAAGGTGTAGGAGTAGAAACACACAGCCCACAAATAGTCCTGTTTGTACAAAAACGGTGTCAAATGAAGTCCAGTATACAACTATTAATAAACTATATGGTCTAGGTTTCTCTAATTTGGCTCAGTATACATGCAATTAATGTAAGTAAAAATGAATATACTCATTTGTAATGTAGTGTGCATTAAAAGTGGCGTTATTAAAGTGTTATCGACTAAATGTTGACATGCAACCCCAAGTCTGCTTGCCTACTCATAAAAGTCACTGCATGCTACTGCTTTTAATGGTAACATTGGTAACTTCTAAGCATTCCACCAATACACATACATATAGAACACCCCCAGCATGATGTCACTGCAGTATCGGCTGATTACATTGTACTTTTATGACAAATATCTAAAAAGTAAAATCGCAAATGTTGAAACTGATCATTTCTATTAGTGACTAGACTCAAGAACAAACTGCAATTTAATTATACTAACTTTAGCTACCCCATCTGCATTAAACATGATTGTCCTATAGAGTGTTATGTCATCTGAAACACAGCATTTCACCTGCAGTGTCTGGCCTAAAGTGGCGTGCAGCAGCTCTGGCTTGCCTCGTACACTGTTATTATGTGCTTGCCGTGTCTATTTGACCTAAGGCAGATCGCACTTATTTCCCCTGGTCCGAGCGCTCATTCGTCTCCGACACGGGGCCCCGTACAGTGAGTGTATGTGGGGCCCCAGCTAATAAGATGAGCAGAATCGGGTCAACACCTTCCCCATGCTAAGGACCGCCTCACTGCTATATTTGCCCAATTCATCGCGATCCTGTGGACGCCTCTGACACTAATGCCCTCTTCCTCCTGGAGCATTATGATGTGAAGTAAATAGCTTTTGTGGAGAAGTCCGATAAATCTAAATGAAAGCACTACAGCTGTAATATCAGTAGAAATTGTTGAAGAAGAAAGCCCATTTGGGGACTCTGCAGACAACTTGTGATAGTGTTTGGCTGCGCAGCCCACACGCACTCTTTAGAGACTGTAAGATTTCTGTAATCACAACATAAATCTGATAAACAGCTGCACATGAGAAGGGGAAGTGTACGGGGGATATGGGAAATTGGGTTTGTGTTATTGACAGCAAAGAGGACTGAAATGAGTTTGGAGTTGGAATCCGACTTTGGGAAGTTAACTCTTTTCTCAATTTTTCCCATTGAAAATGACAAGCTTGTTCAGATTTACATCAAGAGATCTTGAGCCATACTAAATAAATAATTGTGTACAATGTTTTGTATTCTGCTGTCTTCGTTTAGAAAAGGCACTGTGGGTAAAAGTGCGGCTAGTGCTCTTTCAAATAAGGCAGCTTACAATCTTTTTTTATTTTTTATTTTTTTTATTTAAGTAGTTGTTAGAATTAATCATTAAAAAACTATTGAACCAGACCTAATGAGTACTAGGCACTAAACATAGTCTAAACTGGTACTAAATCAGAACTTAACCAGGTCTCATGGGACAAAATCCAAGCCAAGATTAAGCAAGAGAGGCTGGATGCAAACCTGTCTATCTCTGCCAGTGTCAGGCTGTGTTTGAATAGCTCATCACAATGGTACAATGTGTTACTATGGGCAAATAAGCAAACTGGTCCGATCACACCTCGTTCATGCCCCTTTCATTGATCTAAACATACATCATTAAACGTGAAAAGACACTATTTCAGTTTTGACAGAGAGAGCTAGTGTGTGGAGTCTGTCTGTGCTAACAGGAGCAGGAGTCAAACAGGAGAAATTGTATAAAATACAAACCACACAGAAAACAAGCGTTTCTGTCGGACAGCCAGTCAGCACTGGAGCTGCTTCTGCTGTCAGTCAAAAGTTTAGATGAGAGCGGCCAATCAGTGTCTCACATACATATACTGTTGAAGCTGGGGAATGGCCAGCTTCCTCACAGCAGTCACACAGCGCTGTATGACTGTGGATCTATAATAAGATCTTATTATACCTCCATGTGTATGACAGAGGAGAGAGGAGGCAATGAACACAGCACTGACACCAAAGTTATGGTCAACGTATTTATGAAACTAAACACACTTGAGTGAAAACAGTAAATGACAATATTTGGGGCTATAGTAAACATTTAAGCTTAACTTCCCTTGATGTCAATAATAAAGCACCAATGATGGGTAAAATGTCTTAGCCTGGGATGCAGACTGGTTCTCTCTGGATTTACTCTTCAGGTCACCAGTTCCTCTGGTGTTTCTCAGGCCAAACTCAGAGCCGTCCAATCGGGTTTGTTTATTTCAGTGACACATGGAAAACAGACAAGCTCATTAGTCACCTATCATTTAGAACAAAATCAAACTCCTGTCACCCCACTCTCCTCAGTTTGTGATGTGTTTCTTTTCATACAAGCAGACTGCTTTTCTCTGCTTGGCTAATCTGCCCATCAATCACGCCCATCTGAACTCTGGGAGATAAGACTGGGACTCAGACTACAAGATTGTTTCATTCATTCATTGTTTCATTTTCCATTTTAAATGCAGGTGAATTTATCATTTTGAAAACGTTAATCCATAAAAAACATGTGGAATGAATCTTTTTTTATTTGGAAAGCCAGCTGCTGCATTTTACAGTTTTATGTGTTTTTCTCTGCCCTCAAATTCAATAGTCTAAATTCAGAATTACCCAATCAAAACTTCATCTCCTCAGCTCCTTCAGTGTTACCCACGCACAAAAGAGAAAGTCCAGTAAGCCTTACTGCTCAGATTGCTAAAGTAAATAAATAAATCTGAGGGCTTGGAAATATATGCTTTGAAAAAAATATTATTATTTTTTTTTTTAATGAAAGAAAAACAATTCACTTCAGGAGGAAGAGGACCTCAGCTGTAGATAGCTACAACTACCTGGAAGTCCACTGAACAAGAGGCTGGGCTAGAAAGACAACAGTAATGCAGTATAAAAGAGAGGAGATCTTCTACCAGTCTGGTCACCAGCACCTTGTACTACACAGGGGTCAGCAGGGGGATCAGCTCCAGGAAAAGGGACACAGGATGACAAACCATAACCATAAAGCTGAGCACAGGCACAGAAGGACACATTGCCTTACCTTGAGGACAAAGTTGTCTTCAGCCTGTAGCTTCAGATCCAGAATGGACTGTCTCACATGTTTCTCAAAGTCCATGTCCCTCTTGCGGGGCACATCCAGAGCAGGGAACAGGTCCCCGATGAGACCCATGAACACGGGCATGTCATCGGTCACGATCTTGGGGATGTTGAAGTCTCGGAGGGCTCTCATGAGCACCTGGTCCTCTGCCCGCTGAGGGTCTCCTCTCTTCAGAGAACCAGCCACCACCAGGACGGACTTGATCGCTCTCAGGCCCCAGTCATAGTGGTCCTGTTTACAACAAGAAGAAAGTGTACATTTTACTAGGCTTGTCACCATAATTACTTTTCATTCAATATATGAAAGCTGGAACAATATATTTTTGGAGGTCAGTATTTAACATGTGTTTATTTTTTGGCTATATGATCACATTTGAGTCCTCAATCAGCCATGTCAATTAGCATAGCACTGTCGTTCTTGTCTCTTGTTTATAGCTGTGATTTTATAGTTTATTTTATAGTTTCTTATTTATTTTTCTATTTTATTTTGACTTGTACAATTCAAGTCTTATGTAATTATGTCTCATTTGACACCTGTCTCTTGCTCTTTTTGCTACACCATCTATTTTTGTTACTCTCTGTTATTACATTATATTGTGATGACTGAGCTACTGTGTCCAAATCATTTCCCTTGTGGATCAATAAAGTTTGTCTAAGTCTAAAAGGCTGAATGAATAACTTCTATGACTCATTACATAAACAAACTAAGTCTTTCATTCTGCTGTTTATTTATTACAGCTCATGTTTTTTTTTTTTTTTTTTTTTTTTTTTTTTACAATATTGTAGATTTAGAATAGTTTTTGTGATTTAAATCTGTTCCCAAGTTCAGTGGCAAGAATTAGTTTCAGTATTATTGATTATCGTTTATATTTTCCTCAGTAATGTATCACACTTTAAAATGTGTTATTGTGACAGACCTACATTTATCCTCCAAAAGTTGATGTGGAATATTGCTTAAGTCAAACATGTCTAACATAGTACAAATTACCCAAAGTGTCCATCACAGGCTTTGTTGTCTTTTTTATTGATTAATACTGTGGAATAGGCAGGGAAATGAAGTTACCTCTACATCACACGCAAAATCATTTACCAAAACAGTGACAGAAAAATTTGAGAACCCTGCATGCGGTAACTTTTTTAAATCATTTTTTTAATTCACCTGCTTGGCACTAGAACACATTAGGTCAGGGGTTTGCAACCTAAAATATAATATGATATAATACAATTTTAAATAATAACATACATACTAAGGGTCCACATGTGCTGATTCATATTAGGCTTGTAGTTCCTGCATATTTGTCTATATGGATGCTCATTAGTTGCTACCATGGTCTTCCTAGGGTCCATTACTTAAAATAGTCTTAGTTATTTCTTTAAGCACATTCTCAAACCTCTGATATCGTTAGCTTTATTAGCAGAGGACCTATTAAAATGAATGGTAGCCCTACAACACTGTTCTCTGCACTGCACAAGTTTTAAGCACAGGAACAATGATGTCATTCTTTTTTAGTCTAGCTTTTAGAATATTTATATTGTGACTAGGCCTGTCAATATAATCACTATATCGACTTATGGTTCAATATATAAAAGCTGAAACAATATATTCTGGAGCTCAGTTGTTATTGTGTGTACTTTTTCTTTGTAAGAGCGGGCAGGTTTTTGTGATTTTTGTTTTAATACAATTAAATTTGAGCTGTAACGGGTTGAATAAGTCACTTCATTATTTCCTGATTATTGCTTCATTCTGCTGTTTATTTGTTGCAGCTCAGGCCTTCTAATGATAATGCTTATTTAAAAATAGCTTACTGGGATTTTTCTGCTTTGTGTCAGTGGCATAAAGTAGTTTCAATATTATGATTTATCGTAATATTTCTCTGTAGCGATACGCCGTGCTTCCAAATTTGTTATTGTGACAGACTTAGTGTATCTTGCAGTAAAACGTGGGTTTTGCATCGCACGCATGTAATTCTTTTCTAATTAAGCATCAAATGGAAGTCAGAGGGACCACTGTGTATATTGGGAAAGGACGGGCTCACACATCACACAGCTTTGCCCGGTAGATGATGAGCAACTAACTGCTTTAGGTGCTCTGAAAAAACAGTTTCAGTAATCTGACTCATGTTGCAAAGGGACACAGAATTAAAACACATTTGCAAACTATGTGAGTGCACTTACAGCCCGGTGAATGTACCTCTGAGGTAATTTATGCATGTTATTTCTCTATCTAATAAAGATTTTTAATGAAATTCATGTATTGAAGAGGTAGAAGATGAGTAAGTGGAGAGTTGGTGAGGAAGAGCCATAAAACAGCCATAAAGAGGGAGAGCAGTGTTATGACACGTAAATGGGCCTGTGGTCATGGGAAATTTATCCACAAGTAAGAGCTCGTAAAATCCCCCACACCTCAGAGCACGGTGGTCATTTCAGTCAGTGCTGAAATGATGACTGCTTTCAATAATTAAAATCCTGTAATGACATGTACAAGAGGAAAAGACTCCAAATGGATGGAATAGAAAGTTCACTGGAAGAAGGCTCTGATTAACGTGTACAAGTTTTATTAGATGGGGAGTGTAAAGGTCCTATATTATGTAAAATTGACTCTAGTGAGATGTTAGTCATGTCAGAATATACTGAAAAAATGGTCCAAAAGGGGTTGCTCAAATTGTAAACACAAATTTCACAACAATAACATGACTTTTTTACGATTCTCTGTCCAGCATGTTTGTCTTACAAAGGTCACTTGATTGTGGCCGATGTTAAGCCCTGTTCCCACTGAAAGCGACTGGTGCGGCAAAGGCGAATGATTTATATATATATATATACCTATGTAAAGGCGCGTTGACGTGCGAGACCTGAATGTTAATCAGGCTGAGGAAACATGACTTTATAGTTTCTGGTGAAGCTACTCCCTCGGGAATTCCCCTCCCTAAAACTTTTGAAATGTAGCAGGACACAGAGAACACTGGAGTGTGCATCCAGGAGGATTATGAGAGCTGATCTGGAGGTAAGATTTTGCAGAGGTTTTATACACTTTCGCTGGCCTAGAATGTAGTCATTGTTAAAACATGTTTGTGGTGTTTTATTTGAAATTCGGCTTGTTTCCATGAACCAAATAGTTTTTGACTGCCCATGTACAAGAGTGTGACAGTTGTACTAAGATTTGAATGTGCTGCTTCCAGAGTCTTCTACAACAAACAGTGATATCCAGAGCACTGCTGTAGCTGTGGGTAAGTTCATGAATGTTGATTCATGAGTTGATTTTAGTTAGTCGTTTTTTTGCACCATTCTGAAGGTGAGGTTATCAGTTCAAATAAAAAGACTAAAACAAAAATCTTTGTTTCTTTCAGAATGAAGGAAGATGTTTAAGAACCAACAAAACACAGATCACAGATGAACAAAGTAAATCAACTAAAATGATTTTAACGGAATTATATTTTTTCAACTTCCTAGTGAACATTCATCATGTGTTTCTACAGGGTGATGTGGCACTAGGAGGACTTCATACCAGATGCCCTACCTGTTACTGTGTTTTGAGGAAGAAAAGCAGCACATGGTGAGTATTGTTTCTGCAAGTACAATTCTAATGTGATTCTGTTCTGGTTCAGTATTGTATTAGAGAGTAATAAGTGCTTCAAGTATTTTTAAACATGTATAACACAAAGTAGATCATCATAATCTATCATCATGTGTTCTTCCTGTGTCCACAGGCAGAGACAGAGCTTCTTCACTGGAATAAATCTTCACACTGTCCAACTCCAAACTGTGCGTCACTGAACCTGTGCTCTGTGTGTGTTTGATTCTGTTTAAGACAATACACAACTATGGAAAACTAAAGAATGTATTTGTATTATTTTACTTTAAAACCCTTTAAGGACATTTGATTTTACATGTTAAAATAATTGTGTAGACAGAATTAAATTATAAATAAAAATAAGAAGTATAAAACATTTCATGATAAGGTAACATAAGATAAATATGCGTATTCAGCCTGAGTTTATCATATTTCATCAACATGAAAACTACCACAACTATTTGTTTACAGTTTCTGTTAGTCAGGTGAGTCTATTCAATATGGAGTGGAAGTGGGGGAGTAGTTAGCATATACATTCAGGGCCAAGATGGGTGTTTTCACACCTCTGGACCTGACCTGGCTGCCCTATTGTTTTCTCTGTTTGTTTTGATTTAGGTTGCATTTTGTTTTTCCTGTATCCATGGTCATGAGCTTTGGGTAATGACCGAAAGGACAAGATCGTGGATACAAGTGACCGAAATGAGTTTCCTGCACAGAGTGGCTGGGCGCTCCCTTAGAGATAGGGTGATTGTTGTTGTTGTTGTTCCTCCACGTCGAGAGGAGCCAGCTGACGTGGCTTGGGCATCTGTTCCTGGATGCCTCCTGGACGCCTCCCTCGGGAGGTGTACCGGGAGGAGGCCCCAACAGGGCGAGGTGATACAGAGAGACTTAGAAGAGAGCGGATAATTCTGCAGCATGGTCCTAGCTAAAGTGGTCTAGCCCACCCAACATGTGCCCAATGCATGTGTGTACTTTTGTGTGTGCACCTGTTTGGAAAGTAGCTCCTTCACAGGGTTTGTGTGTGTACCTGTTTGTGTGTACCTGTTTGGACAGTAGCTCTTTACACAGGGTGTACAGGGTGATGAATTTGCGGGCGAGCACGCGGGCGCTCAGGAAGCCCTCTGCCACCAGCATGATCTCACAGATGAGCTCGAAGTCTGGCACCACCATGGCACAGGGTCTGTGGGGAAGAGGAGCTTTACAAAATCTAAGGCAACAATATCCTATTTTAAGACTTAAGAATGGATTATGAACTTTTATAAAGTTGTATTAAATAGAAAATAGTCAAATATGGTTGTCTGGGATCCAGAATACACACTTCATCGATACTTCACAAAGATGTGAGTCTGGTCACTGCTGAAACTCCCCATTTTCAGATGGGCATGATTGACAGGTGGATCAGCCAAACAGGGACACACATGGTCCGCCCATTTATAAACATATGGTTGCTTATAAGGAAGGCCATTTAAGGAGGTGAGTGAACTATCATTTTGTTCATAAATAATACATGACATTAAGCTCTTCGTTGCACATGTGTCACTGAAATAATCAAATAATCAAATCTGATTGTATGATTTGGTTTGGTTGAGCTTGAGACACGGGAGAGGGGTGGAGACCAGACTAAAAATACAGAGATATCAGTCTGGATTTGTAAGGCAACTAACCTGGAACTGCCTGTAATCAAACCTTCTATGTTTTAGTATTTCAAACTTTAAAGGTCCTATATTACACAAAATTTACTCTTGTGAGCTTTTAGCCGTGTTAGAATCATATTCGCTCTTAAAAAAAAAAAAAAAAAAAAACATACCTGCAGTTGTGTTTTGTTTCATTCACACGTTTGAGTAACTTTTCATTATTAGTCGGTCTAGTGGGAAATGATTTGTTATTTTTTTCTGCATTATGATGAGATTTGAGCTGTAGAGACATGAATTATGAACTTCTATGACTCATTATAGATACAAACTGACTGCTAAAGTGTTGCATCCTGCCATTTATTTATTGCAGCTCATGTTTTTAACAGTATTTAATATTTTAACATTTAGAATTGATTTTTGGGGACAATTCTGCTTTATGGTTTGGCTGCTATTTTATTGTTTATCATTGATATTTACAGCAATATATCACACTTCAAAAATGTTATCGTCACAGCCCTAGTGACAAATGAATAAGCAATATCTAGAGAAATAAATAACTGATAAAAAGCTCCATTATTGAGACTTTGCAGCTGATGTCATCAACATTCCCTGGAGATGTGATTCTAACTGCAGGCATTGCGCTGTCTGAAGCACTGTTAGACTTTAATCTGAGCATTAGTTTAACACAATCTGACCCTGAAAAACTCATTTAGCTGAAACTACAACAGGACCCTGAAAAACTCATTTAGCTGGAACTACAACAGGAGAGCTGTTATTTGAGAGAGACTTGTTTAACAGGACAACTGTTAAACAAGCCTCTCTCAAATAACATTACAGTCACAAGCTAGCCAGTTTTTTCAGTTAGTCACTCTCACCTTTTTTGTTGAAAATCGAACTCCTAAATTGACTGTGAACACTTTAATGACAGGCTCCTGAAAATGTGCTATTTAAGTCAATTTTGTGTTTTTTCAGACTAAATGGTAACTACAGAACAATCCCCCATAGAGATACATGTACACCCCCAGCATGATGTCACTGCAAAGTATCAATAACCATTTTTATTCTTGTTTTATATTTGTGAGACGCAGGAGGATGAACAAACACCCCCCTCCCCTCTTCCTCACCTGAAAAGAGCTTTGAGGTTCTCAGGCAGCTCCGTCCTCCCAGCGTACCCAGGGTTCATAGTGATGAAGATGCCCACAGAGGGACACAGGCTCACCTCCTCCCCCATGAAGTTAAAGCGTGCCTTCTTATCTCGAATCGCATCCTGGATAGTCTTCACCTGCACACACAGAATTGGAAAGCCCATGATGTCCCTGTGGGTGGGGGATTTGCATTGTGTTCTGTGGAATGGATTGTAGGCTGCACCTGTAAGCCTGGCACCACGCTGAAAACAGCATTTAAACAGAGCCAGGTGTCACTGAAGCCCCTAAGGCTGCCTCACTTTCTATACACACACAAAGGAAACACATGGACACACTGTGAAAGATTTCCAAAGAAGGGTACGAGCAATATGGCCCCATTCAGTGCGTTCATTTGGTGGTGTTGGAGTAAAACAGCAGATGGGAACTCTGCTACAATGGTGCGTGGAGCTCAGAAAGGCAGCTATTGTTCTAAGTATTGTGGGCTTCAGGTTGGGATGAACAATGCAACTCACTGATATGGGACTGGGATTCAGAGCAAAAGTTTGTATTAAATTGCCATATGCACTGCAAAATAGTTCAAGTTGCACTGTGTAACTTTTGCCACCTGCTTGTCTCCATAGAGAAATTGATTTGCCTGGAATCACACAGTATGGCATTAAAGAAGTAAGGAATTCAAAGGGTGGCACGGAGGCACAGCACTCCCACCTCAAGTAACAACTGGGTTTGACTAGAAAAAGGATTTACAGTGGGGCTATCTTAGTTAAATAAAGGCCAATAAATAGATATTTAAAAATACACTATGTAACTTTCAGGAGGTTCCATGGAAACAGAACGTTAAAACTATACTCCGGAATGTTTTATGAATATGGATATGTCACGTTCAGGACTGCCAGAATTCAGTGGCTTAAGTGTCCTCCAGTGAAGTGTTCACCTCATGTGTAAAGTCTTTAACATGTTCTCAGTGACAGTATTTATTGATTTTAGCACAATTCTGCACAAATCTCAGATATCATTACAGTGTAATGGTTATGAAGGCCACTCAGGCAACTGCACAGAGCAATTTAAAGGTGGAGTCTGGCTCATAAGTGCATTTACAGCACACAGGGCACACATAACGCTGTTGCACTTGATCATTTTATTTAGTGGCTGTAATAATTCTACATACAACATGCTGTCAGTTATGTCAGAATGTAGCTGACATTCATTGTAGGTCTTAAAGCAGACCTGTTGTGCTTGTGTGTGCTGTATAGTTATAATCTATGACACCTGTGGATCATTATGTATGTATCATTATGTATCATTTTGACAGTGGGGGAAGAAGTACTCAGTTTTGTTACTTTTTACTTACTAGTATTCATGTACCTGTTTAAAAGTGTAGTAAAGTAAAGTAAAAAGAGTAAAAAGTAAAAGTATTTCACACAGATTTTGAGGTCTTATAAGGCTTCAGATTTATTTTGAATATTTTTGTTTGCTTAAACTATGAATGGGTTAAATATAAACCCTCTGCCTTTTCAGCAGATCTCAAGCAATAATGAAAAATACTATTACTTTTTGCTCCAGTTAAAAAAATGTAGTATAAAGTATGGATACCTGCAGATAATGGAGTATGAAGTAGAGATACCTGCTCTCAGATGTAGTGAAATAAAAGTAAAAAGTATCCACTGTAAACTGTACTTAAGTAAAGTACAGATGCCTAAAAATGTTACTTAAGTACAGTACCTTACTACTTTTACTGTGTTACCTTCCACCTCTGTAATTTTAACATTTTAAATTGAAATATTCATCTAAAACAACATTGGCATAAATGTTGTCACAATAAAGGGCTGTGAAGTTGTCTGCACCTAAGATTGACAGCTGCACATCACACTAGTGAGTAGTAGATTTTTTTCATTTCATTAAAATGACTACAATTGGGGAATAAGTACAGAGTAGTGGGCATGCTGGTGCCGGAGAAACTAGGGTGCAAAATGGCGTCTTGAAAATAATTGATTAGAGGATGTTCAAACATGCACAAATCACTCCAAATACTACTCCGAAAGGGTAAATGAGAAGAGGAAACAGCTCTAACATGGTTAAAAGCTCTGAAAAATCAACTTTGGAGAATAGGTCTGATTTAAAGTTTGATTGAGATCATTAATGTGTTGCCCTACAGCCGATGAGACTTGGCTCTCAGAGTTTGCCTGGCAACTTGTACATTTCATCTTATTCATTCTCTGCAAGAATGTTTCTACCAACGGAACCACCAGCATCAGCACTGATAATCCAGGGGTGGAACCAGGGCCAACTATTGTTTGAAAATCCACACAAACTTCTTTCCTCTTCTCTATAGCAGACTGAGCTGGGCGCCAACGTATTATCTATCTGGCACAGAGACGGGACTGGCTATGCAACGCTGGTGTCTGAGGCCTGTGCAACAGTTGAGGTTTAGAATGAGCTATTAGCATATCATTATCATCACCATAAGCACACACCAAAGTCTATTTGTAACAGGCTGTTGACCGCCACGCCACATGCACGTTTTCCTGGGACACAATTCCATCAATAATGTGAATATTATGAGCGTGCTATCTGCCACAGTTTACCGGATGGATGGACTGCCAGAGCTCAGCTTGTCTGCATTATGATTGAATGAGATATCAGAAATGAACTTTCCATACAGCGTGGATTTGTGTGCGGGTCCAAGCGAATGCCACAAAAATGCCTCTATAAATTCTGCATGTGCGCGGCCGCCATGTGGAAAGACCGTTCACGGATGAGCAGACAGAGGCAGATCACAGGGCCATACCAACGGAACACAGAGGGGTTAGCGACAACACAAACTGCAGCAAAGGCTTAAAAAGTTTGAAACATCAGTGGAACTTGTTTTGGATGTGAAGTGACACTGGCTCCACGGCTACCCCACTGGGATAACACCAAAAATACATTCTGAAAACACAATCCTTCTCTCTGAGCCAAGAATCCAGGGGTGGAGCGCTCTGTACAAACAGTGCAGAGCCAGTGGAGTGGAGCTTCAATATATCCACAGAGCGTGCTAGTGTCGGCATCCCATTTATCTCCATGTTGTTGAGTGGGACGGCCGTCTGTTCCGCTCTGCTTTATTTACCCCACAATTGGAGGGCCACATGTGGGAGCGGAGCAGAACACAGCGGGAGGACACAAAGCCCAGCTAACTGCCAGAGCTCCAGCACGATGGATGAGGTGTGGGCCTGTGCACAGCTCACACAGAGCAGCCAGTCTGTCTTCTGCATCTACATCACTTACACTTTAAAGAGGACAGATCATATACACATTTTCTGATACATAAATACATATATATATATATATATATATATATATATATATATATATATATATATATATATATATATATATATATATATATATATATTATATATATATATATATATATATATATATATATATATATATATATATATATATATATACTGCAAAATTGACTTTATAGAGCTTTTAACCATCTTATAGATGTTTCCTTCTCATTTACCCTATCAAAGTAGTATTTGATTGCTCTTTAATCTTTATCTTTAACATCTTAATCACTATCTTATTTATCTGTAATCGCTTATTTTTGAGACGCCATATTGCCGATCAACTTCCTCTGTACTTACTTTGTTCTCCAGTTTTATTTTCTTAATCAGTGATATACATTAAATTCAGCAGTGTCGCATAGTCATTTTGGTACAAATGGAAATAATCCACAACTTGCTCGTGTGATGTGCAGCTGTCCATAGGAGGGGCCCACAGGATGCAGCGCTTTGTTGTGATGACTGCAGTTTTCTGACACGGAAGTCAGCAGACTTGTTTCTTTTATTAACTTTTTGTAGATGAATATTGCGATTTAAAATGTTCAACTATAAACTATATAGCAGATACAAGCACAATATGTCTGCTTTAAAAATTAAACTCAAATCATTATTTATTATTTTTTGTGTGTGTGTGCGTGTCTATTTTTAAGTGCACAATGCACTACACCGCACAATGTAGCTGTACATTCTGTGGTGTAGTTCCAGCAGTGGGTAGAGTAGCCAAAAATTTTTTTACTCAAGAGTAATGTCATTTCAAAATAATATTACTCAAGTAGAATTACAAAGTAGTGCTCCAAGAAATGACTCAAGTAAGATTAGAAATCCAAATAGGAGATGAGCATCGGCTCCAGCTCCAATTGACTTACACTGAACACCTCCCTCTCTTTGTAACTGCTGCAATGAGCCTCATCATTTTTGTCTTAAAAATGTTCATATTAACTTGCGCCCCTATAACTGCTAACCTCAATGAGCTTTACTTGTCTGGAGCTGAATGCTGTGGGTGGCATCACACTCACTTAGTCCTCTTCTTTATACAGTCTGTGGTGTCACCACATCAGTGCAGGTGAAGTACAGCGAGGACACTTGGTCCTGCTTATGGCCAGTATTGAGACAGTGTGTCCTTAGTGTCCTCCGTGTTTCAGATGGAGGTGGAGCTGCTCCATTAGCTGTGCAGAAGATAAGATCTGTGCTGAAGAGGCTGTTCCCCGTTTACACAGAGGAGCATCCCTCACTGTCTGTGGAAGGAGAGTTCATATTCTCTACATGCCACTTAATGAAGACATATTAGGCTTTTTCTAGTACTTAGTAGAGATGTAACCATATCCAACTCTCACAGTTCGATGTTTTTACAATATGCATCTCTTTGTACCTTATTTATTGACATACTTTGGTGAGACTAACAGCATGGTGACTGTCATCATTTTCTCTTTTAAAATGCCTTGACAAGTGAAAGCATGATTTTATGAATCAGTCTTAGGTGAATTGTTGTTCTCTCAATAGGCTAAAAGTCACAATCAGCCCTCTGCGTGGGTCTGTACCTGTGTTTAACTTAAATGAACTGTGCACGCTCCACTGACTCCAGAGACTGACGAGGACCCCAGTGATGGACATGTCTCTGTCCTCTGTTACATTCTTAAATATATCTGCTGTATTTAGAACTCATATATTCATGTATGCACGCCCATTTTGACTCTCATTAGCATAAACATCTGTATGTGTGTGGTCTCTTCTGACCAACTTATGTGCATATACTCCACCCACAAGCCTACAACACCCATGCTCCCACACAACCATTCTACTATAAATATACAAAAACATGATACAAAACAATAAACTACAACTTTACAAATGCACTCTGAAGGGGGGAGTGACTTTGGACTCAGCATCAAAACAATAAAAGGTAACAGGGTGATCTAACTAAATATGTAAAGTGCAAGCAGTTAATACCCCATAGAAGTAAAACAGCCCCTCTTTTTCAGTCGAAGCATGATTTTGAGACCAGTACAAATGTTGCTACTTTGCATAAGAAAACAAAGTCCGTAAGTTAGCTCTCTGTAAATTAACTGCTAAGCTTCAACAGCCAGGCAGAATACAGTGGTCAAATTCAATTTCACATGTCTCACTGTCTTGTTCGTGTTTTTAGCCTCTGTAGTTAAAGCTGCTCGAGGCGTTATCCACACTCTTTGTCTGAGCCAGTGTGGGTGTTTTCATATCTGATGCCGGTTGTTTAGAATCCAGATCAGCCAATGGCCCATAAACTCTGTCCATATTATTTAGCTGATATGTATGGACAATTTGGATTATTTGTTTAAATTATGTCATTTTAAGTTACGACAAACTCACTCACAGGTCTGTCACGATAATTGACTTATCATCCAATATGTGAAAGCTAGAGCTATATATTTTGGGACTCAGTATTTATCGTGTGTACAATTTCATGGTAAAAAAATGGGAAGATCTGAGGTATTTTTGTTGTAATACAATGAGATTTGAGCTGTAAAAAGGTTGAATAAGTGACTTTAGTGGCTAACTACTGGTCCATTCCTGCTGGTTATTTGTTGCAACTCAGATCTTTTAATGATGCGGTCCATTTAAAATGATTTATTGAGATAATCTTGTATTATTGTTATTGTAGCAGTCGTATTATTGTATAAAGTCATTTCAGTATAATTTATCACAGTACATCTTTGTAGCAATATATCATGATTCATAATTTGTTATCATGACAGCCCTATAAGAGAGCTGTGTGGTAGTGCTTTGTGCAGTTAGTTGCTTAAAGTGTAAAAATGAAGCAGTGTGTGTACTCAGCCCTATTTGAGTCTATTTGAGTCTATTAACCTGAGTTATGCTCTGTGACAGTCCAGGCCCATTAGAAAGCAGAGCAGACAATACAGCCCATAGACTGTATATATAAAGGGACATAGCTAATCTGCTAGCTGCTGCATTTCAAATAGGAAGTATTCATGGGGGTGCTTCCGGCCCCATCAATTCTGGCTCTAACTGACTTTACATTGTCACACCACTCTCTGTAACTGCTGCTGTGAGTCTCATTTTGGTATTAAAATAGTTCACTATTTCCTAATATGAAACTCCAAATTGGCTACTATAACTTCTAGCCTCATAAGCTTCATTTGACCGGAGCCGAACGCTGTGATTGCCGCCAAGCTCCCTCAGTCCACTTCTTTATACAGTCTATGACACAGTCCCGACATTTTTACCGATAGAATGCATGACAAAGGTAAATAGTAAGTTTGAGTTCTTGAAAGTCAGTCATCTAAATATAGCGATAATGGTTTACTGTGCCCCCTATGGAGCCTGCTCCCCATGGAGCTCTGATGTATGGCTGTGTGCTGGTGAATCGGCAGCCTGCTTCAGCGGCCTGCCAGCTGTAACAGTGGGAGTCTGACGCCCATCTCTTTTCAAGGTCTACTTCTCCACACATTTATTATTTATTCATCCACGCTATACCTCTTCAGTCTGGTGCCACTTTTCAACTGTCAAAGCGGAGGTGCGCTCTGCAGTCTTTCACACAAAGAGGAAGTAGGTAGTGTCAAGTTGAATGAGGGAAAGTTCTATGTTCAGTATCATGGTGGCCACAATCAGCGTGTTTATCTGAAGTGTCTGAGGCTGGGGCAGTCAGCAGATGCTCCAGTGATTCCACAGACGTGCTCCACGCTCCATCAGAGAACGCAGACTGGCACAAAAGGAGAGGAAGATGGTGTAGGTACTACTACTATTTTTATTTATATATTTATCTCTTTATCTTCTAGTCAAGATTCAGATAACACTGTACAAGAGTATGAAGTGCCAACCTAACAGAGGAATCCACAAATGGAGATTTAGTTCAATGCATATTTATATATATATATATATATATATATATATATATATATATATATATATATATATATATATATATATATATATATATATATATATATATATATATATATAAAATGTGTTCCTCACCTTCCACGGTGGTTGGTCTCTCTCACCCTCATCCAGCTCGGGCCCTCTACCAGAGGCCTGGGAGCTTGAGAGTTCTGCGCAGTATCTTTGCTGTTCCTAGTACTGCACTTTTCTGGACTGAGATGTCTGATGTTTTTCCTGGTATCTGCTTGAGCCACTCCTCCAGTTTGGGGGTTACAGCCCCGAGTGCTCCGATCACCACGGGCACCACTGCTGCCTTCACCTTCCAGGCCTTCTCCAGCTCTTCCTTGAGCCCCTGGTATTTCTCTAGTTTCTCGTGTTCCTTTTTTCCTGATATTACCATCGCTTGGTATTGCAATGTCCACCACCACGGCTTTGTTCTGTTGCTTATCCACCACCACTATGTCTGGTTGGTTCGCCATCACCATTCTGTCAGTCTGTATCTGGAAGTCCCACAGGACCTTCCCCCCACAGTCCCATGGGGGGAAGGTATATATATATATATATATATATATATATATATATATATATATATATATATATATATATATATATATATATATATATATATATATATTTATACATATACACACATATATATATATATATATATATATATATATATATATATATATATATATATATATATATATATTGGGATGTTAAACATGATTAGATCTCTGCCTCTGCGTGCATACTGAATCATGTATTTAGGGAGCTTTAGTTTCTCGTTGATCACAGACTCTTTTTGGACAAAAACTTAAACAGAGCTCAGACTGGTGTTTGTCACACTCTCTGTACAGCAGGACTCTCCTCATGTCCAGAGCACAGACACCACAGCACAGCCTGTATAAAAAAGTGGACAAAACGAGTGTGACGTGACCCACAGCGTTTGGCTCCAGTCAAATGAAGCTCCCGATGCTAACGGTTACAGGGGCGAATTTGGAGTCAGGCTCTATATTAGGAATAGGATTTTTTTGACGGACAGTATAGCGAAAAAAAAACAAAAACACCAGGATAATGTCGAGCAGGTTAATATGGACATTTTAAGACCAGAATGACAAGTCTCACAGCAGCAGTTACAGAGAGAGGGGCCACAAGATGTAAGATCCAATGTAAGTCAATGGGAGCCAGAGTCAGTAGGAGTCGGAAGAGCCCGTAGGCGAACTTCATATTTGGAATGCGGCGGCTAGCCCGTTAGCTATGTCCATATATATAGTCCATGACAGACACAGAAGATCCACCTCGTGTGTGTGTGTGTGTGTGTGTGTGTGTGTGTGTGTGTGTGTGTGTGTGTGTGTGTGTGTGTGTGTGTGTGTGTGCTGAGCGGAGGGAGGCGGGGTTAACACATGAACATGCTCAGCCCTAGTATTTTCAATGTTTTTCTTTATTCAAGCAACACATGATTTATTTTTTTTTACTAATTGAAGTGCAAACATTTTATCCCTAGATAATATATTATTGATTCCACTAACATTCACTTACTTGGACTTTTTGGCAATTTATTTCCCCAGCTGTACAGAATTTAAGCCTGCAATAGTCCATTATACTGCAATCAAGATAAAAACTACTTTACAAGAAAACTGGCCTCAAATGTTTCATCTGTACTGTCTTGCTGTAAGGAAAGACTGAGCCTCTTTTGGTGGCACTTTCTGCACATTTTGAGATTTTGTTATGTCCTTTTTCAAAAACACCCAGGGCTTGTTTTTAACTCTAGAATGAATTCCACATTTTTCATGGGAAATGTTTGCTCACACTATTAGTGTAACAGATACATTTACCAGATGCGCCTCATTATAAGTTTAGCTCTAGGCCTGCACACAGTGAACACAGCCAGGCTCATCAGCTCCCTCCAGAGCACAGCCTGCTCTGTCCTGAGCAGAGCTACAGTCCAATCACATCAGAGCGGTCCAATTATACGGCCGCTCCGAGCCCCAGCACTGTCAACCATGTTGGATGAGTCAAGCACAGTTAAAGAACGTACTCGGAAAACAGCCTGTTTCCTTAATAATGTTAATGTTAGGTCCCCCAACATGTTTCTACTTATACTGAGGATACTAATAGTTATACTAACTGAAGATTAATGCAACCATTTGTTTTGATTCATCGCATGTGTAAACTCTAGCACTACTTTTTTCTAAGCGTACACCATCACTACACCATCACTACACCATCAGTACACCATCACTACACCATCACTACACCATCAGTACACCATCACTACACCATCACTACACCATCAGTACACCATCACTACACCATCAGTACACCATCACTACACCATCAGTACACCATCAGTACACCATCACTACACCATCAGTACTCCATCAGTACTCCATCAGTACGCCATCACTACACCATCACTACTCCATCAGTACACCATCACTACACCATCAGTACTCCATCAGTACACCATCAGTACACCATCACTAAGCCATCACTACACCAGCACTACACCATCAGTACACCATCACTAAGCCATCACTGCACCATCACTACAGCATCACTAAACCATCACTACAGCATCACTAAACCATCACTACACCATCACTACAGCATCACTACACCAGCACTACACCATCATGTGACACTTCTGAAGGAGATACAGGATGTAGCGGAAACACATAAAGCAGGTAAACAACTCTCCTATCTGACAAAAAAAAAAAAAAAAAAAAACAATATTTCTAAGCCTGTGATCAATCTGGATGTTCTGGTCCCGTTTTGGTGTTTGAGTTTCAATAGAAAGGGTGAATGTGAGTAACTGACAGTAGGCAGTATGACATTACACAAAAACACATGTATTAAACATTTGTACCTGGACGGCCACGACGGAGAGCACCTCCACTGAGATCCTGTTGAACTCGTCAAAGCAGCCCCACGCTCCAGTCTGTGCCAGGCCTTTGTAGATGTTCCCGCACGACTGGTGGAGGAGAGAAACTATCAGTCACATCAGTACAACAAGAAACCCCCCTAATGGAATCCAGGTTGAAATAAAGGCTATTTAGGCATGCTGAGTGTCCAAATGAAGTATATCTGAAATTTGAACTGTAACAGACTAAGTGGGTGGGGCTAACAGGTCAAAGTAAAACATGTTTTTAGGAAACCTGTAGTTTTAAACATGCTAACGCTATAGTTTAGACTAGAGATGCGCCGATACTGAATATTTAGCTGGATCGGATACTGGCTTCCACATATCGGTTCAGCCAGTATCTTGGTTGGACAGAAATATCAGTGTAAGAACAATATTTACTGGTCATAGTTGGTCCAGAAAGCCTCATAATGTTTGAACTTTTATTTATACAGAGCTGTTCTGTGGTGACATGAAGGATATAAATAACAGCTCCATAACACATTTGGATCAGTTTTGCTTTATTTTATTTTTGTTTTAAGGAAATAAATGCCGTTTTCAGCCTGCACTGATAACAGTTGGTACTGGGTAATGGAAGATACTTAAAGCTAAAGTATCGGAACTGCATATGCACAATATTCTTGTTTTACATCAGGCAATCAAGTACAACAGCTCCATTAAAATACTGCATAATTATTGTTTCTAGAATGAAAGAAGAAGTTTATCAGGTGATTGTGATCCAGCCTGTGCAGCCTGGTGACTTCTGTGACACACACAGATCTCAACACACAGACAACGAGCTCTGAAAGCTCAGCTCCAGCTCTCACCTCTCAGCTTCACACGATTGCATGAGATTACCTCACTCTCTACTTATCTAATTCTGAACTAAAACAAGTCCACACCTGAGGTCTGTATAAGGAACTGGTATTATATACAATTAGTATTATAAAAACTGATTGTTTTTTAAACTGCCTCAATAGTAGACTCGGCCCCTCTGACCACTCCCACTCACACACTGACCACACTTGTACTAGGCAAGGTGGATGAAGTGGCTTGCCTAAGCACATAAGGGCAGAACATGGTCTGAACAGGATTCAAACCTAGCAGACAGCATTTATTTTTTATTATTATTAAAGGGCCTGTACCTGATTTTAATTTATTCTAGATAAGATAAATGGTCTTGCATCATTCATTGTATATTAAAAACAACAAAATAAGATCTAAATTGAGTTGGGCTGCAACAACTTCATCAATTAATCACAACAAATTGATTATTAAATCCATGTAGATCGCACAACTCAATAGTACAGTAAATCTAATAAAATATATACTAAATTGTTATCCAGAAGTCCAGAAGTATACACATAAACATACATACATATATCTACATATATACACATTCTCTACACATACAGAAGTAAAGGCGTAGTGCAAGCGGCATTTCACATTAAAAAGGGACACTTACCTATTCCAAGTAAGTGGGTTTATTCTGTCCTTTCCTGTGCCTTAATATGACTCTTTTGGCTGTAGTAAAAGCAGTTTTCAGCCACAGAGCTCTCTTTCCCTTTACACCTGCACTATTATCTAAGATATTCAAAAGACATAACTGGGGTTCCAGGAGTATTTTAGTTTTCAGACTTTGGCAAATTTGACTATGACGTCATTCCAGAACTTAAAAAACCAGGACAAGTAAGACACATATGGCTCAAATTGCCAGGAGCAGACCTCCTATACCTTCCACACATATCAGTCTGACTGATACCTGCACTGTGTAACTTCACAGGTGTCCAGTACAGTCTATTCAATATCTCAAACTGAATACATTTTGAATGTGTGTCTCTGACAGGTTTCAACATATACTTAATGATTGTACTCTGTTTGTCCACAGCAAAAGTGGTCTCCAAATGCATTTCCCAAACTGATTTCAGTCCCTCTCAGACTTCAGAGAGATCATTGTAAATATAGGTTATCAACCGAGGGAGGCTATTAAAAGTTAATAGTCTAAGTTTAGAATCCACCATGGATTCAGGCTTCCTCGGGGCTAGCTTGCATGGAAGGGGCCTGAGATATGCATGGAAAACAGCATTTGGTCAGTTTTAGGGCGTGTGGTGGTTTTGCTTGAGTACTCTTTCCTTTGCTCATGATACACACAGGATTCTGCAAAAAACAATAAAGAAGGTGCCGACAACATCACAGTTCTTTGTTGTGATGGCATTTGCAGTGACGCCAGCTCCAACTGTACAGCACAGTTTTCTAACGCGTATGTCTGCAGTCTTTTATTAAGACGTTTTAGATCAATATTGCGATTTAAAATGTCCAAATGATAATATAATGATCCACAGGTGCAGACACAAGCACAACAGGCCTTCTTGAAAAAGAATGAGATGTAATGTTGCAGAGCTGACAGCAGTGGTCACACATAAAGATTAGAGGGACACCAAAGCGAACAATATTTAACAAAAGGCTGCCATGTGGATGTTTTGATGCTTGTACACCTTGTCCAAGCTCTTATCTCATCTCAGTTCTTACATCTTCCTTAAACCAGTCTTGTGTGGCCAGAGAATCCACAAACAGAACGTGTGCATGTCGGTGCACACCAAGCAGGGCCACTTTACACAGGCTTTAGTCACAGCATACCAATCAGCTGTTTTCCGAAGGTGGGAGCCGGAGTGCAGGATGACAGAAGGAAAGATGAAAAGGAAACAGTGGATTGACAAGTTTAATGACAATAGTGAGGCAGCGGGGAGAGCGTGTGTGTGGAATGCTCATGAGAACAGGGGCTCTACCTTGTAGTCCATTTGCTCGGAGCAGTTGAACACGTACACCATGATGCCCAGCGCCCGGCCCAGGTCTTTGGTGGTCTCAGTTTTGCCAGTGCCAGCTGGACCGGCCGGGGCCCCGCTCATGGTCAGGTGGAGGGACTGGGTCAATGTGATGTAGCACCTGGATGAGGGCACAAACATACAGAGTCATGGTTAGGCCTGTCACAAACAGATTGTATAAAGAAGTGATCTAAGAGAGTGTGACGTCACCCACAGGTCAGATCCAGTCAACTGGAGCTTACAGAGGTCAGCAATTATAGGAGCAAATTTTGAGCCGAATTCCATATTAGGAATAGCAATGGATTAACTGACAAGAAAGCAAAATAAAAACCCCAAGATCATGTAGAGAGGGTTAATATGAACATTTAAGACCAAAATGAGGCGTCTGACAGCAGCAGTTCCAGAGAGAGGGCGACGTTTTACCAGTACAAAGTGAATCGATGAAAGTTAGGAGATTAGGTATAGGGACAGTTAATTGGTTAAATTTAGGGCTTTGGGACATGGAACTAAATGGTGAACATTCAGTGTGCTGATGTCATCCATGTGGTGGTAAAGCTAACCAGAGGCACTGCTCTGTCTGAAACTCTGTTACTCAAATTTTAAGGTGAGTTTTATTTTAACATAACCTGACCATAAAGAAGTGACTTGTCTACAAATCCCTCTCAGATAACATTACAGGCACAAGCTAGTTAGCATTAACCAACAGCTTTTACTGATTTTTTTTTTTTTTTTTTTAAATCTGTCACTCTATATTATCTTAAAAGGTCCTATATTACACAGAATTGCCTCTTGTGAGCTGTAAGTCATGTTAGAATGTTGTTAACTCCTCAAAACATACCTGGAGTTGTATTTTGTTGCATTCACATATGTTTGAGTAACCTTTACATCGGCAAAGCTCAAAATGCTCTGTTCCACCTTGTGATGTCATGAAGCTGTAGTTTTCAAGCTACCTTTTAGCGTTTGTTTAGGAGAAATTGGACATTCCAGGTTTGAAATTACCCAAATGATTATAATGAAGGTGTATGAAGTTTTAAAAAGCACAGTAGAGCACTTGATGAGGAAAACAACATAGATCAGTAAATAGTGTAATATGGACCCTTTAAAGATAATAGCAAACTAGTTGTTTTGCATTAGAAAAGTATATAATCCCAGCCATATTAGATTCTTGTTTAGAATGGAAATAAGTAATAAACTACAGCACAATTGTAACTCCTGTGTAAAATAATGTATCATTTCTTAGTAAGTAATACTGTGAGTTTCTCCTTATTTCACTTTTTGGAGAGAACATTTGTTATGAGCACAGTAAACAGACAGAGAAATTCCACTTGTATCCAATAGAAGCTGGTGCTTTGCTATATTGTGTAGAGTGGTTGGGATTGCAATGAAAAATGAGTCCATTTTGCTGTGGACAATCCCCGGGCTCTCTTATAAATGTATGTCCCCAGAAGTTGTGAAGCTCCGCCCACAGCCTGAGCGCCCAAGCACGACTGCTGCAGGGTGCACTTCCACTGAGCCAGATCACGCTCCTGAACAAGCACACAGGGACTATTTCTCTTTGCACTGGAAAACACACAAGAGACAATACTGACTAAAGCAATCAGTATGTTTTTGGTAGAGCTGTGCCATTAAAGGGTCCATACTGCATTTTTGTTTTGTTTCATTCACACATGGTTAACGCACAAATCCTCCATATTTAGACTGTGTTCTTTTCTCAGTCAGAAAACACTTGAGATGCCATTAAGTGGAAATGCAGGAGACGTGTTTTAAAAGTCCATACATTTTCATTAGAATTATTTTTGATAACCTCAGCCCAGGTATTGCCCAAATTTTAAAATGGTATTGATACGTCTTTACTCCTTGGTGCATCAGCAGATATTAGAGACTTTTTTTGACAATCTCTACTGAACAAAAATTAAAAGGAGCTGTTAACTTGAAAACTACAGCTTCATGACATCACAAGGTGGAACAGAGCATTTTGAGCTTTGGAGATGTAGACAGATTAATAATAAAGGATTACTCAGACATGTGTGAATGAAACAAAACACAGCTCTAAATCTGTTTTGAGGTAACAGCATTCTAACATAGATTAAAGCTCACAGTCAATTTTGCTTAATACGGGACCTATAATATCTGAATTATTCATACTATCTCTCATGCAACTAGAGGACATTGGACATCTGTCAGACTTTTCTGACAGATGTCCATATCCTGTAGAACAGATCATTCAGTCTTGAAAGAAGTGGACACATAAGAATCTTGAATGTTGAAGTGAAACTCAGAAAGAAAATGAGAAATGTTCTGAAAGAGTGACTAAACAGTGAAATGATGCTCCATGTTTGTTCCCATGGATGTGAGTCAGTGGCACAGCTCACAGCAGCACACACAGTGTCCTGTGAACACAACACCTCCTCCATGTGATACACAATGCACCGCTGTTTGGATGATCTGCTCAGATCAGACACACACTGGAGACTGCTCATGCTCTGACCAACAGCCTGACCACCCTACGCCCACTGGACCTTTGACGCACACTGATGGACATGATCAGGAGAGCAGCCATCGCACAATCACACAACTGTGTCTGTGTGTAATATCAACATAGCTGGGGTCCTGATAAGAGGACAGTCAATAGACCATATATGGGAGAAGGAGGGGGAATAAGGACCCATGTGTACACAGAACCAACAGCAGATCAGCCTGGACTCATCACAGCTACTTTTATGTGTAGGTATTATAAGCCTTGAGTTGTGTTTTGTTCCATTCACACATCACACATTTATTCATTCATTGTTCCAGCCAACATAGTGACTTCTTTTGCATTGACACATTAAATGATTGAACTTAATAAATTGCATGTTCTATTTTGGCCAAACATGCTCCATTATATCGTGACAGTATGGAACTGTGATATGCCTCCACATTATTGAGATTCAGCCTTTTTCCTTCACTGACAGGTGATTAGTTTACTTCTTTGACTAGTCAAGCAGTCAGTTAATACAGCTAATAGTTGTTTAATACATTTTTATCTGAACATCACTATTCTGACAGCCCTATAAACAACCTGCAAATGAGGTTAATTCATTTAGTTTTAGAAAGATGTTCAGACCAACCAATAGAAAAGATATAGGTGAATCATTATGGGCCATATGGCCACAAAATACAAATCTGGACTTTTTGCACACACTGGACCATTACGATTACGATACGATATGGGGCGACAGTAGCTCAGTTGGTAGGAGCGTTTGCTGATCAGAAGGTTGGCAGTTCGTATCCTGCTCTTGACCTAAACATTAGCGGTCAGTTGAGTGGTTAGATCCATAGCTTGGTGGTGTGATTCCATTCTAGTTCCCAGAGATGAATAACTCACCTTGCCCCTAGTGTCTGCGTACACTGATGTATGAATGGGTGAGTGGTGCTTTGATGTAAAGCACTTTGAGTCTTAAAGGTGGAAAAGTGCTATATAAAAATGTAACCATTTACCATAATCAGTTTTAAAGTAAGTCAGAACGGAGGCTGCTCATTTTTTAAACAGGGGAAGTTTTTATGTTTTCATTTTTATCATATGCTATTATTTAAGACTCTGTAAACTACCTTCACTTACATTTGTACAGATACCCCATTGTAATTGTACAATATCTTTGCTTTGCAAGTAAGAAAGTCACAATTGAACTTGTTTCATAATCCTTGATTTCACGATTTTGCAGTTTTTCAAACTCTTGATTATTAAAACCCCAAATTAATTAAATTAATTAAATTAATTACCCAGTCTTAATCATTACCTATGCTTAATTGTTTAATATTAACACACTATTAGAGGATTTAAACATTTTTCTCCATTAAAAAAATCATCCCCAGAGCAGCTGTCATAGGGGACTTGTTCCATTACAATTTTGCAAAGACACAGTGTATTTTCCCCTTGTCCTCCTCCCCTCCTCTCCTCTCCATTGCTCCTTCTCTCTCTCCCTCCATTCTGAGTGTAGCGGCCAATAAAATATTCCTGACATTGTGCATAATGGCGCGTCTTAAGAGATGCTGCTGAGTATTGAGCGGGCGCTAACACGGTGCCAATAACATGCCCGCTGCCATAGATTAGCACGCGCCATTCCTTTAGCCTAATTATACTGCTGCACATACTGATGAATGTGAGCACAACAGTACAACACACACTGGCCTTTCACTGTGCACACAAGCAAACGCACAGCACAGCTAATGCATAAGACCTGTACAACTTCACGTGGTTTCAGTTTAGAATATGAGTTTTCATTAGAGCAGTTTTGACTAGATTACAACTATTTAGTCTGTAGGTTTAGATTTCATTTAAGGAATTTCTTTCAGTATACATTTTTTTCTTTGCCATATAATACCAACAAACTTAGAGAGGGAGTATGACACTTCTATGGGGTATAACTGCTAACACATAAAATATTTAGATCACTATGTTACCTTTTATAGTTATAAAAATGCTATATTGACCTATAGCAACATATTAACATGTAACATCCCTTCCCCTTCAGAGTGTTAAATACAACCAGCGTGCATCCAACTAATCAAACTACTGCACATTGTATCAGGTTTGTCAAGTTGCTGTGTACAGTTTTGTATCATGTTTTTTTTTTTTTTTTTTGTATATTTATGGAGAATTGTCGTGTGGGAGCATGACATGACATAGGCTAGTGGGCGGGGCCTTGTACAGAATCTTACAGTTAACTATAAGTAGGGTTCAATAAACGAGTATCTAGTTTTGATACTAGTTTTAGAATAGATAAGTATCTGATTTGGATATTTTTGACAACCTTATCCCATAGTGAACAGTAATATAATAATAATATCTATACCATACTCTATACAGCTGTACAGCAATTCAAGCGTATTTCCCTTGTGCATCACTAAAGTCTGTCTAAGTCTGAGTCACTGCTCTGGCACACTGAAAAGGTTTAAGTGAGAAGTAAAATTCTGTTGCCTTTTTTGTCATTGTTGGACCTCCACATGAAAAAGAAAGTCATCTCTGTGGTAGGGTGGGGGGAGAGTCCAGCGCGGTGACCAGGCACAGGGCTGTAACATTGGCCCATATGGAGAGCACTGGGGCTGGGACAGACTGACACTCACTGCAGCCTGTATAAAGGCTAGAAATCTAGTCTAGTCTAATAGACTACAAGTTTTAGAAAACGCCTCATAAATGTTATTGGATCATATTTTTATGATCATTTAATGATTAAATGATCATATTTTTATGATCACTTAATCATTTAATTTGTTGCTGCATTATCAGAGTAATAATATTCTAAAACAGTAGAAACCTAGTGACCTTGTTCTACTAAACTGCACAACTGTTGTGGATATAAAGTTGGTCAATTTATGTAAACTGTTCAATGTTCATATCCAACAACAAGTCAAAGTCAACACTGCACTGATTCTCTGGGAGGCATTAAAACAGCTCTGTAGTCTGTATAGAACTTTTATACTGTCAGGGAACATGCTCTTGTCATGCTGCTGTTAGAGCTCTGCAGGCACTTTCCTCCAGTCAGGGCTGGATCAGAGGCCTGGATCACCGGCTCTCTGGCCTTGGTTCTGTGGCTGCAGTGAAAGCTGATGTCTGCAGCCAGAGAGTCAGTGTAGAGGCCATGTAGCATATTGAGGACTGCTGCCCACCTGACCGCCCGCCCATCACCGCTCATTGTTTGTGCTTTGTACTGGCTTCAAACGCCTGTGGTCAGTGTGTTATCTACAGGCTGAGGCAGTGGGCTTATCAGCAGCTCTGCTCTCACACACAGGACACAGCGCTCTGCTCCTGTCACTGCTCTATGGACTCACTCTTTACAGGCAGCAGAGGGATTCTGATGGAACAGGTACTTTTGGACTTGAAAACAGACTGTATATAAATGGACATAGCTAACCCGCTTGCCACTGTGTTACAAATAGGAAGTGAACATGGGTGCACTTCCAGCTCCATCAACTTCAACTCCAAATTCACTTTACATTGAGAAATTGTCACCCCTCTCTCCCTAACTGGTCATTTTGGTCTTAAAATGTTCATATTGACCCGCTGTATATGATCCAGGTCTTTCTCTTTTGCCATTTTGTCCATGTATAAATTCTTATTACAAATACGGTACTCGGCTCCAAATTCACTCCTATAACTGCTAGCCTCTGCTAGCTTCATTTGTCTGGAGCTGAACACTGTGGGTGACGTCAAATATCTGTCAATACCCAGCATTAACCTGTAGGTTCCATAGCGGTCCATGGGCGTATACTAGTCTATGTGATCTACTTGTTCTGATAAAGGAAAGTTTTAGTATCGATACCTGCTCAAGTTTTAGTATCGATTAGTGTTTGATTTTCAATAATTTAGACAACCCTATCCCACAGTGAACAATACAGGACAATATCTATACTATACTCCATACAGCTGTACAACAATTCAAACTTATTTCCCTTGTGGATCAATAAAGTTTATACCCGTGGAAAAAGGCACTTATTTCCTTAAAACACAGTTAACTTATTACACTAGAGATCCAAGTGTGTTATGTAGCTGTTATTTATCCTCCAAACAACTACAGAACAACTCTGTATGAATAAAAGTTCAAACATTATGATATGTTCTAGGCCAAACCTCTTACTATATCTTTTTACAACTGCTGTACATTATTTTTGTATAACCACACAGCTGGCTCTGGCAACGGTTAATCACTGTTTTATATTACTACGCTGAGAGCATCAGCATAGCAACAGGTAAAGAAATGAACTACTATTAGGAGGGACTAGCTTCAACTAAAACAGAAATAACTAATGCTTTGAACATCCATGGACAACCAAATGGGTGTCAGATTTAAAAGTTAACTCTTTTCAGTTGGTGGGACCATGGTTTAAGCGGATTAAACTACTCTGAGCAGTGTGTTACTCTTTTTAACACTGTAAGCATTGGCCTGACTTATAGTTTAATATGTGAAAACTGGAACAATATATTTTTGCAGGTCAGTATTTATTGTGTGCATATCTTATTTGTAATAATGAGGAGATGTTTGTAATTTTAGTTGTAATATAAGATTTGAGCTCTAGAAGGTAGCTCAGGCCTTTTAATGATACTGTCCATTTAAAAAAGTGATAATCCTGCTTTATTGCTTTTATATCAGTAGCATAAAGTAGTTTCGATATTATTGTTTATCGTTATATTTTTCTGTAGCAATATAGTGTGCTTCAAAATGCATTATTTGCAAAGGCCCAACCAGGATATCGGCTTAACCAATATAATGGAAATAATACATGTTTTTTTTAGTTCTGACCACTCAAAGGGCACAATGGTATATGACATTATCTTTGTTCTTAAAAAAGCAAAACAAAAAATACCACACCTTACAAAAATTTTACAAAAACATCAGATATAAACTTATAATTCTCAGGAGATAATTTGTGTCTGTGTGAAGTTTCCCAGCAGACAGCATGAATGAGTACAAAGCACTGTGCCTGTCTGTGAGTCAGGAGCACTGTACCTGTCTGAGTCAGGAGCACTGTACCTGTCTGTGAGTCAGGAGCGCTGTACCTGTCTGTGAGTCAGGAGCGCTGTACCTGTCTGTGAGTCAGGAGCACTGTACCTGTCCGTGAGAGGAGTGATGACTAAGCGTGGTGTGTTGCCCAGGTATTCATAGCAGTAGAGGAACTGTGCGTCACAGATGTTGGCAAAACAGTGTTTGTCTGTGTCGTCCCAGCGGTGCCGGAGCTGGGAGAGCCATACAAAGGCCTGGGAGTTCTCCACCTGGAACACAGCTTGCATCAGATCCACACAGTCCAACCTGCTGCTAAATATGCAGGTGACAGACACAACCTGAATATATGGAGAGCATTAGTCACTGGTAATAGGTTCTTATGAAACTCCACAGCAATCAGCATGTCAGCATAACAATGTGGATTGAATGTATGATACATTACCAGAAATATCAGAAATAGAAGCTATCGACAAAGAGGAAAATGTGTTGTTAACAGGTGGTACTAAAACTGACAGATTTTTTTTTTACCCAATACTTATTATTAATTTAAAATTTTCATGATTGTTGTATGCTCTACATTGTGAAATGAAATCCCCCAAAATATAATGTTAGCTCACCTTCTGAGCCACCATCTTGGCAACCACATCTCGGGCGTGGACATCGATGGTGCAGATGGTCATGACCTTCTGCCGGTCCCCAGGGGAGAGCTGTCCAATGAGCAGGGAAATGAGCGTGTTGAGCTGGGTCACTTGCTTCTTGTGGTACTCCTTTAGGGCGCTGTCGTAGCCCTCCTCCAGACGGGCGAACGCGATGCCCACATCCGACGCCCACCAGATCTGAGTGCCCATCAGCACCACCTAGGGTCAGAGCAGGGGGAGATTTTATGTCCACTTATCCTGTTAATGATTATTTTTTCAATTAGGTGACGGGCTCCACATGCATCAATGTATGTTCCTAGTCGACTTTGTCGATCATGTCGACGAATCGTTGCATTCAACGTTCCATTTAGAATAGTGAAAAATTACATTTGCCAGCAAGATGAATTTTTGTGAGTTCACAAACTCTTGAGAATCCATCTTGTTAAGCTCCAGCTGAAGAGTTATAATAGGTCCTGCACTACTAGTAGTGTGGATACTGACCAATCACAGCACAGCATTATGGGTTGGGCGGAAATGAGCACCAGACAAACCAAAACAAACATGACGACTCCAGCAGATAGCCTATTTTAGAACACATACAGACTATTGAGTTTGTGAAAAACAAGCTGATGGAAACACTTTGTGTATTTGTGGACAGGTAAGATTCTCTGCTTGTTCTGCTTCAACCAGTCAACGTGAAGGATGTGTTCTGAAAGTTCTGATCATTGGCCCCGATCCTTTACAGTGAGAGACATCCCAGATTGAAGTGTGGGGCTTTATTCAGATGGCTGCACATATCAATCTGGCGGGAACAGGTTCATTTTCTTCTGTAAAAGCTCAAAACACATAAAATGTGAAAGAGCGGCTACAGCTTCATAACAAATATAAAAGTCTATAACTCTGCTAAATGTTTAGTTTGTACCTGACATCTAAAACAACAAAATCAAAACAGTAGTAGAAAACCAGTCAACAGTCATCTGTATAACCTTTGTAGACCTTCCTGTGTTGGCAAACAGACCACCTACATTCTAGGTTGCCACTGCGTGGCACTATTGGCCCCACTACGTTTACAGCTCGGGAGTTGGGTTAGCCACCAAACATCCCATGCGTCCCAAACATGAAACACATGTTTTGGAGACAAACATTCCCATATAGTCAATGAGACTGTTAACATTTCTTTCAAATATAATGGTAATGATATGCTGGAAATGTGTATGCATGTGAAAGGTTTGACCATTTCAAGCCCCATAAAATCGATATAAACTAGTGGACTTTAGAAAATGGAGCTAGAAGTTACATACTGATGCTTTATACTTTTTCAAAAGTAACTGTGTGTCTGCACGACCTACAAGAGACATAGCAAAAGGAGAAATTTAATTTGTCAACTGGACAGAGTTTATTTGGTCGAATACGTTTCGCAGCTCATCCAAGCTGCTTCTTCAGTTCTGGTCAGATGCTGGCGGACACTGCTTTATATCTGCTTGAAGGGAGGAGCTTAATTACAATAAAAATTACTCTGAGACAACACATATTTGTTTACAGTTTCTGTTAGTCAGGTGAGTCTATTCAATATGGAGTTGTTTACAGTTTCTGTTAGTTAGGTGTGTCTATTCAATATGGAGTGGGAGTGGGGGTGTAGTTAGCATAACCATTCAGGGCCATGATGGATGTTTTCACACCTCTGGACCTGACCTGGCTAGTCCCATTGTTTTCTCTGTTTGTTTTGATTTAGGTTTGAGGATAGAGTTATAGATGGGAGACAAATGATGTCTGAGACCTCCATTTCTGTTCAAGGAAGGATTCTCTTTCTTGACAAAAATAGCCTCTTTAATTCCCCTCTCAAACCAGTTCTTTTCTCTGGCCAGGATCTGGACCTCACTGTCCTCAAAGGACAGTGAGGTTCAGGATCTGGACAGGATCTGGACCTTACTGTCCTCAAAGGACAGTGAGGTCCAGATTATTCAAACTTATTCAAACTGTTATATAAAAATGTCACAATGAAGAACCTTCTAAGGTCTGCAGTTTTTAACAGGAAGTCAGTGGAGCTGTTTATTTTATTAAGAAATGTTAGATCTATATTGTGGTTTACAATGGACAAAATGTAAAACTTGATACAGTGCCATGACTGTATTCCCTGCAAGTGCCTACGTCAAGCCTATTCAACTTGGGCCAGATCAGGCCCTCCCTACAATCTAATCCAACCCATGATCCACCTCCCAAATATTAAAATAGGCCTGGCCTACGTACAGAGGCTATTTCAAAGTGCCAGTGTGTGGTCTTGATCCAGTGACCCTTCAAAGATTGTGGCATGTAGTATTATAGTACTGCTGCAACATATTGACCATATTTAATTGTTATTGATTCCAGGTAATAGAAGATTCTGTGTAATGAATAACACACGAAGACTCCAGTTCACATATTTACTGAGATTGATGAGAATGGAAGGGATTGGAGCAGGTTGAGCTCTGGAGTAATGGTTATTCTACAAAAACAACAAATGAATCAGTGAGAAATACAGTGGTAAATATAATTAAAATTAAACCAATACCCTTAACACACAAATACACTTGAGGGAATAGGACAAGTAATTTAATTAAATAAAGCATGAATTACTGACTTTCGGCCGCATGTCTGGGTGGTGAGTTGGATCCACTGGCAGGGGAGGAAACTGGAAAGACTTGGGTTGTGAGGGTCTGTTGGGAACATCTGAGTTGGGGACATGGACTCTGAGTGGACCATGTTCTCCACCTCTATTGTCAATGCGGCGTAGCTGGTAGTTGTGGTCGTAAGGTCTGCAGTGCCCATCACAGCAACTCCTTACTTCTGGTGGACGCCAGAAGTAAGGAATGCCATAGAGTCCTATCAAGCCTTTTTGTGGCACTCCTGAAGCAGCTGAAAGTTGCCGACAGTCCAAGTGTGCCACGACTTGTTTAGTTGCAGGGCCAAAAACTCGAGATTGGGAGGAGTTCAGGGAGGCCATGTGGGAGGAGATATTCTGGCCACCCCTCTAATGTTTCAGAAGGGGGAAGAAGAGTTTCACTAACAGTGTTAACTTTACCGTGCAGGTGATGAGCTGTTGATCTCGACTGGGGATGTTAGCAGAACGTTGAAGGAATACTTTGAGGATCTCCTCAATCAAGTCACAGAGGTGGTTGACAAGTTCCTCAGTGGTAAGACTCCAGGGGTGGATGTGATCTGTCCGGAGTATCTTAAGTCTCTGGATGCTGTGGGATTGTCTTGGTTGACACATTCTCTGCATGGTGATTGGGGACAGTACCTCTGGACTGTCAAACCGGGGTGGTGTTCCCTCTATTTAAGAAGGGGCAGAAAACTGGACCAGCTCTATACTCTCGATCTTGAGGGCTCATGAGAGTCTGCTCCAACAAGTCCACATGTACTTTGAGAATCTATTCGTTTGGGGGACGCTCTGGGAGTATGGGGCTCAGCACACTTGGCTCAGGGCTGTCCGGCGCAGTCAGGAGCTGTAGGGGGTCCCTTTGGGGACCATGCGCAGTATCTCATCTCTGTTGTTTGCAGATGATGAACCAGGACCTGCACCGGCACATGCAATCGAGTGTGAAGTAGCTGGGATGGAAATCAGCTCCTCCAAATCTGAGGCTATGGTTTGTAACTGGAAAAAGGTGGCACACTATCCAGGTGAGTGAAGAGTAAGGAGCTCAGTCACACAGGAAGAGCTCGGAGTAGAGTCGCTGCTGCTGCTCTCAGGACTATGGGACTATGTTTCTCGACTGGCCTGGGAACACCTTGGGGTCTCGCTGGAGTAGCGGGACCGACACACACACACATACTAACATGCTAAAATACATAAAACTACACATAGTAAAACGTGAGGCTGAATACAGGTGAACCAGTTGAGAACCAGAGGAGAGACAGACCCTGGCATCCTGCCACTTAACTGTAAAAACTTATATCTAAGATATGATCCCATTAAACTAAGTAATAATTACAACAATATATTCTTCTATCCAATGCTTTTTAAATGAACTCGTTCTGCTTTTCACATATTGAAGGTATCAAGCACAGCAACTTTAAAATGCCCCAGAGTACATCTGATCAGACAGTGACTGCAGTAAAATGCATGACAGGCAGACGTGAAATGTGCTTCGCTTCAGAAACAGGATGTGACAGGATTACTGCAACAAACAAAGGCTGGGAAATGTGTTTGGTGCAACAACAGATTCATGACTAATTGTGACTAATTAGTGACAAAAATCATATTGTGATGCAACCATAAAGCCTGGGTCTGGCAGGGCCTCAGCGCAGGACCCGGACACATGCCAGGCTCATTATGTAATGGATCTGGACCACATTTAGACACTCTTATGGCAATCTTTAGTTCAAATACACATAAGATAAATCCATTCATTTGTGTAGCAGACCTCCTTTTTATTGCTTCATACTAGGGAAGTCCCAATCCAGTTTTTTTGACTCCCAATCCAATTTTTTAATATTTGCAATTGCCGATACCGATCTCATCCCGGTATCAATCCTTTCAGTTTTAATCATTTGATTTGCACAAGCCTGTGCCTCTATAAATTATTAAGTATTTCATGGTGAATTTAGCCCCAGTTGAATGAAATCATAACCAGGCTTACATAAAAATAGCCTAATCATTTGTTATAATACTAAAAATACTAAAATAATGTCTTAAAGTTCTCCACAGTACAGCAGCTTCAGAACATAGTGGCATTAGATGATGTTTTTGCATCTGTTTCTAAAGGAAGTGTTTTTTCACCATATTATTTATGTTTAAGGCCTGTAAAAAGATGAAAAGCCTGCAGAAGCACATGGCTACTTAACATATGTAAATAAGTTAGTGCATTTGGCTCTGCTCTGCCACCTGATTTGCCCAAAGTCACTGTTATGGTTCCATGAAGACATAGCAGAGGTTAAAAAAAAAAAAAAAAATCTCTCTCGTTAATAATGTTTTAGCAGCTTTAGAGCCTCCTCAGTCTGTGTTTAAGCTGCTCTGGGCATTAGCTGTAGCATTAGCAGTGACCGCAGCATGCAGAGGACTCTATATGCTATATTGGCCGATCTATTCCTCAAAAGCGATCCACATTGATACTCAAAAAATGGCTATATTGGTGTCTGATACCGATACCACTATTGGATCGGCACATCCCTACTTCATATTTTGAAGAAGTGAGGTGTACCAGGTATTTGCCCCTTCCCTTAACAACAAGGGGCAATAGCTGACAATGAAATCAAAATGCGTGAGCCAACCTTGGGGAAAGAAGGCACCTGATTGATCTGTTATTACTGTTCATATCTTCACATATGGATCATTTAGAGTGGCTTAAAACAAATATTTTAAGGTCAGAATGATGAGACTGGCAGCAGCTAAGGGAGGGGCCATTTTTCAATAGAAGTCAATTGGACTTGGATAGAGCAACTTTGCAACCATGCTCATTTCCTGTTCTGAATGCAGCAGCTAGCAGACTGTCCATCTATATAGCGTCTATGATCCAAACCCCCTCACCCCCCGGCCTGTAGATCATTTTAACAAGGTCTTAAAAGGTGGCTGTGTTGTACTGCTGTATTTTCTGTATGATTAGAAAATAATATGATGTAAAAAGCAGAGGCAAAAGTTACAGTCCTTTGGGAAAGTTACTGTTCTTGCCATATTTGTTTTGTCAGTTCGCACATGCTCAGTACGTTACCCGTGGAGGGAAATTATCTTTATTATTCCAGTGAGAGTATCCCGGTTTCTCATTATGTGGATAGTGGCTTCTCCGGGACACCAAAATCAGGAGACTTATGGACAATCCCTAATCCATATAAACACCTTGAGCTGTGCCTCTCGTCATTTATAACTAATCATTAACATTGCTTTTTATTATGGTAGTACATCCACTGGTGCTTCTGAGATGGGGCATTGACAAGCAGTTGTGGCCACAGATATAACACTGACAAATAGGATACAAGCTATGACCAGCAGCTTTTTGTTAACATTAGGCAGCAAAGTTTATCACAATCATATATTTTCTCCTCAAATTGCTGAGCCCTAGTTGAGATGATGTAATGCAAATGTGGTGTTACCTGGGCGGGGTAGTCGAACAGCCACTGGTCTCGTGGTTTGTCTTCATAGGCCATCACTGCCTCTGTCATCTGGTGCCTCACAGTGGACCTCATGGTCTCCAGCACAGTGTTCAGCCACACTTCCACCTCATAGAACACAGCAAATACACCAAAGAGACAGACACTTAGACATCTCTCAAACAACCACAGTCTTATCAGTGACCTTTGATGAGATCATTATGTTTTAATTTAATATTATACATTGTACAGGACAATGCACAGTAACATAAATGCTTAAGGGCTAAGTACCAGATTCAAGCTCATTTCCTTCTGCCTGATTTTTTCCCCCATATATTTGCACAAAATGTGTGCCCCAGTACAGATATATTGTATAATGTCAGTTTGCACTGTTGTTCTGATGCTCTGTATATACTTGACTATTTTTTTTTTTTTTTTTATTATATATCTTAATCTTTTTGCATGCTCTTACTTTATTCAAATAGTGATACTTTATTATTATTATTATTATTATTATTATTATTATTATTATTATTATTATTATTATTATCCTTTCTAACAGTGATATCTCTACTTGTATTATTATTATTATTATTATTATTATTATTATTATTATTATTATTATTATTCAGTGTTCTATGTTGCACCTTATCACCAAAGCAAGTTCCTAGTCTGTGAATTGTGTTCACTGACAATGGCAATAAAAGCTTTTCTGATTCTGATAAACAGCTCTTGTGGTCAAAATAAGTCCACTGTGTACTGTCTGCATCTAATTAGAAAGCATGCCGCACCAGAGCTGTGGAAGTGCTTATAAACTCTGGTGATGAATAATTCGGATGTTCAGAAGGCATAAGGTAAGTGACTAATCACTGCAGACTGTTTAAAATGAACTGTTTTCAGGCTTTTACGTTAGCAGAAAAAACAAAAATAAGAAGTGCCGTCTATTCCACCTGGCAATGCTGCAGTGCCTCTGAAGGTTCTTGTGGCCCTATAGTTACATGTGGACACTGATGAATAAACTCATTGAATTAATAAGCATTAGAGCGGGATCAGGCAAATACTATGGGATATAATGGAAAATTAATGGCTTTGCAGCTTTGATATGTAAAATCCCCAGGGCAAGAGCGGAGCCAATTCCATTTGTGTGGTTATTGTAACGTGTCATATCTCTATTTCAAGCTCAGTAGGTGGGCTCCTCATCTCGCCCCTTCAGATATGATCAAGTTCATTAGAAATGTTCATGATGACTAATCTGCAGAGTTTGTGGTGGTGCTGGTACCTGTCCAGTGCAGTCACAGGGCTGGTTACAGGGCACATACTCGCCCTCTTTGCTGAACATGCCTAGCGCTCTCTTTGAGGGGCTGCCCTGCTCGTCCACTTCAAACTCCATCTTGGCTATGTTGTCAAAGAGCTTGGACAGGTGCTTCTGGACCTGCGCACACACACATTGTAGGCTAGGTTTAGGTTCTATTGCCCTGGTGTTTCCACAGTGTTTTATTTTAGCTAGTCACTGAAGTTAATAGAAGGCCAGATGCGTTCAGCAGTAGGTACTTCTTACAGAGATTTAGTGGCAAGTTTAGGTAAAATGATTTATTTCTGCATTGTGAAAATGCATTAGAGAGTGTTGCTGACAAAGGTGGGAGTAAGAGGCTGAAATCATGAGCAACAGTGCCCCTGTGAGGACACTGCAGGTACTACAGTAGGTCAGAGGCTGCAGAGACAGAAGCCTGTGCTCAGGGCAGCTCTCATTAAGTGCTACAAACACACTACAGTGCATCAGAGCCATCACTCTGAGACCAGCCCCAGGCTCCAGTGAAGCACCTGCTGTGGGTTGGTCCCATTGGACAGAATGTCCAGCAGATCAGCCGATGAGATGAAATAAAACCTGGGGAAGGCCAAGCGCTTGGTGTCCAGGTACTCTGCCAGAGCCTTCTCACAGAGGGCCAGCCTGCAGACACACACACATACACAAACGAGTGAGAGTGCTTCATTATGAGCTACAGCCTGGAGATGTTCTCACCTGCTCTGGATGTCCTCCAGTTTGCCAAACAGACCCTCTTTATTGGTGGCCTCCACGACGTTGGGTGTTTGATGCATGGTTTTTGCCAGCTCTTTGAAATCCACATCAATCCCCTCGAAGCGCCTTGAGTCCTGTGAAAGGTTTCACAAGGATCTCAGCCTTTATGTTACAGGGAATTTATGTTACTGCAGGGAGGCCAAGAACTAGTGCTCAGATCCAACATCTGGCTTTAAGCACACGTCATGGGAGCAATTGAAATGTGTCAGAGCTCAGCCTAAACGCTAAGTGTGAGACTCTTAATACATTCTTAATTAAGAGCTACGACAGTGGAGCAGGACAGGAGAGGGTCTGCATGTATATGAGCATCTGCTTTTCACTATCAGTGTCACTATGGTGTGAAAGTGTGACACAAACTTGTGCCAAATGATCGTTAAAGGATGAAGATGCTGCATGCTTGTGTTGGACCTGTACAATATGAATGAGGCCTGTGTATATTGTGGATTTATGTGAGTGGCCTCTTGTGTCTACCTCAGGACACTTTTCTCTCATTGTACACAAGTTTATAAATGAATCCTATGGAAGGGATAAACTACTGTCTGCACTTCTGTCCATTTAAAACACAATATAATGAATAAGAGAAGAATCATGTATATCAGCTCAGTGCTCAGATGAAGAGGAAAATTAGTCGTTGATGTTGATAATACTATATTACATTATGATTATATTATTGTTCTGTTTGACAATCAGACATGGTTCAACATTATTGAATATCCCTTTACAATGCAAAACATGCACATTCCTGTATTTCTGTTAAAAGAAAAAAAAATGTTTTTTTGTAAATATCAGTCACAAAGATATTTGATATCTGTCATTAAAGTTATGATTTTAATTTAAGTCAGAGCCAGAAAAAGTTGTAACTTCAGGAGAATAAAGTTGTAGTACTACTAGAATACATATCTGCAGTATTACTAAAATAATGTCATAATGTTATGACTTAATTCTCAAAGTGGCAGCATATTTCATAACTTTAATGTGACACTTATACTCAGGTGTACACTGCCCCCTTGTGTTATTTCTTGCTCTTTGCTGTTTTTTTTTTTTTTTTTTTTTTTCTGTGTAGCGTTGTGGCACTATCCTGGTGGCAGGAGGAGGACTCTGGTGACTGACAGATCAGGGACTACACCACGTGTTATGAGCATATTGTCGATAAGGTCACTGCTACTGAGGAAATCCAGCTGACAGACAGGAATAAACTAGTTAATAAACAAGCTTTTATCTTCAAGAAACTGTGTTCTACTAGTATTTTAGAATGCTGGCGTGTGAATTTGATTTAATATGATCCTCACTGGCAGTCATGGACAATTACCAGCAGTCTTCATCTCCCATCCACATCCCAACCAGCCTGGCCTTGTGTAGCTCCTACGATGGGAGCCCTAGTTGAGATCAGAGGTGTTATGGAGCCCTCTGTGTTATGTTAATGACGGATGTAGCTTAACCTGAGTGAGGTAGTCCAACACACAGTGCTGAAGAGGCTGTGCCTGTCTGATCCTCACTGCACCTATGCAAATAATATAGTACCAATACTCTAATGTGATATATTAAAGGTCCCACATTAGGCTAAATGGACTCTTGTGAGCTTTAGGCCATGTTAGAATGTTGTTACCTTATCAAAAACATATGGACTTGTGTTTTGTTTCATTCATACATTTGAGTAATCCTTTATGCTGTCTACTTCTCCAATGCTCAAAATGCTCTGTTCCACCATGTGATGTTTAAAAACACAGTGGAGCAACAGTGTTTTCTGTTTGAGAACAGTTTTAACATGTAGGGTTTGTGTGTTAAACATGTGTGAATGAAACAAAACACAACTTCAGGTCTGTTTGTGATGAGGAAACAACATTAGAACATAGTTCAGAAAAAAAAATAAATAAATAAATAAGCATATGAGTACTGAATTCTAAATACTTGGAATACTTTTACACCAAGTTGCATTATATTTTAATATCCATATAATATACTTGTATATAGTATATATGGTTTGGATATCAATAAGTATTCAAATAACAATACAAATAATGCATGATATTGGTTCTTAAGCCCCACGGGCCCACCCGTGGGCCCAGATCCCACCCACTAATAGCAACCCCAACATTAGGGTGGTCCTTATCCAATGGAAGAAAAAAGTTAAAAATTTCTCTCTGACTCCCTAGATATTTAGCATTTAATAAAAAAAAAAAAAAAAAAAAAGGGGGGGGGGCATATTTAAATGTAGCTCAAAGAACTTTTTGTCATTGTGGCCGTCATTACTGCTAAAGTACTGACAGTACCATTATTAATTATTAACACAGTAACATATTGACTGACAGAAAAATATTTTATTGATGCTTCAATTAGGCAAAACATCATGTAAATATGGCCACTGAACACCTGCAAAGTTCAGTGCAAACTTTGTGAAGTCTTTGTCTGAGAGAAGAGTCTTGAAAGCTTGATTCAGAGATGCTGGGCCCACCAACGGTACATGCTTACACTGTATTCCCTCCTAGGCTTGTGTCAATGTCATCTGCACTACCATAATCTTCTTAGGAATTCACCTCAACCTACTGAATTTTAGTTTTGATGTTTTTTTTTTTTGTTTTTTTTTTATTTCAGCCCTGTAATTGCCACTCTTTACTGAACTAAAGATAACTTGAAAACTACCATTCCATTACATCACAAGCATTTTGAGCTTTGGAGGTTTAGACGGATTAATAATGCAGGGTTATTCAAACATGTGTGAATGAAACACAACTCCAGATCTGTTTCTGTTTCATTCTAACATGCCTTAAAGCTCACAGGAGTCAATTTTGCGTAATATAGGACTTTTAATTCAGGTATTCAGTATTCTGTAACTAAATACGTTTTCAAGGTACCCTTCTGGACAGTTCCTGAGGAGGCTGGTGTTACCTCTGGCAGCTGAGTGCGGATGTCCTCTGAGCCCATGAAGATGCTCTCCAGGTGGCTCCATGTGCGCTGAACCTCCAACCAGATGGAGATGACCGAGTCGGCCACAGACAGCCGGCTCTGCCACCATGACACCTGCTCCAGGAAGTGCGCGATGTATTTGGAGCTCATCAGGTTCTGAAGCTGCACCTGGTTGTCCTCCAGGGTCTCCATCAGTTCCTCGTCGCTCCGCAGCAGAAGCACTTGGGTCCTGGGGTGGGGCTCGTACTGGAACTGCATGCCTACAGCAGGCCAGAGGGATGGAGTCATGAGCTCAGAATACACTACAATATTCTAGATTCCCACCCAAAGACACGCACTACCACAGACAAATAAAGTCATCCAAAGACACACACTACCAAGGACAAATAAAGTCATCACTGAGCTCAATCATGTGCACACGACTGATTTACATAATCAATCAAAACCACTTTATTTGTCCAGTACAGTACAGGACAGTAAAAGCTCAAACAAAAGTCTCAGTCCTCTTCATGTTCTCCGTTCTGTTGTTACAGTGATGACAGGCTGATCCCTCAAAATGTTTCCTCTGAAACATCTTCTGTCATATTTGGTATAAAATAGCATTTCAGACCTAGCTGGTTCATAGGATAGCTGGTTTCATGCAGGGTCTCCCTGAATACAGGAAAAACAAACTGCTCAAATCATGCAATCCAACAATCCTTAACATCCATCCTTTAAACTGCACAATTTAAACTTCTTTGTTGATCAAAATCCAAAAACGTTTAAAAATTGCTCAGTGTGCCAGCCAGTCAGCCACAGGAGTAGCAACTACAGCAGCCACAGAAGGGGCGACAGGAGCTCATTTGGTAGTGTTCGGCTTGACATAAAAACATCACTGGTAAAGTAGATCAGACCCTTAACCCACTCGTCTCCAATATCTGTGTACACTGGTGTATGCATTGTATGTGTGTGTGAATGGGTGAGTGGTTCTTTAGTGTCAAGTGCTTTGAGTGCCTTGAAGATAGAAAAGAGCGATATAAATGTGACCATTTACACAGTGGAACAGGGTTGCAATGATCGTAATTTAACTGAAATGATAATGTCAATAATCTGTAATTAGCTGAATGAAAAGGCTGCATTTATTTAAATAACAAAATGTCTTGTGCAAAATACAACAAAATACTTTTTTATTCTGGCCGGCAAGTGCAAAACACTGCAAAACACACATTAATAAGTTTGCAAACAAAATTACATTTAGAATACACATTTATATCTTGAAAACAAATCCCAAGTTTCATAAAACACATTTGCAAATGTGCAAACAAATTTACAAAACATGAAACACTTGCCCCTCCTTAAACCGCCACCATAATGTGGTGGAGGGGTTTGAGTGCCCAAATAATCCCGGGAGCTATGTCATCGGGGGCTTCATGCTCCTGGTAGGGTCACCTAAAGCAAACAGGTCCTGGGGGACGGGTCAGACTAAGAGTGGTTCAGAAGCTACTATGATGAGAAACACAGTAAGGCCAGTTACGTCGCCCGGATTGACATTACCGGGGCCCCACCCTGGAGCCAGGCTTGGGGTGGGTGCTCGACAGCGAGCAACTGGTGACCGGGCCTTCCCCCACGGGGCCTGGCCGGGAACAGCCCGAAGGAGTGACATGGGGCTGTCTTCCCATGGACCTATCACCCGCAGGAGGATCCATAGGGGGCCGGCGCAGGGAGATCTGGGCAGCAGTCGAAGGCACGGGCCTTGACGACCGGACCTCCGGACATGGAGACTAGCTCTGTGGACATGGAATGTCCCGCTGGGGGAGAAGGAGCCTGAGCTCATGCAGGAGGTTGAGCGTTGCTGACTAGATATAGTCAACCTCACCTCTACGCACAGCTTGGGCTCTGGAACCCAACTCCTTGAGGGGGGCTGGACTCTCCATTTCTCTGGCCTTGCCCGCAGGAAGCAGTGATGGGCAGGTGTGGGCCTGCTCGTTGCCCCATAGCTCAGCCGCTGTGTGTTGGAGTTCACCCCGTGAATGAGAGGGTCGCGTCCCTGCGCCTTTGGGTCAGGGACTGTTGTGTCGGCCTACGGGCCGAAAAGCAGTGCAGAGTACCCAGCCTTCTTGGAGTCCCTGGGAGGGGTACTGGACAGTGCACCGACCGGGGACTTCGTTGTTCTACTGGGGGACTTCAACGCCCACGTGTGCAACAACAGTGACACCTGGAGAGGGATGATTGGGAGGAACAGCCTCCCTGATTTGAACCGAAGCAGTGTCCACTGTTTGTCCATAACAAACACCATGTTCGAGCACAAGGGTGTCCATCAGTGCACGTGGCACCATGACACCCTAGGCCAGAGGTCGATGATCGACTTTGTTGCCGTGCCACGTGTCTTAGACACTCAGGTGAAGAGAGGGGTAGAGCTGTCAACCGATCACCATCTGGTTGTGAGTTGGGTCCGTTGGCAGAGAAGGAAGCCAGAAAGACCTGGCAGACCCAAGCGTATAGTTAAGGTCTGCTGGGAACGTCTGGCAGAGCCCTCTGTCAGGGGGACCTTCAGCTCACACCTCCGGGAGAGCTTCTCCCAGATCCTGGGGGAGGCTGGGGACATGGAGTCTGAGTGGGTTTTGTTCTTGGCCTCTATTGTGGATGTGACCGCTCGTAGCTGTGGTCGTAAGGTCTGTGGTGCCTGTCGTGGCGGCAATCCCCGAATGCGGTGGTACTTAAGATATCAATGCCATTTTTGCTATGCAAGTAGGGCTTGTGGACCTGTACAAAATGCATTTGGAATCTTGGTTCTATCGATTCTATGCCAAAGTTATAAGCGTTTTTATTTTTTACTGAGGCAAACATGTTTTCAGTGGCTGTACACCACATTTAGACCAACTATTCAATCCTGCCGTAAAAGAAGGTGCAAACTACACTATAAGGGGGCTTGTCCTGTCAAAAGGGCATGATTTCAGGGATGAGCTCGCTTTAGAACACAATGTTGTGGCCAGGACAGCCCCAGGACTTTGAATGTGTTTCCAATGCATTGTGCCTAAACTCAAAAGTGAAATTGTGGGAAAACTACAAAATATATCAATGCCATTTTTGCTGTGCAAGTAGGGCTCGTGGACCTGTACAAAAATGTATTTGGAATCTTGATTCTATCTGGTTCTATGCCAAAGTTATAAGCATTTTCATTTTTTATTGATCCAAACGCATCAATAAGCATCAATAAGCCTGACAGCCTGAAGGCATCTTATAGGGCCTTGTTGGCTCATGGGATTCCTGAGACAGCTGACAGGTACCGGCAGGCCAAGCATGCTGCAGCCCAGGTGGTCGCAGAGGCAAAAACTCAGCATTGGGAGGATTTTGGAGAGGCCATGGAGGAGGACTATCGGATGACCTCAGAGAAATTCTGGCAACCCGTCCGATGCTCCACCAACACTGTTTACAGTGCGGGTGGAGAGCTGTTGACCTGGACTGAGGATGTTGTTGGATGGTGGAAGGAATACTTTGAGGATCTCCTCAATCCCACCGTCACCTCTTCTGAGGAGGAAGCAGAGGCTGGGGACTCACTTGTCCATCACCCTGGCTAAAGTCAATGAGGTGGTTGGCAAGCTCCTTGGTGGCAAGGCTCCGGGTGTGGATGAGATCCGTCCTGAGTATCTTAAGTTGCTGGATGTTGTGGGGCTGTCTTGGCTGACACGTCTCTGCAACATCGCGTGGAGTTCGGGGACAGTACCTCTGGACTGGCAGACCAGGGTGGTGGTCCCTCTCTTTAAGAAGGGGGACCTCCTCAGCCTCCCCGGTAAGGTCTGTTCCAGGGTACTGGAGAGGAGAATCCGACTGATGGTCGAACCTCAGATTCAGGTTCCCATTGTGGGACAAATAAAGGTTTATCTTATCTTATTCTCTCAAATGTAACTGTTAAAATGTAAATGTTGGTGCTGGCTCGGGAGTAAAGAATGGAGCAGGAGGAGGAGGTACCTGTCCAGGTGGAGTCTAGCTCAGTCAGGATCTTTTCCATGGACATCTCTTTGACGGCTCTGTCCACGATAGCCCTCACCTCGTCCTCAAAGCAGTGCAGGTTCAGCTGCAGCAGGTCCGCTAGGCATGTGTCCTGCGCACGGAGGATGAAGTGTATATGGTATCTTTCATGAATCGCTTTTGAAATATCTTGTATGAGAGTACATGGTGATCTAAAGATCTAAAGGTCTTATATTACACAAAATGGACTCTTGTGAGCTTTAAGCCATGTTAGAATGTTATTACCTCCTCAAAAACATACCTGGAGTTGTGTTTTGTTTCATTCACACTTATGAGTAATCCTGCATTATTGAATTTTCTACATCTCCAAAGCTCAAAATGCTTTGTTACACCTTGCGATGTCATGTAGTGGTCAAGTTAACAGTTCCTTTTATCTTTAGTTCAGTAGAGACTGACAATTCCAGGCCTGAAATGATCCAAATGATTCTAGTGAAGGTGTATGAAGTTTAAAAACACAGTGGAGCACTTCTTGTATTACCACATGCCATTACAAGGAGTGTTTTCAGTTTGAGAGAAGAACTCAGCCTAAATATGCAGGGTTTGTGTGTTAAGGATATGATGAAACAAAACTCAACTTCAGGTATGTTTGCGATGAAGAAACAACATGATCAGAAAAATAGCGTAAAAATGACAATGCTGGTACTACTACTTGGTACTACTTCACAATGACAGTTGGACCCTTCCTCAACAATCTGCAGTTGACTTAAAAAAGACATATTGTACATTTAAAATTACAATATTCATCTAAAAGAAATACTAAATTTGAAATACTAAAACAAACAATTCCACCGACTTCCGTGCTAGAATACTGCTGTGCCTAATGGGAGCTGATGTCACCGTAGAGCCTCTTGTGGATAGCTACACATCACACTAGCGAGCAGCAGATTTTTTTTTTTCATTCGTACCAGAATGACTACGCGACACTGCCGAATCCTATGTGTATCAACAATTAAGAAAATAAAATCGAATTACGAAAGTTAGTACGCCACAGTGGGCATGTACCGGTGGAGGTGAAAACGGGAGTTGATCGTCTATATGGCGTCTTCAAAATAAGCTAATAAGAATCCTCAACTTAAAGACAATTTCCGAGGGCCAGTGAGTAGAGGAAGCAACTGTAACATGTTAAAAGCTCTGAAAAGATGATTTTGCAAGACAACATTATTATTTAAAAAGAAAGTATTCACTAGCAAGGACCACGCCACGACAATGAAATATGTTAAAGATATTTATTGACAGTGAACAGATGTGATGGCTGGGGAAAGACTCAGGGTGGGGGCTCCGTCTCCAATCCAAAATGGTCACCCAGCTGATCTGGGAACCCCCCTCCTTAAAGATGATGTCTTTAGGCTGAAGGATGGACAAGAGACTTGGTGTGGGAGGGAGGGAGTCGAGAGAGCTGACAGGATAGGGATAGGGATAGGCTGCGTAAATAGGGCTTCTGGGTAATTGAAGGCGTCGTCAAGATGAGCTGTGATTAGCTGGTGAGGAGGTTGAGGCGTGGTCCAGCTCCTGAATCTAAGTTCATCATATTTACTACACTAATATTTTATACAGTTTATACATCACAATAAATAGACAGCAATGTACAGCTATCATATCAAATTTTTTGTATAAACTTTGTGTTTGTGGAGTGAAAGTTTACTGGGGGTGTTCTTAATTTGCTTTCAAGGCAGTGATTTAGCAGCCTATATTTGGATTTAAACACTATCAGTGCTAAAGCCGGTGCTAAAATGAGAATCGATCAGAGGTGCTCTAACCAGGCCAAACAAACACCTACTGCTGCACACGGCTCCCTGTTGCGGGGAACTGGCTCCAACAAAACAAGTGGGTTTGTGAGTTAATTAGCGCCTGTGTTCTATGATTTAGCTTTTTCACACCAAACGCTATAAAAGCAGAGTAATTTAGCCTGTGTAATATATTTTGCACAAACGAAGCTGCTGTTAAGTACAAACAAGTCCTCCAGGTCTCCTCAGACCCAAGCAAACAGGCCCAGAGAGGCTGCAGCTACAGACAACTACAATAAACAACTACATTAAGAACACTGGACACAACTGTTTTCTGTGTGTGTATTTCTATTTTGGCCATTCTGTTCAAAGTTGTAATGTAGAATATCTTACTTTATACCTAGTGGCAAAATCAGCTTTTTAGACTTGGGACATGGGGTCCATGCATGTTTGAGTCATCTTTATTCTCCTTTATTCAAGACGTCATTGCTCCAATCTACCTCCATTTTCACCGCCACCAGTACATGCCCACTGTGACGTATAACGTGTAATTTTATTTTCTTAATCGGTGATACATGTAGTCATGTTGGTACAAATGGGGAAAAAAGTTCTGTTACTCACTTGCGTGATGTGCAGCTATCCATACGAGGCACCGCAGTTGGCACTGCCATTTTCTAACACAGAAGTCAGCGGACTTTTTTCTTTAATTAAGTTGTTTTAGACAAATATTACAATTTAAAATGTCCAGAGTATAACAATATAGCAGACACAAGCACAATATTTTCTTTAAACAGTGTGTCATGGGCAGAAAAGAGCTTTGAGACCTGGTTCATGGTGAAGCACACCCCGGTGGCCTGGATGAGCTGGTGCCAGTGTCGTGGGCGGAGGGCGGGGTTCTGCAGCTCGGCCACAGCACGCAGAGAGGTGAGCAGGTTCTTCACCTCACTGTCCAAACACGTGAAGGCATCCCAGGAGCGCACCTTACATACACAAAAATATTATTAGAGTCACATTTGGCAAAAATTATCATTATGAACTATGCACTATTCTGCAATTTGCACTTTTTGACTTTTTTTATTTTTATTATTTCAATAATCTTGGAAGGGGTAGAACTCTATGCTTTACTCCATAGTGGAAAGTGGGCAGCTTATCGGTCTGTTATTAATGTTCATATCTTGATTTATGGACAAAATACAAAGAAGAAACACCAAGATCATGTAGAGCGGGTTAATATTTTCAGACCAAAGTGATAAGGCTGACAACAGCAGTTACAGAGAGAGGAGTGACAGTTTTTCAGTAGAAAGCCAGAGGAGTCGATGGAGTCTAGCAGGTTAGCTATGTCCATTTTTATACAGTCTATGATACATATACACATGAAAGCACAGTGTGTGTATGCTCACCTCTTTGTCCAGGCCACGGATGTCTTTGGAGAAGCGTTTGCACTCCATCTCCATGTCCTCCACCTGAATGTCTCTCCAGGGGGTGGTCTTCCATGCTGCTATGCTGGAGTCCACCACACTGATCATGTCCCACAGTTCTTTGAGGAGACCAGCCTCACGCCTAGTGAGAACAACCACATGATGATTACTGTGTAAAGTACTTTTAGAGGCTCATTTCTGCTCTACATTCTAGACACATACAGATATACAGAGACTTCTGTCCTCTGTGTGGTTTTGTCTGTAATCTGGTCTGTCTCCTCAGAACATGTGGCGTTTTAGCGCTACATGAGATGACCACTGGGGACAGTAGTGAACACAGCTGGACAGTGGAAGCTAAACTTTATAAAAAGTAGTGCTGTCAATCAATTAAAATATTTAATCATGATTAATCTCATGAATGTCACACTAAACTTGCAATTAATTGTAAATTAATCGCAGATTTTTGTCCCTTGAATCATCATTTTAATACTCTTATCAAGAGTTCTTTTTAGTCAATTCTCAGACTGTTAGTGCCTTCTGGTGATTTAACAAAAAACACCCTTGGCATTAGAAATGTTTAGAAGTACAAATGCAATGACAGTGACTACACTTGGAACGCACAGATCTGTTTATGTACCATAGTGGAGCAGAACAGAGCCTTTATGGTGTGTGAGTGCGGTACATGGCTGGGCTTTACCTGCACTGGTGGAGCTGTCTGTAGTCAGGGACAGTGAGCTCAAACAGACCTGCAGACTGCACTAGGGAGCCCATCACCTCCTCGTGCTCCTGGATCTGCAGGTGGAAAGAGTCCAGCAGCTGGTACGGAGTCGGACAGTCGAACCTGGGTAGAGTAGAGAGAGCCAGGCTCAAACACACAGGAGATAAACTCTTTGAAATCTATTCTTTTTTATTCTTTTTTTTTTTTGTTAGAGATGGATGATATATCAGTTCCAGTATTGATATTGGCCGATATTGATGTGACTCTCTGATATCTGTCTCACTTGTCCCCAGCCCCTGTCTCTGAACAGACTAATGAGCCAAAATGGAGATAGAAGAATGTTATATGGCTGAATGTTACACAAATCTGTAACAAATTCTTTAATATTCCAGATAATAGAATTTGTTATTATTTTTACAAAAGTGAAAAGTTAATTTGTGATTGTTACCTCAATTTAAAGGTGCAACTTTTCTGGTTGGAGGGTTCGCTATCTGTCTCCATGGAGATGTAATTGCTTTGCCTAGAATGTTTCATGGTATGCCTTTAAACATATCCATTTATCTGCATTTATTCATTACGGGACATTTTCTTTTGCTAAAAAATACATTAACTCCTTCTGTGAATAGAGGCGACTCTCCACAGATCTGAATTGTAATGTAGTGTAGTGTTGTAACCTGCTTGTCTCTCTTGTGATAGATAGAATAGGTTTAATATTGTGGAATATTCTAGATCTAGACAAAGCAATAACATTTCCATGGAGACATGGTCCATTAGAAATGTTACACAGTGCACTTTTAAGATACATTTATGGGCCTTGCCATGGATTTAAAGTAGTGCTGTCAATCGATTAAAATATTTTATCGCGATTAATCTCATGAATGTCATAGTAAACTCGCGATTAATCACAAATTAATCTGACATTTTTGTCCCTTGAATCATCATTTTAATACTCCTATCAACATAGAAAAGTGGATATGCGCCGCTTTATGCAAATGTGTTTTTACTGAAAACCATAACAATTGTCAGTGAGACACTTTGTGTTCGATGTTCCAATCTCATGTTTTTATTTGTTGTTTTTATTGTTGTGACAATACTTTGGGACAATGGATGGAAATTAGCCTTAGGCTACAATCCGGTGTGTTTACATTCATGTTGTGTCATGTTTGTCCATTAACATGCTCTGTCCCAATCAAATAAATAAATAAATAAATAAATAAATAAATGTTCCACATTCATGAAGTGCTTCTCTTCTGTCTTCATAACAGTCAAAGTGACTGAAGTTCCCACTGTGGGTGAAATAATGTGATGTGACCCTGAGGTAGTTCTCATTACTGAGGAACGTGCTGTAGTCTCCAGTTAGCACCACTGTGTTTTGCGTTAAATTGTTTTGTGTTAACGCGTTAATAGCACAATATTTTTGCCAGCACTAATTTAAAGCTGAATACTGGTATCAGCAAATTTCAGTTATCAGCAGTAACAGCAGGTATTGGCACACACAAAATAATCTATATCGGCCCATCTCTCAATTTTGTAGAGCCCAAAATCACAACAGAAGTTACATCACAGGACTTAACCAAACTGCTTATTTAACTGACCAAAAGTTAGAAAATCAAACAAAGAAATGGTCATTGGAGACTCCCCTTCGGCAAAACTCTTAACAAGACCCAATCTAGCCCTAATCCTAACACTAGCCCTTTTTGTTTGAAAGAAGAACTCTGCTTAGATATGCAGGATGTGTGTTAAATGTGTGAATGACACAGAACACAACTCCAGGTCTGTTTGTGATGAGGAAACAACATTATAATATAGATCAGAAGACAGCATAACATGGACCCTTAAATTTATACTTTATTGTATTTTAATGTCAGTGCACCTTTCTCAAAAAGCCTTGCCTTGATAAATGTTTGATGATATTCTTGTTGGATTACACAGATATCCATTTAAACAGCCTGTGTCACTGTGACCATTATGAAGCAGTGTTTCTCCAAACCCTGACCTGACCACAGCTCCCAGTGCTGACCACAGACAATGAAGCATGACTGCCCTGACATTAATGAGGAAATAATCACCAGGTTATTAAGACACCAATTACACACAGAACTAATGGGACGATCACACATTATGACACAGCACCTCTCTGTATGGTCCTATTATTATTATGTGGCCATTCAATTAGATGGGTCTGTTTTAAGGGCCCCCCATAGACCTTGTTAATTATCAGCTGAGACTGAGAGGAGGTGACAGTCTTATCCATCAGCAGCTTCTTAAAGAGCACCGCATGACAACAAAGAAAAACATTTACTTGTGTGATATTGAACAACCAAGATTTCCAAGATTTAAAACTCACTAGACACATTGCCTGGATTTCAGAAGAGCAGTATAGGTCTAAACAAATCACAGAGTGGTAGGTTTTGCCTTATATAATCATAGGTTTTGCCTTTTATTTTATGGTTTGTCATTATTCTTTTTTTACTGTGTAAATATATTCAATAATACAGATACTGTACACATCCAGGTGTGTCAGTTTCACTCTAGTCAGACAAATATAATGTAGTGTCCATAAGAATCCTGACCAGAACTGAACAGGCCACTTGGGTGGGTGGCGAACATTTAACCTGGTAGCTGCTGTGTTCCAAACAGGAAGTGAGCATGGGTGTGCTTCCAGCTCCATGTGGCCATACCAGCTTGTTAAAGCCTGATCTCATCAGATCTCAGAAGTTAAGCAGGGCTGGGCCTGGTTAGTACCTGGATGGGAGACAGCTGGAAATACCAGGTGCCACAGTGGAGCACCAGTGTGTCCTCAAGCAAGGCACTTCATCCACATTGCCTAGTATAAAAGTGGTGTGTGCATGCGTGATTGGTGGTGGTTGGGGGGGCAGCTGTGGCTACAGTAGTAGCTTACCACTGCTGAGTGTGGAGTGAATGAATAATGCACCAAATTGTAAAGTGTCGTTGTATGTCCAAATAAGTGCTATATAAATCTGATCCATTATTATTCCATGGACTCTGGCTCCAATTCACTTTCTATTGAAAAACCGTCATCCCTGTCTCTGTAACTGCTTCTGTCAGACTCCTTATTTCGATCTTAAATGTTTGTATTAGTAGATTGGGTTTATGCCAGAGACAAGAGAGATGTGAGAAAGACATGTGGCTGAATCTGCGGCCGCTCTGCTCATATCTCTCGTCATGTACCTGAAGGGCCAGTATCATCACTGGAGCGTGTACCTGAAGGGCCCGTCATGGCGAAAACACTCTCTGAACGTGTGCTGCTCTATGTCAAAGGAAGCGCACTGTCGCCGCAGACTTGCCACTTGGACAGCCTGCAGCGGCGCCACCTGCTGTTTGACTAGTGCTGTCTGTTTCTTCAGATTGTTCCACTTCTCTGGCAGGTCCTGGAGGCACACACATAAACACACACATAAACACACACATAAACACACACATAAACACACACATAAACACACATATAAACACATCCAGATCTGAGGAAGACTAAGGCAGAACACACAGACAGGGAATTGCCTTGAGAGCCTTGAAGGTGGAAAAGCGCTGTATAAAAATGTGACCATTTACCATTCTTAGGAACATTTTTGGCATTCACAAAATGCTTTCTTAACTGTTTTAGAGAGTAGATAACTTTGTGTAATGTAGGGTCTTTAAAACCAGCTCGTGCACTCAGCTCCAGGAGAGGGGGTGGTAGTACCTCCAGCTGTTTGTGGACCACGTCAGGCAGCTCCTGGTCATAGTCTCGGAGGAGAGCGATGGTTTGTTGGATCGGCTCAAACATGGCATCTGTGGTGCTCTGTCGGTCTTTGACGGCCAGTAGGTGAGACATGAGCCCCACCAGGCCACCGTAGTCTCCCTCATCCACACGCTGCCCCAGGCCCTGCTCTGTGGTACTGATGAACTGCTCCAGCTCAGACAGGCTGCACACATGGGAGAAGCATTTGACCTTTTATTGTTAGTTTTAAAGGCCCTGTACTTCACTCTGAACCATAGGTGAGGAACGTGTTTCACTCTGAACTGTCTGCTCCACCCTCCACCCAGCCCTTAGTCACTTTGATGTTGAATCATGAGGAGGAATGCACCAATACAATACTGGCATCAGATATCGGTGCCAATATTGAACATTTGATGGATAGGATATTGGTTCAAACATATTGGTTCAGTTGTTATCCCATCTTGGTCTATAAAATGGTGTAATAAGACAAATTACTGGACAATGTTGGCGCAAAACATGTATTTGTAATATTTTCTAAATTGTCCTGTAGCTACATTAAATGATACACCGTTTGTGTTTAAAGGAAATAAATAATGTTTTCGGTCTCTGCCCTGGTATTGGTTGATACTTAAAGTTGACACTTAAGGTAAAATATTGAGAAAAAGCTGGATCGGTGCATCTCTATCAAAAGAAACAACACTCATTGTCACTAACGATGGAAGATTTAATTTATTCAACTTGCATCCATAGAGTTCTATGAGACATGGGATAATTCAAAGGCCATTTTCTCTAAACACATTTTTCTCCCATAGGGACATAAAGATCAGCCCTTAAAATAACATCTACCTTTATAATACCTTTATAATACCTATATATATATATATATATATATATATATATATATATATATATATATATATATATATATATATATATATATATATATATATATATACTTTACATATTATACTTTTTGACAAAAACATAGAGAAGTTGTTTTGTTTTTTTGTTCTCTAATCTAATTCAAAGTCTGATTTATTACCATTTTATCTCCCAAAATTAATGAATTTGGGAGATAAAATGAATTTTTCTAAAATTTTTCAGTGATATTAAGTTTACACAAATACTAAATAAGATATTCAAAATCCTCTCTGTATATTTCAGTATACAATATGACAACAACAAAATTAAGCAAGAAAATTTAAACCTGGCTCCAGCTATTTTTCAGATTCAAATATCCCAAAAATTGTAAATTTTGTCTGTTTTTACATATGAAATGCCTTATTTTTATATGAAAACATTACATGATGAAACACTGAGTAAACTACAAGTTTCAAAATGATAACTCTTTTTCTCATTCACCTGCAGTGCTTCGCCTCAGCTGAACTAATCAAAAGTCAAAATTGTAACTATACTCTTGGTTGCTTTTTTGCTTATAGAAGTATTGTATAGAGGTACTGTGCAGAAGTACTGTATACAAGTGCTGTAAAAACATACTGTATGGAAGTACTGTATAGAAGTACTAAACAGAAGTACTGTGTAGAAGTACTTATAGAAGTACTGTATACAAGTTCTGTATATAAGTACTGTATAGAAGTAGTGTATACAAGGGCTATATAGAAGTACTGTGCAGAAGTACTGTATAGAAGTACTGTGTAGAAGTACTGTATAGAAGTACCGTGCAGAATAACTGTATAGAAGTACTGTGTAGAAGTACCGTGTAGAAGTACTATATAGAAGTACTGTGTAGAAGTACTGTATAGAAGTACTGTGTAGAAGTACTGTATAGAAGTACCGTGTAGAAGTACTGTATAGAAGTACCGTGTAGAAGTACCGTGTAGAAGTACTATACAGAAGTACTGTGTAGAAGTACCGTGTAGAAGTACTATATAGAAGTACTGTGTAGAAATACTGTCTAGAATGTGTCCTCACCTGTTTGTCACGTGGGTCATGAGGTGCTGCTTGAACATGAAGCTCCACTTCTTCACGATGTTGAGCAGAGCAGTTTTCATGGAGCGAGCGTCTACTCTCATCCAGCCGTCAAACACACGGATGGGCTGCAGAGCCTGGATCTCCTCATAGATCTTTTCATAGCTACATGACAGGAACCAATCATCAATTATTCACAACTCATACAATCAACTGACATTTGAATTCATTCCAAGGTATTGACAAAAATTGACAACTAAAAACTTAAATCCCAACGTGAAAAGAAGCCAAACATTTTACTGTACTGTATTTTTGTAATGCAAATTATTTTCAATACTCATTTCTCTCGCTCTTAAAAATAAAATTACTTGAAAAATGTGTGAAAAATACTGAGTAAGACTAAGAGTGCAATTTCAAACCTAGTATTGAAACTAGATGCTCATTTGAGCAGCTCTCTATATAACTTTATAACTTTATAACTTTACAACTTAATAATTACACAAAATTGTCCTTTTGTTTTGCTCACCACTGGCACTGATTTACTGTGACATCTGATTTACTGTGCAGCCTTGGTCCTCCAGCCTCTTCTTCTGTGTTTTTGTTTCTTCTTCATGTGACCTTTACCTTGCCCTTGGTATAAATTCGGGATTTGACCGCTTCCCTTTGTAAATCCATTACTGGGAAGAGGTCAGTCATCTATTGTAATCTCATGATTTATTTGTCATTGTTTTATTACTTTGCCTTTATTTACATCCGTAATTATTCTAGACTTGTTTTTAAGTTCATATTGAGCTCTGATGTGGACTTTGTTATTTTAATTTAGTCATGAGTAGATGTGCAGGGAGATGCTCACTGTCCTTTATCTTCTCCCTGTAGTTTGGGCTGGACTGAGTAATAGCCGCACATGTTGAGCCTATTTTCATTTGTTGTGAACCAGATTAAAAGCTTCACAAAAACACAACACAACGCAAAGCACAAGTCCCCCACTCACACGTACCCGTCCACCTGCTCTCTGAAGCTGTTCAGAGTGGGCGGGCTCTCTGGGACAGTCGAGTCTGCATACATCTCCATCTTGTGGCTGGTCAGCACATGTCCATACAGGAGGAACTGTCTCATGAACTCTCTGCGGTCCTCCACATACAGGTAGCTGTAGGGCTCCAAGGAGCTCCTGTACTCACCACATGCAGCCACCACACTGTGCACACGAGACATGAGCTGTGTGCGCATGTCCAGCAGGTCAGCCATGTCCTCCATGTCAGCCTGGAGAGAAAAGGATTCATGAGAAACCAGATACCCCAAGCTCACTGTGAACCTCCCCTTTAAAGGCCCTACATTACGCAAAATTGACTCTTGTGAGCTTTAAGTCATGCCATAATGTTTTCTCATCACAAACAGAGCTGGAGTTGTGTTTTGTTTGAGAACCCTTTATGATCAGTCTGTGTACATCTCCAAAGCTCAAAATGCTCTTTTCCACTTTGTGATGTGGTAGTTTTCAAGTTAAAAGCTATCTTTTATCTTAAGTTCAGCAGAGACTGGCAATTCCACGGCTGAAATCATCCAAATGATTCTAGTGAAAGGTGTATGGAGTTTAAAAACATAGGAGAGCACTTCCTGTATTACCACATGACATCACAAGATGGAAAGTGTTTTCTGTGCAGGATTTGTGTGTCAGACATGTGTGAATGAAACAAAACGCGACTCCAGGTATGAAACAACATTATAACATTGATCAGAATATGTAATAGTGTAATACAGGCCCTTTCAAGTGCTTATGACAAGTTTGGTTTTTCTGACGCGGTTCAGAAAGTACATGTGGTAAATATTTATCATAGTTTTCCATCAGTTAAAGAGGGGGTATTATGCAAAGCATGTTAGAGTGTTGTTCCTTCATCAAAAACCTGCCTGAAGAGGTATCCATGCATGTTGGAGTATTTTAGCTCACCTGTTGTATTTTCTATTAAGTCACTTGTTTCTGGTCAGATTGTGTTCACATTCCCAGCTGCAATTCTCAGCTGCAAAGTCTCAATAAGCTTTTTAAGTGTTTAATTGTAATTATCATAGAAAATAATTCCCAACGAATAATGATAAGATGTAATATTCATGTATAATAAGTTTGGATATTTCTTAAAAAAAAAAAAAAAAAAAAAAAAAAAAAAAGGTGAATCTACAACATAGAATTACAAATTACATAATAGCAAAAGGAGAAATTTAATTTGTCAACTGGACAGAGTTTATTTGGTTGAATACGTTTCGCAGCTCATCCGAGCTGCTTCTTCAGTTCTGGTCAGATGCTGGTGGACACTGCTTTATATCTGTCTGAAGGGAGGAGCTTAATTACAATGAAAATTACTCTGAGACAACACATATTTAAATACAGTTTCAGTTGGTTAGGTGAGTCTATTCAGTATGGAGTTGTTTACAGTTTCTGTTAGTCATGTGAGTCTATTCAATATGGATTTGTTTACAGTTTCTGTTAGTTAGGTGTGTCTATTCAATATGGAGTGGGAGAGGGGGAGTACTTAGCATATCCATTCAGGGCCATGATGGGTGTTTTCACACCTCTGGACCTGACCTGGCTAGTCCCATTGTTTTCCCAGTTTGTTTTGATTTAGGTTTGAGGATAGAGTTATAGATGGGAGACAAATGATGTCTGAGACCCCCATTTCTGTTCAAGGAAGGATTCTCTTTCTTGACAAAAATAGCTTCTTTAACTCCCCTCTCAAACCAGTTCTTTTCTCTGGCCAAGATCTGGACCTCACTGTCCTCAAAGGAGTGGCCTGTGGCTTTTAGGTGGAGATGTACGGCAGATTGCGGCCCACCCTGGGTTTCCCGTCTGTGTTGATACATCCTTTTGTGAAGTGGCTGTTTTGTTTCTCCAATGTAGCGCTCACTGCAGTCTTCACTACACTGAATGGAGTAGACCACATTGCTTTGTTTGTGGCTCAGTGTTTTGTCCTTAGGATGGACCAGTTTTTGTCTTAAAATGTTTGTGGGTTTGAAATAGACTGGGATTTCATGTTGTCTGAAGATCCTCTGTAGTTTTTCGGAAACGCCAGCCAGGTAAGGAATAGTTACACCCCTTCTCCTGGGCTCTGGTTCTCTGTTGTCCTGTTTCTTTGCTCTCTTCGTTTTATTGAAAGCCCATTTAGGATATCCACAAACGGAGAGGGCTTTCTCCACGTGTTGTTCTTCTTTCTCCTTTCCCTCTGCGCTTGTAGGAACCACTTGGGCTCTATGTTGTAATGTCCGAATGACTCCCAGTTTGTGCTGAAGTGGGTGGTGTGAATCAAAAAGCAGATATTGGTCGGTGTGTGTGGGCTTCCTGAAGACCTCTACCTGGAGTCGGCGGTCTTCTCTTATTGTTACTGCACAATCTAAGAAGGCCAATGTGTTGTCCTTGGCATCTTCACGTGTGAATTTGATGTTCGGATCTACAGAATTGATATGTGCAGTAAAAGGTTCCAAATCTTGAATTTTGATTTTTGAGAAATTATCATCAACAAAGCGATACCAGTGCGTGGGTGGAGTGCCTGGATATGAGGCCAGGGCACTCTGTTCAAATTGTTCCATGTATAAGTTTGCAATGATCGGGGAGACCGGTGAGCCCATTGCACAGCCGTGGATTTGCCTGTAGAAGTTTCCTCTGAACTGGAAATAGGTGGTACTTAAACAAATTTCCAACAGTTGGCAGATTTGGTCGGGTGAAAGTTTGGTTCTCTCTTCTAGCTTGGTATCCTCCAGTAGTCTCCTCCTTGCTGCCTCCACCGCTACCGATGTAGGGATACAAGTGAAAAGAGAGGTCACATCAAAGGAAACCATAGTCTCATCCCGGTCAAACTGGAGATGCTTGATTTTGTTCACAAATTCGGCTGTGTTTTCAATGTGGTGCTCCGTGTTACCCACCAGCGGAGCCAAGATGTTTTTTAGGTGTTTGGCCACATTGTATGTGATGGAGTCTGTGCTGCATACAATGGGTCTGAGTGGTGCTCCTTGTTTGTGGATCTTTGGGAGGCCATAGATGCCAGGGATGGCGTCACCAGGGTACAGTCTGTAATATAGCTGTCGATCAATGAATAGACTCACATGACTAACAGAAACTAACAGAAACTGTAAACAACTCCATACTGAATAGACTCACCTAACCAACTGAAACTGTATTTAAATATGTGTTGTCTCAGAGTAATTTTCATTGTAATTAAGCTCCTCCCTTCAGGCAGATATAAAGCAGTGTCCGCCAGCATCTGACCAGAACTGAAGAAGCAGCTTGGATGAGCTGAGAAACGGATTCAACCAAATAAACTCTGTCCAGTTGACAAATTAAATTTCTCCTTTTGCTATGGATTCTACCTGGACGACTGAGGGATTCTACACACAAATTACATAATGTGACATAATACATTAGCAAAAACATTTTAGTTTAAAGACTGTCTTTAAACTCAAGAGAAATATAAAATGGATTTAAAGAGGACAATTTCAGCCTGTGATCAGTCCGAGTGTTCGTGGTCCTGTTTAGAAGTTTGGTTTTCAACAAAAAAGTGAGAGTGACTGAACTGAAAAACTCTTGGCTAATGTTAGCTATCTTGTGATTTCATGAGACTGTCAGAGACTTGTTTAACAGCACAAATCAGCTCACCTGTTGTTGTTACACCTAAGTCAGTTCTTTCTGGTCAGACTGTGTTAAAATAAAGCTGTCTGGCAGAGCAGTGCCTCCAGTTAGCTTCATGCCCCTAGAGAATGTTGATGACATCAGCTAAAAAGAATCAATTCATCTTATTCCGCCCACTCCGTTTTGGCTCTAAATACTCCTAAACCACGCCTTTTTGTGGAGGCACTTGTGCTTAAATTGGAATCCCATTCACGTCAATGGAGAATTTGAAAAAAGTTTTGCTGATTTGGTTCATTTGTGTAAAATGTTCAAATTTCATGTGCACCAAGAAGTCCCACTGGGAGGCTTAAAATGGCTTTATAGTCCATATTGAACTTGTTTGCTGTTAGGCATACAAAATAATACAACCCAAATTATGATGGCTGTGCCCATGACAACTTCCAGATCCAGAATAAGGTGAATCGTGTCTGTCGTGTATGCATGTGTATGTCTAAAAGTATGTATTCATTTGGACATACTTAAGAGTGGACATGGTTGTACCTGGTAATGAGGGACAGAGCAGTGCTGGGCTACACGGGGGACCAAAGAGGACACTCTGAAGATGTCAGTGATAAGAGCTTCCACCCGCTCTACAAGGCTGTTTCCTCCTCCATACTCCAGAGAAGGACGGAAGACCAGCTCTGGAAGGTTCAGATCCAGCTGCAGCTCCATCAGAGGGGCCACGGTGTTCTTGTCTGGACACAGCAGGCAGGAAGACGGTTCGAGTGGTGGAGAGAGAGGTCATCATTATTGTCAAGTCATCCTTTTTAAGACACATGGTCAGAAATATCTGGGTAAAGGCTAGACTTGGACTTTATTGATCCACAAGGGAAATGATTTGGACACAGTAGCTCACACTGTACAATATGACATAATAACAAAGAGCAACAATATAAATAATAATAATACATTCAAAACAAGTAGCAAAAATAGCAAGAGATTGGAATCAAATAAAGCATAAATATTGTATATGTACAAGAAATATAGAAATATAATAAATATATCTCGGCTACTAGAGGTTAAGCCTAATGTGGATTTCGACTGGGGAGTAGGGCTGGGAGGAAACATGAGGCTGGGTCCACGAGAATGAGACAAACTGAGATTTTGCTTTGCCTATTCACATTTTTGGCTTCACAATTTTCTTTTTTTTATCACTAGGTCTTTCTGTTGTCGTTATAGCACAGCTTCTTTTTTACAACTTCTCAAAAAGACTCAAGTTACCATTTTGGTGTGTAACAAATATAATTACAAATAAATGAATATTTATTTGTGTTTACAGATTGTGTTTACAGATTCAGTCATTTCTATCAGACTATGACTTTTTAATAGCAGGTCCACAGTCAGTCCTCCGTCAGTAAAAGCCCGTGCCAATTTCAAAAGCATAGTTTTAGTCGTGTTTGATACTGACCATATGTAACCATAACTGCCTCACAGAGCCCCTCCTCACTCACTCAAACACTGAGAGGAAAGAGAGGAGGAGGGCTGGCACTGCTCCACTACAACTTGAACCACGTCCCAGTCCTAAACTGACCGACCCATCTCCTGCCAGCGAGTAAGTCCTACTGAGAGTCTTATTGTTTGGCTCTGATCTGAACACTTCAGTATTTTCATCAAACAGTCCACAGCTCCACCTCTCTACACAGATTTCTGATGCTACACCCCTAAGACTTTTGTAAGCATTAAACCATTAATCAGGGCCTGGATCACCACAGATTTTGTAGCAGGTAAATTTAAAGCAGGGGGTCTGGACATTTTTGAACAGAAGTAATTTCCTGAAATCTGTGTAAATTAGATCAGCTAATATATGGTTTACAGTGGATCATATCTGTCTATAAGTTACACATGCTATTCTTATGAATATAGGCTGCTTCTCTCTATGATTCAAAGAGGGAATTAAAAGCTGTGTACAGGATATGAGTGTGCTGGTGTCACACCTGTGTTGTCCAGGAGAAACTGCAGTGAGGCCTGGATACAGTTGAAGAAGCCGTCGATGATCATGTCATCTGTGTACTCCACATAGTCCCTCCACTCCTCAGAGGACTCATCTGCTCCCAGGAGCTGCAGGTTGCTCTGAAGGCAAAGACACTTTTGTCGTGAAGCTTTGTTTAGCAACATGTGCATGTTTGTATTCAGCCTTAGAACATCCTAATGACGTTTATCATTATTTTACAGCACAGTCAGAGCACAGTAAGGACAGAAATGGCATGGTAACTAAAAGTGACATTTTGATTATTAGAAGGACACGCTTGTCACACTTCTTGTTGATTCCATTGTAACAATCCAAACTTTAACTTGGAATTATCTGAAACATATTAGTATTTTCATGGTACCAATATGGAAACAGATCTGTAAATACATTCACCCATTGTAGTCCTTATCACCAGCCTATTTCAATCTATTACCATACAATCATATAATATGCTCCTGAGTAACCTGCAGCTGTTATCACTGACCATTGATGTTATCAATATAAATACATAATGTATTTGTCAGATTATTCAGATACTCCATTAGTATGGATTATAGCAAAGACGTTTCTGCTTGTGTCTATATCATCAGAATGGTGTTTTGAAAATAATGATTGCTCAAACGTACATGAATCACTCCAAATACAACTTCAAGAGAATAAAATGAGAAGGGAAACAATTAGAGTTTTCATGATTAAAAGCTCTGAAAAGTTGATTTTGCAAAATAGGTCTCTAATTCTCTTTATAATAGTCTCTATAAATAGGTTCAGAAATGTGTATTATGGTATAACAGTATAGTTCACCATCATGTTTGTGACTGTCATGTGACTGTCATGTGATTGTGGTGTGAAGTGAACCTTGAGGAGGAAGTGGATCTTGTCTCCAGAGGAGCGCACTGTGCTGTAAAAGCGTTGAACCCTCTCAGCCTGCTCATCCAGACACAGCAGGGTGTCTCTCCTCCCTTCTCTGCGCTCAAACATGGGGCTGGTCCACACTCGTGTGTTCCTCTGGATCTCCTCTATGTTCTCTTTGCTCCTGAGCAGCCTGGACTCCAGCTCACACACACAGTCCCTCACAGCCTGGATGTAGAGCCACACATCTACAAGCACATGGCAGAACTTTGAAGATACACCAGGCCTAGGTATATCAAACTGACTGAAGGTGATTCAGGGTTTCACAGGGAAACAAATACAATAGTTTTCTATTAAGTGTTAATTCTGGTACATTTACAGAAATGTTGACTAAGGTACACTGTCCCTGCTAAAGAAACCAAATAATTAAAACATGTTTGGATAAATTTATTTGCAATTATTATATACACTTGTTCACCTTAAGAAAATAAAAAAAGATATAATAAACCAAATCAATCAATGAATTAATTACTCAAAGTTTGCACAGCAGTGGTCAAAGCAAAGGGTAAATGATCTTTGTAAAAATCTGAACTCTAAAACAATTTTGGAGTTACTTTGAGTTGATCTTTTGTTTATTTTATTATTTATTATATTATATTCCACATGTGTTCAGTGACAATCCACAGTGTAAATAGTCATGGAAATAATAAAAAAAAAAAGAAACGTAAAAGACAATAAAGTGTCCAAATTTTTGACATGTATTTTTTATAAGTGCTTGACAGAAACAGAATAAAGTATATTTGTCCATTCAACAAAAATGAAATAGAGAAAAAGTAGTAGAAGTAGTACATTCTACTACATATGTTACTTCATATCTGTGTCATACTACTACTACTACTACTACTACAACTACTACTATACTACTACTACTACTAAAACTACTACTACTACTGCTACTACTACTGCTAGTACTACTACTACTACTACTACTACTACTACTACTACTACTACTTCCACTACTTCTATGCTTTTTCTATGGAAGTGTTATTATTTTGCCAGGAATGCTGCACAGTATAGAACTGAACTTGTCTATCATGCATTTATTCATTCACAAGTGTAGGCATCACATGTAAAACATTTACAACATTCTTACTATAACCTGGAAACAGATCAGTTTAATTCCATACTGTGTAACATTCTGAACAAGGCATTGACATCTCAGTGGAGGTTACCAGAAAATGTTTTAATGAAAGAAATTTGAAATGAACGACGTGTGTTTCTCAGTCCCTCTGTGCTGTTACTTTATTGTGTATTTTATGTGTGTTAGACCTTTGGAGTTCCAGTGCAGGCTCTCCTCTGCCCTGCTGAGCTCAGAGTCCAGGGCCCCGAGCTGGGCTTGGATCAGGGGCCGCTCCACATCCAGCACTGAGAGCATCACCTGTACAAGCATTTGAAACACATGGAGGAGGGAGTGGAGGGGTCAGTTCTCTGAATATTCTGTTAAGGATGTTGTAGAATAAATGGTAGTAATCCGAGAGTAGAAGAGAAAAGGCAAGACGCTGGAGTTCTAAAACAGGAGAAGTTTATTTACCATTTAACCTGGCTCACAAAGAGTCCATTTTGCATAATATAAGAGCTTTAAATATTACTACTTGCTTACTTGCCAAATTAGAGAAAACATGTGTTGTACCTTGTTGTAGTGGTTGGCGGTGATCTCCAGGTTAGACACATACTTCCACAGCTGCTCCCTGCTGGAGTAGAGCTGTAGAGCAGCCTCAGGGATGGCCTCGGTCTGCCCACTTTCTAAATACTTCACCTCACGCAGGACAGACACCAGCTAGAGCAAAACAACATTTCAGCACCACAATAAAAACTAAAAAAACAACAACATATTTTTTGACCATTTTCAACACAAAACTAGTAGTATTATATAGCTGCTTTAAAACTAACATGCCTTATTGACACTTTACAGTGACATTACACTGGAAGGCTTACTTATGTATATATTAGGCAGAATGTTCAGAGGTTACCAAGGAGACACAATTTTAGACTTGTTAGTTTATTGGCTATCAGCCTTAAATCTCCAGCTCAGGCTAATATTTTGTTTTGGTCAATCTGCTGCTTAACAAATAAACACAAAGCTCTATATTTAAATTGTAATATGAAGAGAGAGCTGCACAAAAACATGATTACACCGCTCTTACAGGTTTATGGAAAAAATGTTTACAAAGTTTGAGGTAAATTTAAATCATAATAATCTGGGAAAAACAATCATAATCAGCCTAAAATATCAGCACAGAAGAATAGGCAGAGCTTATCGGCCCTCGGTTTCTCTGTATTCTAAACAATTAGCATTGGCATCACCTATGAAAAAAAACAAACATATCAGTATATCTGTGTACTGTAGAAATGTCCAGACCTGTGGGTTGAAATTGACAGACAGAAGGCGGCTGGAGGGGTCACGTTTGAGGAGGGGCAAACCTAGGTTGTACTCAGAGTTCTCTGCCACAGTCTGTGCCCAGGAGTCATACAGGCTACCCGCATACCTGAAACACACCATGGCATCATGAACTAAACTACTGAACCCTTCAGCTTACATCATACAGTTAAAAGCAAAGGACTAATCACTACAGCTCACTACTACGACTACACTAGGTGTTCCTATAGACTGTAGTCTATAGTCAGAGTGCAAAACCAAAGAGACAATGAGGAGTGAGGTTGTTGAAGGTACACACCCTAACTGTGTAAAGATCAGCTCTGTACGACTCTCACTGTAAAAAAAATAGCTTTATATGACTCTCACTGTAAAGATCAGCTCTGTACAACTCTCACTGTAAAGCTCAGCTCTGTACAACTCTCACTGTAAAGATCAGCTCTGTACAACTCCCTCACTCTGTAAAGATCAGTTCTGTATGACTCTCACTGTAAAGATCAGCTCTGTACAACTCTCTCACGCTGTAAAGATCAGCTCTGTACAACTCTCACTGTAAAGATCAGCTCTGTACAACTCTCACTGTAAAGATCAGTTCTGTACGACTCTCTCACGCTGTAAAGATCAGCTCTGTTCGACTCTGTCATTGTGTAAAAATCAGCTCTGTACGATTCACTGTGTAAAGATTAGCTTTGTATACAACTCTGTCACTGTAAAGCTCTTTACGACCCTGTCATTGTAAAGATGATGGGAATCGGCTCCTCAGAGTGCGCTTCTTATTGCATTTGGGCTGCGTGCTTCATTTCCTGAGGGCGGCGCAGAGGCAATCAAAGCGAGCACTCACACTCATAAATCATACAGCGCTTTGTCCACGCTGACGGGCAGTATGTCCTCCTCCTGACTGCAGTGGTCAAGGCTTTAAATGACAATAGAGTGGATACTACCATTTCATTTTTGCTTGTTTCTTTGGAGGTGTCATTACTCTACTTGGAATGTTCCACAGTAAGGCATTAAACAGCTTTACCTTACATTTATTCAATTACAGGTGGTTTTATAGCTCAAAAATACCTAAAAAAAACAAAAACAAAAAAACAAAAAACAAAAAAAACCAGGCATTCTGACTGTGAGCGGGGTTGCCTCTCCACAGATCTGACCTGTAACTTGGTCTGGTTTGGTCTCCATGAAGATTGATAGGTTTAATGCCATACTGTGAAACATTCCAGACAAAGCAATAACATCACCATGAAGAAAAGCGTTTGCCGGACCCTCCAGCAGAAAAGTTACACAATGCACCTTTAAGTTGTATTCTTACACATTAATTGTAAACTAGCTAAAGTGTATGATACCTCTACTGATGATGATGCATTGGTCTATAGTAGACAGACTAAAAATAAAGGGTTACTGAAACGTGTGAATGAAACAAAACACAACTCCAGGTCTGTTTTTGAGAAGGAACAACATTCTAACATGGCTTGAACCTCACAAGAGTCCAATTTGCGTGATATAGGACAGTTAAGGAACCATTCCAGAGCTAAAATGCTTCTAGCTTGCTCGATGTAACTTTGAATTCACACTCATTTCTATGACCAGACGTGCAGTGCAGTGATGCTGGACAGCTTGAGAGATCATGTTTGGAGGCGTGGTGCAGTAATGAGACCATAAATCATGCTTAGAGTTCAGAGTCTACACAGTCCCCCTGGGCCGCTTCAGAAATGTTTACACACTCAACTTCGTGTACATTACATGAAATTTACTACGCCAAAACAAATGAGATCAGCGTTTTATTTATTTGGAAATCAAGTTTCAAAACACATTTTAAACATGACCAGAGGCAAGTCAACCAGTGAGAAGCCTGAAATATGATCTGCTTACCTAAAAGAATGACATCGATTTTAGAACACATTTGCAGAAATTGTAAAAAAACAGCGTGAAGTTCACAATTATTGCTCCATTCAAAATAGGTGTTTAGTTCAAAAATATACGACCATGTATGTGTCTTTTTTTATTTCCATGATTTTTTTCACTGTGCAGATTCTCACTGAAGACATCAAAACTATGAATGACATAAGTGGAATGTAGTAAACAAAAAATAAACTCCAAACTTGTTTTAGGTTTTAGACGTTTAAAAATAATATTATTATTATTATTACTATTCAGTGTTCTATGTTGCACCTCATCACCAAAGCAAGTTCCTAGACTGTGAATTGTGTTCACTGACAATGGCAATAAAAGCTTTCTGATTCTGATTCTGATTCTGATAACATTAACCCGTTGCTTTGAACCTTGGTATATGCACATTTCTTGACCCTGACTCTTGAGACTTCATCAAGAATCTCATTGAGAGAAGATCAAGGGTTTGCAGCTCTGTCGACAAAGCATAGGGTGGCTACTTTGTGTATATATATATATTTAGTTCTTTGTTGATGCATTTGAATGTGTGTAGTGTGTGGAGAGTGCCTCCAGTGGTGGTTTGGGGGGCACACACCTGTCCAGCAGCTGCATCATGTCCTCATACTTCTGAAGGACTCGGGCTCCTGCCGCACTGTCCAGACACCTGCACAAACAACACATGTGACAATCTCACCAAATTTACACAAAAGGAAAAGTCCACGCATGGAAGTACAAAGTTAAAACCATACTCAGGAACATTCTACATGGAGATAGTTATGTTTTATGCAATGCTGTGGAAGAATAGAGTCAAAGGAACAACATTCCCATGGGAACAAGCAGGAGGAGGCCCTGTTCCAGGCCAAATAAGTAGGACAGTGTTGTTGTATTCATACTCACGGGTAGGACAGCTGTCTAAACATGGAGAACGGTGTCTGGATTCTTCTCCTCAGCTCCTGGACCCACCTGAGGCCTCCAGACACTGTGGGCATGTTCTTGTTCATTGGAGACCAAGCTGTGACACCAGAGTGGCATATTTAGACACTTACATCTTTATCACTAACATAACACAACAACAACCTGTAAGCTGCCATTGATTACTGTTAATATTATAGTCATCTCTCACCCAGGTGGTCAGCCGCCTTTAAGCACTTTGTGTACATGAGCTTAACACTGTCCAGCTCTTGGTCAAACATGGACACTAGTGTGGGGTATCTGTCCACAGCATCTGCAGCCACCAGGGGGCGCTCAAGCAGGCTCCCAAACATGTCCAGCACCTGCAGGTCAAACACAGGGCAGTATAAGGCCATGTTAGAGCCTCAGTGTGAGGTACTGAATAACTGTAGTAAACAGGAGTTTGGAGGGGATACCTTGAAGGCATGCTCCAGTCCAGGGGCACTGTCAAAGGCCTGGCAGAAGATGGCGCCAAGACGCCGATCTGTGTCCTCCACCAGGAGTTTGAATTGTTTCACATCAGCATCAAACTCCTGCACACATCGTTAGACAATTAACAAAAGCTATTTTACAGAATCAAAATATTGGTAAATATCTTTTACCATGTAAATATTAAAGGGCCCATATTGCTGGAAATGACTCAAAATAACTCAATTTGAGGTAAAGAGCTAATATGAAAACTACTGCTTCATGACATCACAAGGTGGAACAGAGCATTTTGAGCTTTGGAGACAGACTAATAATAAAGTGTTACTCAAACATGTGTGAATAAAACAAAACACAACTCCAGGTCTGTTTTTGAGAAGGTAACATAAATTTGCAAATCCATACACCATGAACACAAACATATACATTGTTCAGTTTATTTTACAATAATTACTGTAAATAAAAGATCTTGGTACCAAAAATAATTTATTTGAGTGAATACGGACATTACTTTGAATCACTTTGTTTTAATACTATATGACTATAAAGAAATGATGTAGCTGGAACTACAACAGGTGAGATGATTTGTGCTGTTAAACAAGTCCCTCTCCGATAAGATTACAGTTACAAGCTAGTTAGCATTAGCCAACAGTTTTAATTTATTTATTTGTTTAATAGGGACAGTGCATATTAATGAACATCTACAACACTGCAGTGTAAATATGCCAGATTATAGCAAAAATGCTAATTTCCATTTGTAGTCCCTCGGCAGGTGACGCCATAGCAAAAACAAGTGACAATAGCAACAGTTAAACACTAAAAGTGTCCACAAGTCTGGTTTTCCTTTAGCCACTGTTTCACGGAAGAGAGTTCCAGAACTTAGTGCCTTTGACTGAGACACACTTTGTCCGAATGTTGTGTGTCTGTGTGGTACCTCACAGTTCCCCTGGGGCCGTGGACCCACTGTCTTTGTTTTAATAAAATTCTGTAACGGAGGGGGGGCAAGCCCATGCAAAACTTTATATACAAAACATCCATATTTTAAATTAACAAAATTATTAAAATTAAGCAAGTTGTCCTTATCTAAAATAGTGCAGTGGTGAACTGAGAATGGTTTCAATGGTCCAATAGTTTTACAGCTTTTTTAAAAAGTGATTCAACTGGTTTGAGTGTTGTGCCAGCAGCAAGTGACCATGTGGTTATGCAAAACTCTATATGAGACAGAATCATGGAGTGTAAAAACATTCGTGCCGCATATAGAGTCATAAAGGATCTTGCCTGTCTAAAATTCAAGCTAAAATTAACAGTTTTTGTGAGGCGCTTAATGTGTTTCTTAAATGTCAATGTCGGGTCCAATGTCAGTTCCAGGTATTTAAACTCTTTGACGAGACTGAGTTCCACCCTGTCCAGAAAAACATTGGACCGTTGTAACGTAGTTGTTTTTTTTTACTGAACATCATGCAGACAGTTTTCTTTATATTGAGTTGCAAGCATTGGTTCTTGACCCACTTTTGGACATGAGTCATGGCTGATGTTAACTCTTCTGAAGCTTCTTGTACAGTTTTGGCATGTGTAAAGATTACAGCATCATTAGCTACAGCTGGACATTGACATTTGGACACATTTACGGAAGATCATTGATAATATAGACTAAATAAAATAGGTCCTAAAATGCTACCTTGGGGGACCCCTGTTGGACAGTGAAGGTAGGGAGATTTAAAGCCAGAGAGAGGGAAACACATTGTTGTCTGTGGGACAAATAAAATTCAAACCAATGCAAAGCCTCTTTAGACAAATTAAAATGATTTAATTTAGATAAAAGAATCTGGTGATTTACCATGTCAAAAGCCTTCTTAAAGTCTAGGAATACTGCACCCACATCTGCATGTTTGTCAAGAAGACTTTGTATGGCGTCAAAATAGTGTCATAATACACACGCGTAAATATTAACTGCGAGCGAGCAACATTTCTCCGCGCGCGAGGAGAAAACTAAGACCTGCGCGCGAGCGAGCAACATTTCTCCGCGTGCAAGGAGAAATCTGTGACATGCGCTTTTCTGTTCGCTTGCGCGAGGTGGATTTCTGCTCCCTGTAGGTAACTATGACAACAAAACATTTGTGCTTAAACGCTATATATATATATTATATTATATATATTATAAATAAACAAACCGTGTGTATATTAACTGTCTACGAAATAAATCGGCAGAAGTTTTGTTTTTCCGTCAAGCATTTCAGTTCCGTATGTCTGAGCCTCTTCCGGAATACGTCACTCTGCGCATGTGCAGCGCAGATCGGGTAGGAAGACCACGGCGGGCACCGACACACTAGCCGTGTCCCAATTCGAAGGCTGCAAAGGCCGGGTGCTCCAAAGGCTGTGCAGCCTTCGAACCAGCCTCCGCGGACCGCAAGGCTGTGGTCGAAATGGGACAGGTCCAGCCTACGGAGCCGCTCCTGTCGCTCAGCAACCGAGACACGCTGCTAACGCTAACAACACGCACCACGCAGATTATGCACACGGATCAATAACAAAGATTACGCCTGGGTAACTGAACTGTCGGATTTTGAGACCAAGTTATTCTAATAATTCTCATCCAAATCTTGTGGCTAAAACGAAAAAGTATGTTTAACTTTTGCAAAACGAAACTGTTATATTTCTGGGATATGTCTAAAATAGGCTAAATTACCTTAAAAGTTTCAAATACAGTGATGAGATATGCACTATTAATTATTAATATCATTATTAAATATTTTTATATTGACCAAGGATTACATTTATACAGGGAATGCATTTAAATCAGTTTATAAAGAAATACATCTCTCCTTTGAGAAAAGATGGTTTATTAAACATTCAAAGGAACTTCTCGAAATACTTTATCATAATGTGAAAAATCAAACATTAAACCCTTTACAAATATTCAATGCATTAATAAGTCATTAAAAACAGTTGTATGACAGTGTACTCTCAAATTGTGTTCCCTTTTTGCTGAAGCAGGTGACAGTCCAAATTGAACAAACTGATCAGGCGGATTACCACTGCTTAATTCCAGTACAACATTCTTATAGTACATGTAATTAGTTACTATCAAAAGAGACATCAAATAAGTGGCACATTTCACCGTGATTCATGTCAGTATAGACTGAAAAACATTCAGATAAACTTATGAGCAAATGATGTGTTTTCAGTTTTGTCTCACACACCTGTTAAGGTCATATAAAGCCACATTTATCATGGGACACTTCCTCAGTGATTAAGCTGTTTAGGTGCTCCTCACCTAAGGTGCAAAGAAACTACCATTTGACTATTTTACTTCTGCAGGAAATTAGAAGTTAAACCTAAACTTTATGGACACATCACTATTAGGACACATTAGGGACAGCAGCAAACAGCACGTGCAGGAGGGAGGCCTGATGCAACCAGAGACCCCACGGGTCTTCAGTCAGCATGGACAGTGGAGACATGACCCAGTGCACTTGGACCACTCAGTGTGATGTATCTCGTCTTCTGGAGGAGGAAGAGCAGAATGGGCCTTATGTCTAATTGGTCAAAGTCCTGTCCTGCAGAGTGAACACACATGACACACATTAAGAGAACTACAAAACTAAGAGGAAAATGAGGTTCACAGAGCATGTACATTCAGATCCAAAAGCTGTTTATATAAACTGAAACATCTTAATTAATAGAGGAATCCCACACATTTGAGAAAGGTGTATTTTCAGAATTTAGATTTCAATATGAGCATGATTATTTTGCAGCCCTTATTATTACTGGAGTAATAAAGCAACATGCAACATGCCTAATCAGGAGCAGGAGTCTGGGTCAGCACACCTCCAGTGCAGTGTTAGCTTCACTTTGTCATCTGCATTTGACCCATTTCATGAATCATGAACATCTCATCAGCCAACAGTTCTGTGGCCCCAGCAGTGTTGTGTCCTCATACAGGAGGCTGCAGATGAGAAAAGAAAATTCATATAAAACATTTCAAACAGTTTTCTCATTGTTATACTATTAGACCTCAAGTGGGAGCCGACCATCAGCTCCCTCATCAAGAAAGCCCAGCAGAGGATGTACTTCCTGCGGCAGCTGAGGAAAGCCAAGCTGCCTGCTCAGATGATGGTGCAGTTTTACACGGCCATCACTGAGTCCATCCTCACCTCCTCCATCACTGTGTGGTACGCTGGGGCCACTGCCAGGGACAGACAGAGACTGCAGCGCATTGTGCGCTCTGCTGAGAAGGTGATCGGCTGTAGCCTTCCATCTCTTCAGGACCTGTACGTCTCCAGGACTCGGGGGCGAGCAGGCCGGATAGCAGCTGACCCCTCTCACCCTGGACATGGACTATTCGAGCCACTTCCCTCTGGCAGAAGGCTACGGTCCATACGGACCAGAACCTCTCGCCATAAGAACAGTTTCTTCCCCTCTGCTGTTGGACTCATAAACACTTTATGAACACTTATAACATCTGTACTAAGGACACTTTATAATACCTGTACTAAGATGGACACTTTATAACACCTGTCACCTTAAATAAGTCATGTCACGTCACTTGCTCTTTTGCACTGTCAGTTTGCACTGTTGTTCTGATGCTCTGTATATACTTGACTATTTTTTTTATTATATATCTTAATCTTTTGCATGCTCTTACTTTATTTTTAATAGTGATACTTTATTATTATTATTATTATTATCTTTTTTTAATAGTGATATCTCTACTTTATATTATTATTATTATTATTATTATTATTATTATTATTACTATTATTATTATTATTATTATTATTATTATTATTCAGTGTTCTATGTTGCACCTCATCACCAAAGCAAGTTCCTAGTTTGTGAATTGTGTTCACTGACAATGGCAATAAAAGCTTTCTGATTCTGATTCTGATTCTGATGTGACAGACATAACAGACACAGGTGTCAAGTATCTACACCAGTGTCTGCACCTGTTAAATGAGCCTAATGTCCATCTTAAATCTGACCTGTCCAGGCAGTGTTATTTACCCTTCACTTTACAAACATGCACGGATTGGAAAAAGCAGATAATGTATTCCCAGAATTAAATGCATACGATGGAGGCTTATATTACGTGATTTACAAGTAAATATAAGCTGTATATAATCTATAGCTACCCTGGTTTTCCTCTCAATAAAAGGACTTCACGCTCTGTACTGATGATCATGTGTGTCAATATTTATTCTCTCGTTAACACCGTACACACCGTGAACACCGTGAAAACTAAGACACCGACAGAGAAAATAGCTCAGCTTTACATACAATATCTTAAACTACATATATAATACAGAACAATATATTACCGTGTTAGGGTTTCCAGCGGTAGTTAAGTAGCATTTCTTGGTGTATTTTCTTTACACTTTCCTGCTTTCTCTCTATCATTTTTTCTCTCTTTCGCGGCTACTCTTTTTCTCCGTTTACTTCCGAGGCAAAGTAAAGGTCACATGGTAAATATTTTTACAAATAAAATATATGAAAATAAACAACAGTGTTGTTCTGACATCTCAACAGACAACAACAGAGCAACAACAACTTATAACCATGAAAACAAATAAACTGACACCATCATCAGCTACATAGTCAAACTGTCTTTTAAGTTTAATGCATGAAATAATGTGTTTTTATCTTACCTCCGAGCTACACTGGCCAAGTGTTCACGTGTTTACATGAAAACGTCCTCCTCGTAGTTTCATTAATCCCTCCGTGGTTTTCTTTTCCCCTGGCAGTAAAAAAAAACATTATTAGTGTTTGATGGAAATCTGTCCAAATATGAAAGTTTGAGCGGACTTTTCATTTGACACTTTGCAGATTACTAGCCAAACTTTTACCTCAAAGCTCCGAGGTTCACGCAGTTAAAAACAAACTTATTTGACATAGCAAAAGGAGAAATTTAATTTGTCAACTGGACAGAGTTTATTTGGTTGAATACGTTTCGCAGCTCATCCAAGCTGCTTCTTCAGTTTTGGTCAGATGCTGGCGGACACTGCCTTATATCTGCTTGAAGGGAGGAGCTTAATTACAATGAAAATTACTCTGAGACAACACATATGTGTTGTCTCAGAGTATATGTGTTGTCTCAGAGTAAATTTCATTGTAATTAAAGGAGAAATTAAATTTCTCCTTTTGCTATGGATTCTACCTGGACGACTGAGGGATTCTACACACAAACTTATTTGACAGTTTTGTGGTTTATGGCCGTATTTTACATGTACAGTTGTGTTTGTGATGATTTCCTAAAGTTAAAAGTGTACTCACATGTTTTTCTCCGCTCTCCGGACGGGCTTTTTGCTCCGTGTTTTCACTCCGTGTTCTCGTGCGCTGAACTCTAAAGTCTGTAGAAGGTTGCATGATGGTGTTTTAAAAGGCTACAATGCAAACTTCGCTTCCATGTCTTGATGTGACACCTGGCAGGACATGTTGTCGGTGCCCGGTGTGATCTTCCTACCCAATCTGCGCTGCACATGCGCAGAATGACGTATTCCGGAAGAGGCTCAGACATACGGAACTGAAATGCTTGATGGAAAAACAAAACTTCTGCCGATTTATTTCATAGACAGTTAATATACACACACGGTCTGTTTATTTCAGATATTCTGCATTAGCACAAAACCCAGTAGTCCAATCACTGTTAGCGTTTAAGCACAAATGTTTTGTTGTCATAGTTACCTACGGGGAACAGAAATCCACCTCGCGCGAGCGAACAGAAAACAACTTTGAGAGCAGAAATGAATATCGCGCGAGCAGAAATCAACTTCGAGAGAGCTCGTTGTCTTTTCAAGGGCGTGTCTGCCCCCAGTGGTTGTTTTGCGCGCATGTCACAGATTTCTCCTCGCGTGCGGAGATATTTTGCTCGCTCGTGCGCATGTCACAGATTTCTCCTTGCGCGCAGAGAAATGTTGCTCGCTCGCGCGCAGGTCTTAGATTTCTCCTCGCGCGCAGAGAAATGTTGCTCGCTCGCAGTTAATATTTAGGCGTGTGAACTAATGACACTATTCTGGCGCTATAACTTTGGACATTTTCAACAAAAAAGCAATTTGTAGACTCTGTGGAATTGTGACTATGAAAACCAAACTGCATTGGGTGCAAAGGTGTAGTGCTTGTGGTTAGATTTTCATTTAATTGTTCGGCCACCCATCTCTCAGCAATTTTGGAGATGGCAGGGAGGATGCTAATGGGACGGTAATTAGCCATTTTAGACTTATTGCCACTTTTAAAAATTGGAGAAACCATTGCTAACTTCCACGCTGAAGGCACAACACTTTGTCTGAAGGACAGATTCAACAGATGTTTAACTGGTGTAATTAACACATCTTTGTGCAGTTTTAAAAAGTGTGTGTCTAGTCCATGTGTGTCTTTTGCCTTGGAGGAATTAAGAGAATTAATAATGCGTCACTGTCACCTTTTTCATTGATTGATATGCCTTTATTAGTCCCACAGTGGGGAAATTCCAGTAGAAATGAAATACAGCATCACATGAGGACAGGGGGGGGAGGAGAAAAAACAAAAGTGAATCAACCCCAGACCATGCTCCTGACAGGGGCATCATATGGAATGAGTGCACAAAATAAAAACACCTCCGAGCATCAGCAACATAGTCAAAACACAGTACAAACATTACACAGGACAAGCAACAGGGGAGGGGAGAGGAGTAAGAAAGTCCAACTCAGGCAAGACAGCATCCGGATCCTGCAGCCACTGACGGCGCTTATACAACGGACCCGCCCACCCGGTCGGGGGTACAAAGCTGCGAGGGGGTTAGGGAGGGGCCAGGCTCCCTCCGCTGTAATCTCAGGGCGATTTGACACCAGCCCGGCCTTGGTCGTGACCAGTACTGGCTTGGGGAGGCCAAAAGATAAGATTGCGTTGTTATAGTTTTAGAGCGAGCAGCTGCGCCAATTCTTTAAACACTGCTCTTGTTTGTCCAATTGGTCTCAAGGTCATCTCTCTATGCAGAGCAGCCAAAATTCTCCTAGATGTTATCCCTGTTGCGAATTAGAGCCAAAGTTCCATCCAGTCTGCGATCCATAGTCGCTAACCTCTCCGAGATGTTTTCCAAAGTCTTTTCCAAAGTGCGGTGCGAGACCACCAAACTTTCCAAGATACGGCTCAAAGTCACAGTCTGAGTATCGGCAGCTTTGCCCATCGTTCCGATCAATCCGGGCAGCCAAGTGGGGCTTTGAACAGCTGCCTCGGTGCTCTGATTTTTCTTGAAAGACAGGGCCACGCCTAATCCAATCAGCAAAAGTCCTGTAATCATGGTTCCGAATAAGTATAAATCTTCTATATCCTCAACGGAAAGCGCAGCCAGACACACAACACGCCACTTGTCCCAACTGTCCATCATGTATCCGGCAGCGTAAGTTCCGGCGGGGCACGCAGGTTCACCCGATCCTGCTTGTCTTGTTGAAAAAATGGTGTCAATAGCGTTCAGAGACCAATTTATCAGATCCATAATAAATTTGGTTTTAGAGAGCAGAGCGGAGAGAGTCACTCAGGGAAAAAGACTAGACACTAGACCAGACAAGACAGAGAGCAGAGCAGGAAAGATAAGGGGCAGGAGAGGAGAGAAAACGCGTCCGCCCTCGCCAAGAGCCAGAAGAGAAGATTTTGTTGAAAATCAAACCTTAACAGGACCATGATCACTCAAATTGATCACAGGCTCCTGAAAATGTGCTGTTTAAATCCATTTTGTATTGGACAGTGTTAGCAGACTTTTACTGTCTGCCATTGACTTCCTCTATTAGTATTTAGTAGATCATTTAACAGAATAAAAACATCATCTTAATTCCAAAAGACTGTGCTAAAAGAGCAAAAAAAAAAAACAAAAAACAAAAAAACACTTTGAAGCTGTATTGCGTTCCTACCGTATTACTGAGGTCCAAACATGTGCTGGATTTCTCTGTGAAGTTCTTGAATAACTCCACAAAGTTTTGGTGCAGGGTGTATACGTGCTGGCTCAGGATATGACCCTTCACCCCTCCAAACTCCAGCTTCTCCAGTTTAAACAGCTCCACCGCCGTCACCACCACGTCCTACAAAGTCCAAGTACTTTATATTACACAATGTATACAAGTTTTTTTAGTTTCATGTTCCAAAAGTAAAATCATGTTTCTAAGGGGAGAAAGGCTGCCAAACTATACCAACACCTTCTCCAGTAACCACAGATCACTCACAGCTCTATTGTGCTTTAGATGTGACTTGTCTCTCCCAGGTGCACTGCTCTGGGATCAAACCACCAACTCCTGCCTCATACAGTGTGACAGTGAGTCCAGCGTAAGTGTACAGGCACTTTAGCATGTGTTATATAAGCTGGCACACACCAGACATGTAGTATATTTGTAATTGACACGAACAAAGGAACAGCACAGAAGATCAGTCTTATGCACTCTGTACAACATTACACAGACAACTGAAATGAATCTGAGCCAAAGCCTCATGAGGTCACCAATAGTATGAATATAAATAATGTATAGCATTATTTTATGCTTTACATTTCTCTAACCTAGTCATAGTATAATACAATAATACTCCACTTATTGTGTCCTTAAAGAAGACCTGCAGTGTTTGTGTCTGCTATATAAACGGGGGTAAATGAGCAAAATGGTGTCCTGAAATAAGTGATTAAAGATTACTCAAACATGCACAAATCACTCCAAATACAACTTTGAGAAGGTAAAATGGTGAGGGCTAACAACAAAAGCTTTAAAGACCGACTAATAATAAAGGGTCACTCAAACATGTGTGAATGAAACAAACACATTTATAACATGGCTTTAAACTCACAAGAGTCAGTTTTGTGCATAATATAAGACCTATAGGATCATTCAGAATGTGTGGCTTCATTCAGTGTTACCTTGACAGTGTTGAGTCTCTGTATGAACAGGTCCAGTTGGGTGAAGATCAGGTGAGGGGAGAAGTCCCAGGGTGGAGGGGCATGTCCATTCCTCTGGTACTGGCTCAGACTGGCCCTGCGTTCATCGTATGTGCTCCTGAACATTTGCAGGACCTCCAGGCTGGTCTGCAGCTTCTCCAGGCTCTGGGACACCTCCTCTCGCAGCAGCTCCTCTGGGACTAAATATGCCTGGGCCTGAGGAGAAACACCAGATGTAGGATCAACATGTGTTTGTGATGGGTATGTTCACAGCCCCTCACTCACCCTCCTCTGAACACTTCAAATGTTCTGTTTGTATTTTGGTTTTTAAGTTCATAAGCCATCACCAGATTGATCCTTTGCAGCTGATGTTATCAACATTCCTGGGGTTATGAAGCTAACTGTAGACACTGCTCTGTCTGAAGCTCTGTCACTCAAATTAGACTTTAATCTGATCTCTGTTTAAACACAAATTGACCATAAAGAACTGACTAATTGACTAGAATTAAAACAGGTGAGCTGATTTGTGCTGATAAACAACTTTCTTACACATTCAGTTAATCACTCTTAGGTTTTGTCAAGTTTTCTTTTCAGACAATCTTAAAACATTTTTGCCTGTGTTCACTAATGTGTGCATTGTCTCTCCATGCTGAACATTCCACCATAGAGATAAATGTAGAACATCCCCAGTGTGATGTCACTGCAAAGTATCAATAGTCAAATTGTGGTCACACAACAAACACATGGCTCTATTAGCTATGCATTTATGGGGGAAAACTTTCCCGGACATTATTTTAAGTTAAAAAAAATACGAAACATCCCAGTGTGACTAAAGGCATGTTCAAAAGAGAACTAAGGCCACAAGAATGCATCCTACCTGCTGTTGTTGTGCAAATGTATATGTCTTTAAGTATAACTGCTTTGGAATTTCATGTTTTAGAATTTAATATAATGACGATATAGGTGTGTTTCCTACAGGGATGTTAAGGGATGTTCAGATGAAGTGGACAGAACAAGAAGAACAAGTGTGAATACAATTCCAGGTGTGTTTTTGTTAAAACCTTAAAGAGCCCATATTACACTAATTTTTTTGTTCACTTGAAAAGTACCACTACATGACATCACAAGGTGGAACAGAGCACTTTGAGCTTTGGAGATGTAGAAGACTAATAATAAAGGGATACTCAAACATGTGCGAATGTTGAGGTAAAAAGATAAAACATGCTTAAATCTCCATCCATCCATTTTCTCCCGCTTAATCCGGTTGGGTCGTGGGGGCAGCACGCTGCCCATTACTCTGTGCACCAGACCCAGACCCCTATGAACGTGGTGAGCCCACAGGAGGGAGGAATTCCTTGACGGTCCTTGATTGTATACTGTTCATAGGTGTTGCATGTTTTTGGTTGATGGGGGTAAACCGGAGTACCCGGAGGAAACCCATCCAGACACGGGGAGGAAACATGCAAACTCCACACAGAAAGGCCCGGGCGTCCCGGGGATCGAACCCGTAACCTTCTTGCTGTGAGGCATGAGTGTTGCCACTCGGCCACCATGCCGCCATATCGTCCTGATACACAGGCCAGAGTTATATCGGTCTTTCTCTGTGAAGTAGTTTCAATATTATTGTTTATCATGATATTTCTCTGTAGCGATGTATCAGGCTGTTATCATGACAGACCTAGTTTATGCTTCCAATTATAAAACATCCTTTCACTTCCGATCATGACAAGCTCCCACACCTGACCCACTGGGCACCACACAGGGGCCCCTGAAGTTTCAGTTTAGTTTATTAAAGACCTTGTACAATTAAAACATAAATGTTGCCATTTAATGCATTGCACCAGAGTTAGCCTCAGGCTAATTTACATCTGTGGTCCCTGGCAGGACATAAAAACATAAAAACATATAAACATAAAGATACAGCTAGGGGACCCCTGAAGAGGGTCGCTGTAGAGGGTCCCTGTTGAGGGCCCCCGAAGAGGGCCCCTGTAGAGGGTTGCTGTAGAGGGTCCCTGTTGAGGGCCCCCGAAAAGGGCCCCTGTAGAGGGGCCCTGAAGAGAGCCCCTTAAGATGGTCTCTGTAGAGGGTCTCTGCTGAGGACCCCTGAAGAGGGCCCCTGTAGAGAGCACTCTGACCTGTTGGAGCAGCAGGTTGCATGTCTCCTGCAGAAGGACGATGATTCGGGCGGGGCGGCAGTAGAAGCGGGAATGGGTCCAGAGCAGACACACCGTGTGCATGAGTGGAGCGATGTGACCTCTGACCTCTGGGAACTCTGCAGCCTCCACCTCCTCCACCAGACGCTGCAGGGGCTTCAGGTGAGCACAGATGTCCTGAGCCTCCTCCAGGGCTATGGATGGGAGCAAGGAAATATGTTACACAAGGGAGTATGTTACACTGTTTAATGATCTCTGTTATAATGAACAGAAAACCCTGTCCCACTTTGTGATGTCATGAGGTAATACAGGAAATGTTCCACTGTGTTTTTAAACTCCATACAACTTCACTAGAATCAGTTGTCATAGATAATTTCAGGCCTGGAATTGCCAATCTCTTTTGAACTAAAGGTAAAATGTAGCTGTTAATATGAAAACTACCCCTTCATGACATCACAAGGTGGAACAGAGCATTTTGAGCTTTGGAGATGTAGACAGACTGTTTGAGTAAAAGGATTACTCAAACATGTGAGTGAGATATGCATGCATGATACACATCTCCAAACATGTTTTTGATGAGGTATTGAGGAGCATTCTAACGTGGCTTAAAGTTCACAAGAGTCAGTTTTAAATAATATAGGACTTTTAAGGATAGGCCTGTCACAACAATTACTATATGGACTTATCATTCAAAACATGACATTTATTTATCACAATATTTATCATGGGGACTTTTTTGGTAATTTTTTGCAATATGACTTGTATGACAGGATATTCTAATATTTGCCTACACCAACAGTATATCACACACTGGCCTATTTGAAGATACTGCATTTGTAGAGACACTTACTTTCATAACTCCTTTAGCACAGCAATATATTCATTTACAAGTTATAAACTGCAGCAGATTATTCATAATAGTGTTCTGCATACATAAACTCAACTTTACAGCATATAAAGCAGAGATCATACTGTACATGTGCAGGTCATACTTGTTTAGAGGTTTAGAGGAGCTGTCATTTCACTCATGTACTTATTGTTGACTTCATGATATAACTCTTAGAGATCAACAAAAATGAAGGAAGGAGGTATTTTTGCTCCATTTAAGGTTGGGACTACATGTTTGGATTTCAAGAAGTGGCGCTCAGCTCTGAGAGTCTGTGGTAATTAAAAGTTCTGTGTGAGCTGTGGCTGTGACTGTTAGCTAAGTGAAAATACTCTGATGTATGCCAAACGTTCATTTGTGCTATACTTTAACAGCAGAAAAGCCTTTCACACTCATGTATACTCTCATTTGACCCCAGCCCTCTGGCACAATGGATGGAAATGAGCCTTTGTCTACAGTATAATCTGGTGTGTTTATAGTCATGTTGTATCATGTCTGTCCATTAAAATGCACTGTTCCATTCAAATCTAATAAATACATTTACATCTCAATTTTGTGGCAGAAATAAACACATTTCCCAATATTAAATCACAAACAACATGCGCACATACAGTTTATCAGTATAATAGTTTTTCAGTTCATACTCACATCAGCTGGAGTCATGACTGAGTCTTGACTCAAACTAAACTATAACAGTTGAGGTGTACAGAGTGAGAGTGTGAGGAGATGTTACCGTGCAGAACATCCCGGAGCAGCCTGTTGAAAGAGTGAGTATAGCTGCTCTCTACAGCCTCCAGCAAGGCAGCCATTTTCTGCGCCCTGGCAGATGTGAGCTGAGAGTAGACACACTGCAGGTCTGACAGTCTGAGGTACACAGGGACAGACACAAGAGAGAGTCAGAGCTCAGACAGTTCATCAGTACATGTACACTCGGAGACAAGCTCTGTTCTGTCTGTCTAAATGCATGTAAACACACAACTTATGGAATCTCCCAAAACCCCAGTACAGAACAATATGAGGCATATACATATGACCTGTTGTTCCAGAAGAGCAGCTCGGTGTGGGGCGTGGGGTGAGAGCCACGGAGCAATTCTTCTGAAGAGTCTCTGCTGAGGACTCCATGCAGCTGATGGATCCAGTCTATGAGCACCGATTCCACCGAGTGGATCAGGCTCTTATCCACAGTGTCCACACTGGAATATCAAATATTCACATTTGAAGCATGTTTTGTCACTTATAAAATTCTTATATAAAATTTAATATAATATTTAGAGTGTCCTGTTCTTCTCTGGGACACACTTTTAATAAGTTCATTGACACACTGGTCTCAGCTCTACAGCCCTCAGAGAGTCAGACATTTAGTGCAGGTTGTGATTAAACACAAATGAAAATGTGGATTGGATGAATATAATGGTTTCTCAGTGAAAACTGATTCTGATTCTGAACATGAGACTAGAGATATACCCATATATCTGGCTGGTATTTGCACTTTTCAGCACAACGGCCTTAAATCTAAAGTCATCTAAACAATTGGTATCGCTCTGCATGAGACCATCAGCACTCTACCAGCTTGCTGTGAAGGCATTTAAATGTGAAAGTCAAAGTAGAAGGGGAAGGGTCCACAGCCAAGTGTTACTGTGAGTAAACCTTAGGCCTGTGTGTTTGCTCACCTGGTATTGGTTTCCATGGCAGCCTGTTCTACCATACTCCATTTACAAGAGTAATGTTAAGTGATTCTAAACTTTTGTATTGGCATTTAAAAAAGAGCCTGCCCTTTTACTGATGTAATAATGAAACTACAATCACAGTCAAGTCACTGTATTTTTTTTTTCCTATAGCCATTAGCATTAGCCTACAAAAATCACAAATCAAGAATGATCCAGATGGGGTTAGGTACCAACCCATCCACCACATTAGATCCTTGTTAAAAGTCACTGTTGGTTTGGTGTTTTATTTTAAATCAGAATTTGTGTAAAACTTGCATCTGAACAGAGTTTGAGAATTTCTTGTCTATGAAGGTCTATTTGTACAAAGTTCATAAGTAAAAGTAAGAAAAAGCATGTGTGCTTGGCCCACCTGTTGTATTTGTCTGGAACAGCATGCTCCAGCCTCTCTGCCCCACCAGGAGGGGGCAGTAGAGTTTTGCCTTGGACACAGCCACACAGCACAAATACACTGCTCTGGAGGAGGTGCAGGTGCTGCTGGAGGTCCTGGGACACCACCTGAGGCCAGGCAGCCTGGTTTCTGCTGTTGGAGAGCAGTGGGACCACCACCTGTCCACAGATTTAACCAAAGTATATGAAGTGTCAGTAGTCCTGTTTGTGGCCAAAACATTTTAGTGTTAACGAGTCCAAACAGCTTCACACACACAACGAGTCCACACAGCATGTCATTTTAAGTTCCCTTGTTAAAAACCCTGTATAGTTTGATCTGTAACCAAAGAATCTCTATTTTTCTTACTGTAATAATCCTTTGTACTGAGGCAGAAGTAGAAGAGCTCATCTTAAATGTAAATTTTTTACATACTTGAACCATTCTCTTTTACAATGAAGACTTGATCACATGTCCTGTGAGTCATTTTATATTTATATATCACTTTATATGGGCCTATAAATGGGCCTGTTCATTCTGATTGAATTAGGCCTATTAAATAACAGTCACGGTGAGGAGCCCAAGCACCCTACATTAAAAAGGCCTGACCAGCCAGTCCCCTGTCAAAGTGAGTGCTTCTGACTGTCCAGGGAACTATAAGATAAGATAAGATAATCCTTTATTTGTCCCACAATGGGGAAATTGCAGTGTCACAACGCAAGTTACAGAAACAGAAGGAAAATAAGAGCATGCATCAAATCAAGATAAATAATAATAAGTATTTACAATCAACTAAAAAACACAACACTGTAAGCTAAGCTAAAAGGCACAGGAACATTGCACAATAAGTGTTTTTGATTCAGAGATGATTGTGTACAGTGCAGTGAGGCTAGAATCTTGAGTCTTGACTTCAGGAGCTAACAAACCACTAGTATGAGACACACCAATGCTGAAAACCAATGCTGCATGCCCACACAGGCCTAGTTTTAAGATGGTCCCCTCACTGTTACATTTTAACAGGGACAGTGTAACCTCCTGGTAATGGTTAAATACACTGACCTCTTCCACCAGTCCAGAGAAGTGCTGCAAAGGCGCGGAGGAGAGCTCCCCGTACACCAGGCTCGCCTTCATGCTCTCCGGTCTCAGCGCAGCCTGGGTCCGTTTCACAAAGTACACCACTTTGTTTTTTGATGAAGACACGATGGTGTCCACGGGCTGCAGCGCTCCGGCTGCGGTCAGAGTCAGCGCTAGGGTTTTCGGCTCGGACTTGTCCAGAAAGTCCTGCAGTAGCTGTCGGGTCTCCTCCACAGACACGCACTGGCTCCAGCGCTCCGGTTTGAGCTTCAGGGCCCTCAGAACATGCTCCTGGAGGAAGAGAAGGCGCCTGTCCTCGGTCTGTGCGTCCTCCATGACCGCGGTCAACTCTGCTCTCGTGTCCCGAGACAGAAAGGCACTGATTATATGGGGTCTCCATGGTAACCACTGTTTGCATCTACGAGTAACTGAGCGACACAGTGACCTGCAGCCGTATCCAGGTTCAGCCTCTGACGAGTTTCTATTGTTCTTTGGGAGAAGTTTCAGCGAGATGTTTGTTGTCTAAAGCTGGGCTTACGCTGTGCGATTTTCGGCCCGATTTTAACAAGAATTAAAATATTTAGTCGCTAGTAGCCTACACGCAAATGCTGAGGGCGCAAGGAGAGGAGAGGGGCGCCCGTCAGTGCCCGTGCGCACGTGCTCAATGACAGAACATGCCTAATCTATAAGAACTTAAAGCGCAAAACCAAACACCCTGAAACAGTTCGGAGTGACAGGAGGGTTTAGTCAGGCCTTATTTCTGGACGGAGTTCCGAACACAAACGCCGGATAAGACACTAATACGTCTATGATACTTCAGGCAGTGGTATGACGCTGGGGGTGTTCTACATTACATGCAACTCCACTGGAGGAATGTTCAACAGTTACCATGGTGACACAATGCACACAATTTCATACATGGCAAAAAATACCAAAAACAAGGCAGCCAACTCTCACGTTGGAAAAATGCATAGCCTATTGAAATAAATTTCGACCCATATATTCAAACTGAAAATAGGAACACTATGCGCATAATATGCTGTTTTATTCATTTAAAATGATTTATTAGCCTAATAGTCCATCTCCCCCATGATCCGTGTGTGTGTGTGTGTGTGTGTGTGCGCGTGCGTGTGTGTGTGTGTGTGTGTGTGTGTGTGTGTGTGTGTGTGTGTGTGTGTGTGTGTGTGTGTGTGTGTGTGTGCGCGCGCGCGCGCTTGCTTGTGTGTGTGCTTCTTTATAAATAATGTAAAAAATCTTTATAAAGCTTAAGTTATAGAAAGTAAACAGCCCTTTTCTGACAGTTTTAAAGTAAAAGATCTGACGCGTACGCGGAACGCGTCAATGCGCGCATGGAGGCTTTGCATTATGAAATGAATCAGTGGTCTTTAAAGAAACGCAGTTAAAAACCTATCAACACGAAATAAAAAAACTACAGGGATGCTGCCAATCTCCTCTTTTAGTCCATCAATGTGTGAGACGCTCATGCCCATCCCATGCCCCATGTTTGTGGTTTGTAGATGTTTTGACAGTTTTGAGCAGTTGTTAAAATAAAGTAACATGCTGCTGCTGTAATGTCGATGTTAATGCAGTAAACTTGACTGGACTCGACAACAGCCACAGTTAAAGCGGATCTGTCTTTGTATTTGGCTGGTGCTGGTACGTCACATGTGGTGATATGGAACAAACGTCAGGAGTAAAATGAATGAATGAATGAATCTCCTCTGGAGGACTCTAAAAAGCACCAAACTACAAAAAAATACTCTATATTATAAAAATACACCAAGTTTTATAAAGTCTATGTTTAATTTTTTTCAACTTCAATATCGGCCCATATTCTGCTGGACACTACATGGGCTTATATGTTCTGGAAAATCAGACCTTTACACAACATCACACTGGATATACAATGTACTGTCTGTAGGATGTCAATTCACACAGTCTGTCGCTCTGAGATCCTTCACCCTGTTTGACTGTATGTGAAATCCTTTGTTGTTACATTTTTGGTGCTTACAAATTGTAGATTTTTGCCGTTCTATTTGTATTTCTATTGGAATAAACAGACTTTGGGCCAAAGTTCTTTATCAGGTGAGAACAGACCTGTAGTTAAGCTGAATTCACTGATCATGTGTTTGCTAATGAGAGCTGTGCCCAGTATAATGTGAGAGCCTGAGAACTGTGAAAACTGATGAGAAATGTTCCAAATTATTTGGCATGTGCCCCTGCTCAGACGCATATTTAAATCAAATGATTAAACTAAAGTTTAAATGTGCTAAAACCATTGGGAAAATGTAACCTGAGCAGGGACAACCCAAAGCAGGAACAAGCACTTTACTGTAGTTCTCTTTATGATCCACTAGAGGTCACCATAGTATTTCAAACTGGCTCAGTGCGCGTTCAGCCACGTTTGTTTGGTACAAACTGTTGCATCTGTTTACAATCCTGTACATCACAAGGCAGTAATGTTCATGAAATGTTTCGTTGTTTAAAGAGCCAATGTTACGCTACTTTCTGATCTGTGTTATAATTTTGTTTCCTCACCACAAACATACCTGGAGTTGTGTTTTGTTTCATTCATACATATTTAACACACAATTCTTCTCTCAAAAAACACCTTGTGATGTCATGTGGTAATACAGGAAGTGCTCCTCTGTGTCTAAAGGTAAAAGGAGCTGTTAACTTGAAAACTCCCGCTTCATGACATCACAAGGTGGAACAGAGCATTTTGAGCTTTGGAGAAGTAGACAAACTAACAATAAAAGGTTTCTCAAACATGTGTGAATGAAACAAAACGCAACTCCAGGTCTGTTTTTGATGAGGCAACATTATAACACAGCTAAAAAACTCAAAAGAGCCAATTTCGCGTAATAAAGGACATGTAAAGTGAGAGATACGCGCTCTTATTTTGAAGGCACCTCCCGGAACCGCTCTGCCCCCTCTCTTCCATTGACGCCTGCTCTGACGCGCAGTGAGGATTTTACGCACACGCTCCTCTCTCTCTCCCGTTCCAGTCTCGGTTCTGTCTTCTGTCTGCGTGTGTGTGCGTGCAGCGGTGTGCGTATCGTGCTCTCCACCTGACGCTTCTCCGTGCTCACAGGTAATACCGCGTTCTACCCGGACACGTTTAAAACCAAGCCCGCAACTTTTTCAGCGCAGGAGCCGAGGTGTTTGGACTTTGGTTGGCACTAGTCCCGCTCTGGAGACGTGGAGATTGGACGCGTATTTTTCCACGAGTCTGTCGCGGAGTGACACCTTATTGACGCGCTATAAGCACGAACAAACGGTAAGAGAGTTCATGTGGGGTATTTCTCTCACTTCTCTTTAGTCCAGTTTTGGTTTAAGTTTGTGAGTTTCAGTAGACCTGGTTTAGTCTGTTAGTGAATTGTAGCTTACTGTTCAGGGTTAGTCATCAGATTTAGATCATTTTAGACATGGTTTAACCTGATTCAAGTCTGATCCTAGTATGAGTTTGAACACCAAATATTAGGAGGAGGTCTTTGTTTGAAAATGACAACTTTTTAAAATTCCCTCGGATTAAGTCCATTTGAAACCTGGTTTAACCTGAATCTGAATCCCGATATTGTGAGTTTGAAAACCAAATATTAACAGTTAGATCTCTGTGTGAAAAGGTTGGAATGATTATCCTACTTTATTATGGAGTCCTACGCATAACTGTGATCTACTAGTATGTCATTATTACTCACTGCTGTTATGTCCTTTATTAACTGCGTGAAGCTTGTAGTTGTTGTTACTGTTAACACAGTACTATGAATTAGTAGTGAGTAAGTAATAATAAACCATGGGTGTTCAAACTATGGCCCCGGGGCCAAATGTGGCCCTAAGGCTAGTTTTTTCGGCCCTCAGGCTTTTTGGTGAATTGCTCTACATTATCCTGGGAAGTACTTTTTACTACTATATTTAAATAGTCTGCCATTGTTCCTGAAATAACTCACCATTCTGTTGTGAGGCGGACCTGCTGTTGAGGTTCTGACACTGAATTCATTTGTGATGGTTCTTTAAAAGTTCTTTTTTTTTTTTTTTTTTTTTTTTTTTTTTTTGAATGATTCATGGTCTTGACCACCAGTCTGTGGCCCTCCACATGAAAATGAAAACAGTTTGGACCCCCCTGTAATAGACTAGTGCATCTCTGTGCCCTTGTAGTAGTCTAGTACATGTGGGAGTGTGAGTAATCTAGTGGTAGTCCTGGTTGGTTAGTCATCTTCAAATGGATATGACGCTGATGAAAGGAGAGACTGTGTGATGTGAAGTTTTTGTAAGCTTACTTAAAGGTGAAAAAGTAGATATACTAGTCTTTACTCTATTGTACACTAGCAACCTCTCATATTACTATGCCACTGTACTTCAAAAGTAGTGCTAGTGTAGTAGTTGTAAATAGTAGTAGTTGTAAAAGCAGCAGTGGTAAAATGCTTTGGAGAATTAATAGCCTAAGAGCCCTAGCTCTATTGTACATGTCCAGCATTCCTACACTACTGTACTTCTAAGTTGGAATAGTTGTAATAGTACAATATCCTGTATCAGTGTCTTGACCAAACCACATGCCTTTAATGTTCCCAATAGTGCACTAGTCAAACACACTTTGTAAACACATTTCTAACCAAATAAAGGTGAAATATGGAGAAGGAAAGATTCTAAATAATGTGAAATGTATTGATAAAAACAAAGGACTCTCAGTATGCTATTTTCTGATCTCTGTTGTAATGCTGTTTCATCATCAAAAACATACCAGGAGTTGTGTCTTGTTTCATTCACACGTTTAACACAAACCCTGGATATTTGTTCCACCATGGATATTTGTTCCACCATGTGATGTCATGTGGCAATATAGGAAGTGCTCCACAGTGTTTATAATTGCCATTAACTTTCACTAGAATCATTTGAATTATTTCAGCCCTGGAACTGCCAATCTCTACTGAACTAAAAGTTAAAGGAGCTGTTCACTTGAAACTTATAAAAGCTTGAACATTCACAAGAATCCATTTTGTGTAATATGAGACATAATACCACTGCTTTTGTTATAAAAAGCTCTTTCCATATGTTTTTGTTTTACTTCACAATCAATAAACTATGTATCAATTACAATTATTAAAATATGGCTGTAATTATTTTTTTATTTAGGTTTAGACTTTAGACTTTTATTGTCCCCAAGGGGAAAATCATTTTCACGCACACAGAGCTCGTTTGATACAGCAACAACACAACACAACAAACAGACACATTACAATACAATTACAACAATTACAGTTCACTCAGCGGGGCATGTTGTTCAAAAATGTGATGGCCGAGGGGATTGGGCTTCTGTCAGAGCGGGTCCTCCTGCACCTGAGTGCACTGTACTTCCGTCAGGACCCTCCTGCACCTGAGCGCCCTGTCCCTCCGTCAGGGCCCTCCTGCACCTGAGTTAACTGAGTTATTGGATTATTCTAGTGATCTGATTGTACCCAGTGAGGACTCGCTGTCATGTGGTTCTGGTTCATGCTGGCTGTCCCCTTGTTCTCCCAAGGTTCTCCTTTGGCTCTCCCCTGGTTCTCCCCTGGTTCTCCTCTGGGTCTCCCCTGGTTCTCCCCTGGTTCTCCCCTGATTCTCCTCTGGGTCTCCCCTGGCTCTCCCCTGGTTCTCCTCTGGTTCTCCTCTGGCTCTCCCTTGGGTCTCCCCTGGTTCTCCTCTGGTTCTCCTCTGGTTCTCCTCTGGCTCTCCCCTGGCTCTCCCCTGGTTCTCCTCTGGGTCTCCCCTGGCTCTCCCCTGGTTCTCCTCTGGTTCTCCTCTGGCTCTCCCTTGGGTCTCCCCTGGTTCTCCTCTGGTTCTCCTCTGGTTCTCCTCTGGCTCTCCCCTGGCTCTCCCCTGGTTCTCCTCTGGGTCTCCCCTGGCTCTCCCCTGGTTCTCCTCTGGTTCTCCTCTGGCTCTCCCTTAGGTCTCCCCTGGTTCTCCTCTGGTTCTCCTCTGGTTCTCCTCTGGCTCTCCTCTGGCTCTCCCCTGGTTCTCCTCTGGTTCTCCTCTGGCTCTCCTCTGGGTTTCCTCTGGTTCTCCTCTGGTTCTCCCCTGGCTCTCCCCTGGTTCTCCTGTGGTTCTCTTCTGGTGCTCCCCTGGTTCTCCCTCACGCATTAGCTAACAGTCCATTGTGCAGAGGCTGTTTACATTCCAGCCGGGCTGCTTTAGTGCGCCACACGAGGCTAGTTTTAGATCGCAAGCATTCCCTGGCTGCTGCTAGCACGGGACACCTCCTCCGGGAAGCTTAATAAGGATAGTAACAGATTGTATTACCACCATTGTGACTATGTTTTGAATAGCAAAAAAACTGTCCAGTTGACAAATTAAATTTCTCCTTTTGCTATGGATTCTACCTGGACGACTGAGGGATTCTACACACATCTCATGTGTACCTTAGGAAAACTTTAAAGGGGAACCATGTAACTTTTCTGCTAGAGCACGCCACCTGCTTGTCTCCATGGAGATGTTACTGCTTTGCCTGAAATGTTCCACAGCATGGCATTAAATGAGTCTATCTTGCATTTATTCAGTGATTTAGATCACCATGTTACCTTTTATTGTTTTGTAAATGCTATATTCACCAAAAACAGCATATTAACATGTTTTATAAGTTTCACTTTCATTTTTGATGCTCTGAGTTTCACATTCCTTTGCTCCCAGGGCTAAGTCACTCCCCCTTCAGAACGCCATCACAACACAATCAGCGTGCATCCCACTAATGAAACTACTGCACATCACATCAGGTTGCCAAGTTGTTGTGTACAGTTTTGTATCATGTTTTTGTATATGGAGATTGTTGTGTGGGAGCATGGGTGATGGTTGTGAGTGGAGCATTGAACAGAATTACAGCTAACTATAAGGAGGGTTTGAATAGGGCCCAGGAGAGATCACTAGATTACTCAAACATGCATGGATGACATCTAAAACCTCTTCAGGCAGGTTTTTGATGAGGCAACAGCATTAAAACATGGGAGAAAGCTAAAAAAAATCTATTACAAGCAGAGTTGCCTAAAAAGTGCAGAAATATCACTTTATTAAACCTGCATTATTCTGTCTCCCTCTCCAGAGCACAAAATGCTTGGCTTCACATTATGACATCATCAGGTGGTAATCCAGGAAGCGTTTGTTAGACTTAGACTTAGACAAACTTTATTGATCCACAAGTAGCGGGAAGGGAACACTTACAATTTCAGCAAAATTGTGCATCTGGTGAGAAGTTTTTGAAACTTGGCATGATGTTAGACATGGGTACAATGATTTGAAAAATCACCGCAAGCAAGTTGTGAGTGACCCCTGGGGGTCAGTTTGCAATAAAATTCAAAATGGCCGCCGCATCACTAATTAGGGCCATTGCTCAGTCACTAATTGAGCTACAACCTTGTGTAATATATCATTTTATATGTTTTTGGGTATGACAAATACATTTCTGAGGTCTAGAAAATGTTTTAATGACATTTAAATGTATAATGTATTAATAATTTTTATGAATATGATATTGTAACTGACATATTTGCATCACAGAAACATAAAGTCTACTTCAAATTCTTTATTACACTGGAAAAATATCAACATATTTCACAATCAGTTAAATATGCCATTAGCCACTCTAATTTTTTGCACTCATACTAGCAGGCTCATCATTAAGTTCATCTGTAATGCAATCAGAACCTTCGAGCATGACATCTAATAATGTTAACAGTGGTTTTGCAACAGGTTCACTTAAACAACTTGAAGATGTGAATGATCCATCAAAAGGTATCTGCTGTAATAGTATATATTTTCTCATAAGTAGGCCTACATCTATGATTTTCATTGTCTCATCTTCTGTTACCTGGAGCCGGGTGGTCTCAGCCAATGCAGAGCCAATAGTCTTTTTATGTGAGATGTACACTTCTCTACCTTGCTGAAACCCTGACCAGTCACTTCCTAATTTACTTAGCAGATGTTCTTTGAAGCGTGTTGAATGGATCGGAACCCCTACCCATTCTGAACGTAGCACCTGCAGACGATGGTCATACAGTTTTCGCAACTCAGACAGCTTATGGGCTCTCAAGTTGAACTTCAGATAGGCTATTAGATGAGCAATAACCAAAGGGTCATATGGTTGTTGATTCTCTAAACTTTGAGAAGACTTTGCTGCCTTTGCAGGGGCTGATCGTGCTTCATTGCTGAGTTTGACATAGCAGCTCCGATGATATTGTATGTCAGCAGCACCGACATCAGCAGCATTGATGGCTGTATTCAGTCTTGCATGAACCACCCAGTTTTGGGCTTCTGTAGCCCATTGCAATAGATTTTGCCCACAGTTAGCACTTCTTGCAGGGAATATGGGTTCACTACCTTCTTCTTCATATTGCTCACAGTAGAAACATTGCTTATTTTTTCTGTCTAGTGTTGCACTGAAACTGCGTCAAGTCTTCTTGGGGCTAACAACAGAATCTTTTTCCTCTGGCTCAACTTGACGTTTGTTGAGTTCCCGTTTGAACATGTTTTCACGGAAGAGGGTACGACAAGCATTATGATATTTTGCACAATTTGACAGCAATGTTTTAGCCACCCCAGATCCATTATCTAAACCCATCAAATTAACACCTAGTGGCAACGGAATGTCATTGTCTGTAAATTTTTTCAGGTCAGCTTCTAAAGAATCATATGCTTTGTGATAACACTCTTTCTTATATGGATGTCTTAGGTCCTTGCCATCTTCTTTTTGGCATAGACAACATAGGTTCCAATCAGTGTCTTTTCTTGTTATAAATGGGTCTTCAATACTCATATTACTGAAAGTAGAAAACCACTCACATTTACGTGTATACATGTACAGCCTTGTTTAGTTTCAAATGTATTGAATATTATGAAATACAGAAGTTATATTCCAAAGAGAATCATAACTAACCTGATTATGTATAGTTGTCATTTACAAAAAGATGTCCATGCTTATTCCACACTACTGCTGTACTTACACATGGTGTTGCAATCACTATAACCACTGATAACCAACCAGCTGGGATGAGTAATAGCAGTACCTATTATGCTTGGGATTCCCCACAGCTGGATTCAGCAGGTCATGTCTTTGTGGTTATAGATTACTTGTTGTTGGAAAATTCTTTCATGTTTGAATTTAGTGACTTGATCATTTTGACAATTATTTACATGAAATATGTATGAAACATGTATTTTACATATAGTATGACGGTACTATTTGATCAAATTTATCACATATATTTATTTGTTTCTGACATTTGGCAAAAATCTGGATGTCTAAACATTTTCTAGACCTCAGAAATGTATTTGTCATACCCAAAAACATATAAAATGATATATTACACAAGGTTTTAGCTCAATTAGTGACTGAGCAATGGGCCTAATTAGTGATGCGGCGGCCATTTTGAATTTTATTGCAAACTGACCCCCAGGGGTCACTCACAACTTGCTTGCGGTGATTTTTCAAATCATTGTACCCATGTCTAACATCATGCCAAGTTTCAAAAACTTCTCACCAGATGCACAATTGTGACGAGTATCTTTCCTGCTAAAGGGAAATTATTTGGATACAGTAGCTCACACAACACAATAAAATATAATAACAGAGAGTAACAAAAATAGATGGTTATAGCAAAAAGATCATGAGACAGGTGTCAAATGAGACATAATTATAAAAATGTATATGTACAAGTCAAAATAAAATAGAAATAGAAGTAATAAAGTAATAAACTATACAGTCACAGCTATATACAGAGATAAGAACGACAGTGCAAATACTATGCTGATTGACAGGGCATGAGGTAATCCGTTACTTGAGATTAACTTGTTGTACAGTTGTAGGGAGTATTATCTGTTACATAAGGGTGAGTTGTTATACAGTTGTAGGGAGTATTATCTGTTACATAAGGGTGAGTTGTTGTACAACTGAATGGCGTATGGTATGAATGTAGTCCTGAATCTGTTTGAGTGGAGCTGTAGGAGCCTGTTGGAGAATGAGCTCCTCTGTCCCTCTATAGTCTGGTGCAGTGGGTGAGCAGGAGTGTCCATGATGGAGAGCAGTTTGTCCAGTGTCCTCCTGTCCCTCACTGTGACAAATGTCTCCAGCTCACAGCCGATCACGTAACCCGCTTTACGGATCAGTTTGTCAATCCGCCCTATTGTACTTTTACATTCCCTACACTTTCTCTAGACTCTTTTCCCAGATTGTGTAGAAGTCTGTAGTGTTCTGGTTCATTTGTGCAACTCGTTTGCATTGGGATGTGCGTCATGGCTCTGTTCTGACCTGTGGGTTTCCAGTGCCTGAACCTCCACAGGAGGACACACGTTTTACTCAGTCAAATAGTCACATGAAAGAGCAGGATCAGCCCTGGTTATTAAGCGGCTGCAGCTGCTCGGGTTTATTTAGATCAGGTTGAGTGTATTTCCAACTGGTTTTAGTTGTAGGATCTGGCAACCCAGCATGAGGAGCTCATTCTGCTTTCTGATTGAATAATTTGCTTGAGAACCAAAACCCAACATGAAAACACCTTTGATATCATGTGCAATGTTTTTGTGATTAAGAATTGTTATGAATAAAATCTGAATATGACATTTAGTCTAAGGACATAGACAGATAAAAAAAACAAAAACAAAACATGACTATTGCTCTGTGTGTGTGTGTTCTCATGCTGGTGCACAGATGTGATCATCGGGTCTCTGATATGAGAAGTTGGGATTCTGATTTTTTTTTGCGTTCATATGATTGATGAGAATGATGGAGGTGGTGGGAGGGGGATGATGGCGCAGATTGGTGGCCTTGTTCTGTCAGTCACACTCAGGGCAGCTGTGGCTACAATAGGATCTTGCACCTCCACCATGAATGAATGAAGAATGCAGTGTGAAATAGGCTTGTCATCATAATTACCATTTTATCGTTTAATATATGAAGCTGGAACTACAGAATTTGGGGATTTGAGTATTAATTGTGGGTACTTTTTCTTGGCAATAGTAGGGAGATTTTTTTCACATTTGTATGTAATAAGGTAAGATTTGATCTGTTGAGAATTAATAACTTCCTAATTATTGCCATCTACTAGTGAGTACTTTTAATGATACTGAATAAGTTTACTGGAATTATCCTGCACTACTGTTATTTTATCAGTGGATTAAAGTAGTAGTACACAATACTTCTCTGTGACCAGACCTGGGCATTGTACAGCTCCTGGGCCACATACGTCCCTTTGTTTGACTCTGACCAGCCCGTTTAAGCTCATTTGGAATTACAAAATAAACGTATTTTCTGTTGCGCTGTTTTTATATCCATAAACTCACAGAGGAGCGTATCACAGCAGGACTCATATTTGCCTCACTATTTAATAGATATTTCATGCCACTGGACTTATTTCTGGACTAAAAGCATTAGCTCTGCTGTGCGACATGTAAACAAACAGCACGGTGTGATGACGTCATCAGGCTGTGGCCTGGTTCGGTTGTGCAGGTGTGAGTACGGGCCATAGAACCCTACACAATCATGCTTGAGCACGGCTCGGTTCTAAAGTCTTAAGTACAGTTTTATACAACTTTTTATGAGGTTCTTGAGTGCAAATACTCACATTTGTCCAATTTCTTCCCGATTGCTCGACACTTCCCGATTTCCGTGTTGCTTTTTGTTGCGACTTGCGTTAAGCCACGCCTATCCCCTTTGCGCAAAGGGTGCATCTGCAAAAGCTCTGCTAAGGGGGGTAGAACAGCCCTTCTCCTTATCCCTCGCACTTACAGAAAAGAGTATTGGGACACCCCTCTGTCTCTCGTGAACGCGCACAACAGAGGGGTAGGGCTAAGACAGAGGGCTAAGGGGGAGAATTGAGATTGGGCCTTAGTGTGAGTGCACCCTTAGTTATAACATGCTTATAACAAGCCTTACCAGCTTATCAGAATAATGCTATTTGAGTTAAGCATTTAGTTTCTCATGTGGTCCTGTGGAAAAAAATAATTGCCCATCCCTGCCTTAGAGATACATGGAGTTTCAACATTTGTTTTCATGACAGGCCTACATGTAAAGTACTCTGACTCTGTTGAAAGACAGTGCATAAATCTAATGTATTATTACTCTAATTTATCTCTAAGTCAGGATTTATAGGTCACCTGATATAAAACCACTAGTCATATACCAGTATTTAATAGGGGTGGGACAAGACACAATTTCCACAAGACGAGACACGAGACTGGGTCCATGAGAAGATTTTGACATCATTTCTAATAGGTAAATAGTCTGATTTAGTCCCCAAAGTTGGCTTAAGAATTTGTATTCACTTCATTGAATATTTTTGTTGTCATTCTGGCAGTGCTTTTTGGAACTTCGGCTTCTCAAAAGATGCAACTCACCAGCACTTAACCCTTTTTTGTCCAATCCAAACTGGAAATTAAATCTCACAAGATTATTTTTCTCATGTGTGTACAATCTTGTGGCAATTTTGTCTTGCGTGAACTTGTGGCACGAGATCTTGTCCCATCCCTAGTGTTTAACTTACTGAACGTTGCTTGGAAATTGCTTGGAAATCATTTAACTTTAATTGGCTGTTCATTGCATGGGTTAATAAAGGTAACAGTAATGTTTAGTCTTTCTTGCACAAATCTGTTGCACTCATGATATGGAAAACTCACATTAAATCCCTGAATGTATCATGTTAAGTCCAAGAGCTGAAATGTTCAAGGGCCCATATTGCGCTCTTTCCTGATCTATGTTAATGTTAATAATGTTGTTTCCTCATCAAAAACGTCCATTATTTTAAACTCTCTATATATCTAAAGTTTTTGAGGAGCACATTATGTTTTGTGTTAAACCTGCCTCATTGCTCCACTGCATTAGCTCCATTAACTCACTGTGCTGTGAGTGAGAGCCTGTTTACTGCAGTCACGCATCTGGGGGCCTTTCAGTGACCACTTTCTCTCTGGGGCCCTCAACTCTGTAGGCCTGCCATGATAACGCAAACACATCTAATAGATATGAAAACAAAACAAAACAAAACAATACAATACTGTTAAAACATGAGCAGCAATAAATACATTAAATGACAGAATGAAACAAATATAAGCAAAAAATATATATACAGCAAACTAAGCAAAGTAATCAAACTCACAGTCTGAAATGGTGAATTTATTAAATGCAAAGGCTGCATTTATTTTGGTATTACAGTTAAGACCTCTGCAAACACGTTCTGAAATGTCCCTATGTGCCAGATGCCCTCCCTGTGTCTCCATGGGGTCTTGTTCTGTGTAAAAGCTGCTAACACTGTAGTTTAGAATTTGATTTTTATTTCTAAATTGTGCAGCCTATCTATAATGGCTCAAGTTATTTATTCAAACATCTACAACTCAAATCTGATCATAGTACAGAAAATTCCCCAGTACTAAAAAGTCAGAACCCAGAGCCAATTTTTGCACAAAATAAGCATTTTTCTGGCAGTTTAAACATCATATCATACCTATTGTGCTTTTAAGACTAGTTTTAGTCCTTGTTGATATTGTAGTTGCTGCTAGGTAACAGGTACAAAATTACCTCTAAGTGTGTAATATCTGCTGCCCATGTCCAACTGGGAAGCAATATTATGAACTTCACTAAAATAACAACAAACTAGGAAAGATTTTGAGTAAAATCTTAAATATAATGATGTTAACTATGTTTTAGTGAAATGAGTTGTCTGTATGCACTTCAGAGGCTGTGGAGAGGGGCCTGGTGGGCCAGTTCCCAGTTCCTGAGTGGAAAGACTCACAGACCAGAGGCACACAGTGATAACAAGAGTCTGCACGACTTCCTATACATCCTTTTTCGCTCCAGAATTCTGATCAGAAAATGTGTGAATCCTGTGTGACTGGAAACAGGCTGAGTGGTTCAAAGATTGTGTTGATGGTGCATGTTCTCCCAGTTTAAACTCTCCACTCAACTCATGTTAAAAGTGCATTATGTCACTTTTCTGGTAGAGAGTCCGTTACCTGCTGGTCTTATGACAATGCTGTTGCTTTGCCTGGAATGAGGCCTGCCATGTTAACACATTTTGAACTGTGACATATTTATTTATTTATGTTTATTAAGGACATCACAGTCACATTAGACAAGCCAAGTGCATTGTTTTGAGTGTTTTAGCAAGTGCTAGTTTTCAACACCTGTCTATAGAGAAAAAAAAAAAGCTACATGCATAAAAACAGACAAAGCACATTAGTTGCATACAAATAAGAAATATATGGCATTATTATATTTTCAGTGAGAGCATTTTTGGTTGGAAACATACAATAATTTTAATGTACTTTTAAATTTGTTGCTACTTGTTTCCAGTTTTGGCAGAGAAAGAGAATATAGACGATAGATATAGATATATAAATAGATAAATAGGTATAGGATACAATAGATAATAAATAGGTATAGGATACAACAGATACAAGGATAATATAGATAGATAGATAATATTGAAACTAACTTACTGACATACCAAAAACTATTCTTTATATATCTTTAAAACCCTGTAACAAATAACTATTGACTAACTATTTTTTTGTCACCTATTCAAATTAAATAAATATTGACTTCCAAAAAGTATTGTTCCATTTATCATATACTGAACAATAATTCCATATAATAATTATCAAGACAGCCCTACTTGGAATGTTCCACAGCATGATATAAACCTATTTATTCAATAGCAGATGTTCTTATTGCCATTAAAAGCTAGGTTTGGTTGGGTCCCATTTCCACCCAATGCATTCTGCCATTGTGTCCATGGGCAAAAACACTTAACCCAAGTAGTTGCCTATGTATGAATGTGGTCATCTTCTTTTGAAACTTCTTGTACCTTTCAGAACAAAATCGCTTCTTTTACATGAGATTAATAACAGTTTGGTGCTTTGATTGTTGAGTCTGCAGAAATCTGTGCAGAAATCTGTGTCCAGTTCTTTGCGTTATTTTTTCCCCTTTTTTTATGGTAAGATGTTTGTTTTGACTTTACGGACCAAAACTGGCACATAATTCAACGTCTTCTCTATCCGCACTAATAAACAGAAGTGAAATGATTTTTTTCACAGTAGCTTTGAAAAGAGTGCTATTATTCAACTCTGAAGATGTGATTGCTGTCAGCTGTCAGGACTTTAAGCCACAAGAATCTCATCAAATTCTCGAACGTGAATGTGACCTCTTAATTGTTTCTAAATCTCAAAATAAATATGTAATGATAATATTTCTTTCCTTTGTCTTACAGAGAGAAGCCTTGGTTTGACTATGAGCATCCACGTCATCTTCTAGTGCGAACCCCTCGTGTTTTCAACTTGGACCTTCTCAAGATGGAACTATCCCCTCCGAAGAAGCTAGTTCTCTGACGCCCCACTCTTCTGGACCTTTGTACCCTCAAATGTGGACACCTCACTGGGATATAGCAGCTGCCTGTGAGCCCTCTCCCAGATGTTTGTGAAAGCTCCAGTGAAGTCGCTCCAGCAGAAGTGAAAGGGAGGACCATGGGGAAGGAGCAGGACCTTCTAGGGGCTGTGAAGAGTGGAGACCTGCTGCTCGCCCACAAGCTCCTGGCCAAAGTCAAGGGCAACAAAGCAAGTGAGTACCAGGGGTTATTGGAATTTCCCCACTGTGGGACTAATAAAGGCATATCTTATCTTATCTTATATGGTAGAGGTTCTACAGTGGGGAGGGGGCAGTAATAATTGTGGTACATTTTGTGTAATTGTGATAGTTATACTTACACCAGATTGTGCAGTAGAAAGCTACTTATGCTTCTCTTCTAGATCACTGGTGATTTCCTTCTGTAAATGCATACAAATTTAGGCCTGTCACGATAACACATTTTGAAGCATGACATATTAACACAGATATACTGAGATAAACAACAATATGGAAATTTATGCTGCTGAATTGATATAGTATTTAGCGTGATAGCCTATAATTAGATTGGACTGTTATTTAACCTTTTGAAGCTGAGCCTATGTATTCATATGAAAAGTTGATTGTCTGCTGCTCCTGTTTGCTCAATATGAGCCCAACAGAAGGCTGGCAGAGGCCTGGTTTAGTCCAGATTCAGACCTCGTAACAGTCCTCTTGTGTCAGTCCTTGTTTAGTCCTGGTTCAATTCTGATCCAGTCCAGGTTCAGACCAGCTCTCTGCTTATTAAACATGTGGCAAGTGAATATTTAGTAGTTTTCAAAGTAAACCTTGCACTTGTCGAGAGTGTGACTGTAGTTTCTCGTTGATCACAGACTCTTTTTGGACAGTTTAAAAACTAAGGTCTCTGTCACAGTCTGTGTAAAAGCAGAGACACAGAGGACCCGGCCCCTCTGTGTGTGTGTGTGTGTGTGTGTGTGCATGTGTGTGTGTGTGTGTGTGTGTGTGTGTGTGTGCGTGTGTGTGTGTGTGTGTGTGTTTGAGGGATGATGTGGGGACAGAGGGAGCGATCTCAAATCAATGTATTAAAAGTTTCACTCTGCTGAAAGAGCAGAGTGCTTCACATAATGGGAAATTTTAGCAAAGATGCTGTAGTTAGACCTCCTCTCACAGTCATTTAGTGAATCCAAGTGTGGGTGTTGGATCAGCTGATTTCATGTGGGTGTCACATCGGGTGCCATGCAGCTGTGAGCACACCCTAAGTCTAGATAACAACATTTTTATGTTAATGTGATGAGAACCTTGGACGCTGTGTTTCTACAATCTTTCTTTAATGTGCACTAGTTCTTTGGTGGAGTTTCCAATCCCTGTTTGTCTCCATGGAGACTTTGCATTGCTTCCAATGTTCAACAATATGGCATTAAATTGTCTATTTTGCATTTCCTATTCAATTACAGCCACAGGTGCTTTTATTTCTAATAACTTGATGAACATGTATTCTCACTGTGAGCGTGGTGGAAACTTCTTCTGTCTAGTTGTGTTTATTGCACTGAAAAACATGCATCCTTACTGTGAGCGGGCGTCACAGGTGATGTGCCTCCTTCAGAAAGTCTCTCCTCACTTTACCCTTTTGTCCGTCTAAACGTCATAAAAGATCAGGTTAGAGAGATTAGGAATAGACCCACGTCCCCACACCACTCACCACAACTTCTGACAGATGATTCAAAGTGCGCCCAAACATGAGCTAATCTCTGCTCACAGCCCCTCTGCTCTCCTCTCCACTGCTCTGCTGTGAGGGGCTTTCTCCTCTGGGACCGCCTTATCTGCACATGTCCCAGAGCATGTGCTGCTGGTACAGGGCCTTTGTTCACAAGTACCCAGCCACGGCTCATCTCGGGCGGGGACAGTGAAGGCCAAGGACCCCCCCTGCTGTGGAGCATCAGAGGAGGCTTTCATCAGAACAAAGAGCGAGCTGTCAGACCATCACAGGGGAAGTAGGCACTAACCACTGGATCTCATGGAAGCTGATTCAAATCTATTCATCCAAAAAAACATATATTTGATTTTTTTTTCCCCAAGGGACTTTCATAAGACATTGAAGGACATTTTTTTTTTTTATGTTAAAGGGCCCATATTACAGTATTTCACTCTTTTCAGATCTGTGTATATAATGTTATTTCATCTTCAAAAACAGACCTAAAGTCGTTTTTTGTTTCATTCACACATATTTAACACACAAACCCTGTATATTTAAGCTGAGTTATTCTCTTAAACTGAAAACTGAGTTGTGGAGATGTAGACAGACCAATAATAAAGGGTTACTGAAACATGTGTGAATGAAACAAAACAACTCCAGGTCTGTTTTTGAGGATGTAACAACATTTTAACATGGCTTGAAGCTCACAAGAGTCAGATTGGTGTAATATAGGACCTTTACATGAGCTGTACATGATTATTACAGTCTTCAAAACATGAAAAACAGAAGTAGTTCAGCTGAGTTTTGCCTTCACGGTAATGTTAACAAACTTCTTGGTTCTCAGAGAATAAAATGCTTTATAATAACATGACAAACACAATAAATATTGAGCCCTAAAAATGATGCACTCTCTATCATTCACTGAACAATAAGTAGATATAGTTCCCATATCCATCCATCCTAAAGGCCTAGATGACAAAATTCACAAACAAGAAATGTACTTTGGCAGTTTGGTGCACAGAAAATATTAGTAACAGTAATATTAGCACAATTCAATCAAATATAATAAAATTATGTGATTGTGTTCGTGAGTGTTCCCTGCTGTGTGCTGACAGGACAAGCGCACAACTCTCCAGCAGCCAGATGCCCTCCCCTCAGCCCAGTGTCGATCACAGCTCATGGATTGGGCAACGCTGACCTGCTTTCAACACCACACTGAAATAGTCCTGGTCCACTGGTGCCTCTCTCAGTACCTTTTACCTCAATACCATTTGCCTGGCAAATCCGGACTCATATCTGTGTGTGTGTTTTATACAGAGGGACATCAGTCTGGTCACCACGCCTCTGTCACACCTCCAGACAGAAACAATGCATGTGAAATGAAGGAGCTCATAGGTCACCATCATTTACAAACAAAAGGACATTTATCTCACCTCAGATGGACAGAATTTAGAGCTGATATTTTTACTCATTATGTGCTAATGGTAAAACAACAGAACAGGAGAAACAGTGCAGTTGAACAGTTTAAGGTTTGTCAGGAGAAACACAGTGTCAGAGGTTGCAGACTGTGTGTTTAAAGTGGCCAGAGTGTCACAACATCTAAGAATCTGATCATCATAAGGTACTGTTTTGTAATGGTATTGTGGGTTTTGTCATTGTTGTTTCTCTTCTAAAAAACTTATTTTACTATTTTAATTTTTTTTTATAAAAGTTATTTTAACTTATTTTAAAAATCAAGTCCCTATATCCATTAGGCTTGTTCCAAATGCTGTTACGATTTTTCAAAATTTCGAACTTTATTTCGATACTAAGGATGGATTCGATACTCAGTACTGATTCTGGTGCCACAATGATAACTAGAAAAGCACTCAGAGAGCGCAGACCTCCGCCAAGCAGCTCAGTTTTCAAAGTGATCCAGAATCCAGGATTTCTTCTGGATAATCACCAAAATTTAATCATCTGTTGGATTTACCATAACATTTCCTGAAAATTTCATCAAGATCCGTCCATAACTTTTTGAGTTATCTTGCTAACTAACAAACAAACTAACAAACTAACAAACAAACAAACTAACTAACAAACAAACAGACAGACTCAGGCGAAAACATAACCTCCTTGGCAGAGGTAATAAAAAAAAATATTTAGACAAGAGAATGTAATTTTCCACATTAAATTGTAGTATTTTCTTTCTATTCCCATGTGGCCTTATATCTGTGTAATCCCTTAGTGGTCCAGGTAGGCTTGAGTTTTTTTGTTTTTTACCTCCGCCAAGGAGGTTATGTTTTCGCCTGAGTCTGTTTGTCTGTTTGTTTGTTTGTTTGTTTGTTTGTTAGTTTGTTTGTTTGTTAGTTAGCAAGATAACTCAAAAAGTTATGGACGGATCTTGATGAAATTTTCAGTGTGTTCCGAATGGTAAATCCAACAGATGATTAAATTTTGGTGATGATCCAGAAGAAATCCTGGATTCTGGATCACTTTGAAAATTTCGTCAGCATTGCGTTAAATGGGGCTTGGCGGAGGTCTGCGCTCTCTGAGTGCTTTTCTAGTTTTTTTATCTTTTTTTTTTTTTTTTCCTTTGGACAATCCTACTCTCCTAATAAACATGTTTACAGTAATAGTAGTCAGGTGCACTTGACGCTGTGTGTGTGTGTGTGTATGTGGAGGAAGGGGGGGCTAACATGCTGCACATTCCCCCCGTGGCGGTGCTCAGCCTGGGGCCACATACTGCACCTGCACCAGCCTCTGCTCTGTGTGCCCTGGAGGGTGCAGGGGGTCAGGGGTCAGAGGTCACCAGCAGCATTTGGTCCACACGTGTGTCTGCTGTGACCAGCCCCAGACGCTTACATCGCACTGGAATAATGCACTCAGTCACAGTTATGTGAGGCCTGACACTTTCAGTCACGGATTAAACTGAGAGAAAAATGATATGTTTGATGTGTGGTTTAAACACATCCTCCTGCAAAGTCAATTTATTTTAGTGAAACACTCCTGGAGTTGTTTTGTGTCATTCACTCGTTCTGAGTTATCTTGCACGATCATTATAAAAAGCATGACAAATTATATTACAAGTGTACAGTATGTACAAGCTAACATCAGTTTTAACATAGTCGACAGAATAGCTAGATAAGGGACCATCCTTAACAATCCATGTATCATTTGTTCATTCGCTTTTCAAAATACAACCAAAAATAAGAAAACAAAAAAAAAAACTATTTTCTTCATTATTTGTCTCCAAAACCAAAATGAAAAAAACGGATCATAATTAGTTTTTTCAGTTTTCGATTTTGTGTTTAAATGAATAATGGAAAAAACGGATAACCGCCGTTTCCCATTTCCGTGACCCGGAAGTGACACATTTACCTAAGTTAAGCAGAAAGTGCCATAGACATACATGTATATGCCTATGGAAAGTGCAAGATGGAAACCCATGTGGAAACCTACATCCTTTTTCTTTGGAAATAAGAGGGTATAATAAAGAAAATAACTTATATTTTGTTTTCTTATTTTTGGTTTTATTTTGAAAAAAACAAATGAACGAATGATACATGGATTCTTAACCATTACCATCCTGATATGAGGTTTGAGCTAACCCCACTGTGAGTGCACTGTCCTGGAGGAGAGGATCAGTGATGGACGTGGAGCTGAGGAGGAGCTTTGTGTCTGATCTGCTGACTCCAGGAACTCTGCTCACCAGCCACAGAACCCTCATCACTGACACTGTAAAAGCCCTGTGAGGGGGTAAACAGCAGGGAGGGGCAAATATCAGTTATACGCCACAGCAGAAGGACAAATATTGGCTATTGGTATCGAAATCCATATCGGCCCATCCCTAGTAAACAGAGCTGCAGCTAGAAATGATTCTAACACAGAAAAGACTGTGATGAATGATAATAATGAAATAATAACAGGACAATCCTAGTAAAAGCTTGTATTAGACAAGCTTATACAAATTGTAAACAGCAGCAAAATTAAATGGCACAAATTAAAGTTCAGAACCTCCAGAATTCACTCCAGAAATTTTAGGTTTAAACTAACTGCATTTCAGCATTGAAACTGGCAACCCAAATGAGAGACTCATGTGAGGCTTCTGACTGGATAATCATCTTGAACCAAAACACCAAATTGTAACATAAAAAGCTTGTCCATCATGTCCAGTGTTTATTGTGTAATTAAGAATAAGTCAACTTTACAATTGTGATGAGTAAAGTAGGCTTAAGTATTAAGCTTCTGAAAGTTTAAATCTTGAATAAACCCTTCATTAAAACACAAGAAACAAAACTTTGTTCTTATTTTACTTCATCATTTATACATAAAAAAAAGAAAAAGAAAAATACTAAATTTACTGTTCGGCTGCTATGTTCATTGTTAAGAGTGAATTTGATCTGTGCCTTCATTGGGGTCTATGACACTGTAGCAAATAGACCTCTGATAAGACCCTGGTACAGTCTTGTGGAAACCTGACTTTTTTGTATTTCCTTCATGGAGAGTGACTGGTGTGAGCCTCTGGAAGTGTGATGGGTGATACTGGTCCTTCAAAGGTCCTAGTGATTACTACGTCTTTGTCCAAACATATGCTCGCTTTCATGTGCACCACAGCTCCGCCCTCTGCTTTGTGCACACAAACACGCACATACAAGCACAAAAAGATTATATTTGAACATCTGTCGCGTCACTCATTGTAGACTCCATCATGTCCAAAGTTGTGAGCAGGTCTGTCTGTTGGTTCTTTAAAAGAAGTGTAGGACTCTGTTAGTACATTTAGTATTTTCTAAAACAAATTGTACATCTCAGAGTAGCTTTCAGACACCTTACTTTTATTCCTACTTGAACAATATATTGTACAATGTAACAGTACTCTACAGTACCGTACTACAAAAGTCTTAGGTTGACAATATGAAATGATTTGAACATTTGTGTTTCTTGCAGATATTAGTTTGTCCTTTAAAAATAATGTGCATTATTTAAAGTTTTAGCCAAAAATAAACTAAAATAACAGCATGATTTTTATGTTATTGGACTGAAAAAAACATGCATCCATCTTTACTCTGAGTGGGCTTGCATCACCATAAACCTGACTGTTCGTCTGGAGGAGGGCCTCCTCCTGCTTGTTTCCATGGAAATGTTGTTCCTTTGGCTATAAGGAAGATGGTTGGCCAGCCATCCAAGTGGCTTCTTTGGTTTCCACAGCAGTGTGTAAAACGTGTCTATATCCATGAAGAATGTTCCGGAGTATGGTTTTCACATTCTATTTCCATGGAATCATGTAGGAAAGTTACATACAGTGCTTTTAATGTTTTGTTTTCCCAGTTACACTAACTACATTTTTTGAAACTTTGGACCAAAATTCTAGTCCAAATTCTGAATATGTGACATTTACAGAGAGAGACTCAAACTGCAGGCCATGATTTGCCGCTCGTGTTACCACCACTGCGGTAGTTAGACTCTTCCTGGAGAATTCATGTGTTTTCATGTCAGAACCATACCACTGGTGTTCACTGCTGTAAAGTGAAGACTCCTTTGAGAACAGACTTAAAAAAGATAAACTTGACAGTGCTCCTCAATCTGAATTATTCAAACCTCCTCCTCTGAGCCTGACTTCTGGATTCTCTATAGCGGCTCAGTCCTGCTGAGACTGTCCTGCCCTGGGCTCTGTCGCTGCCTCTCATCACGTCTGTTCATCAGGAGATTCGAACTGCGTTTCAAAGTGACTTCAGATTAGAGATAGAGATATACTTTTCCTCTCACATTAGTCGATATTTAGTTTGGTCTGACGGACTGCTGAAAGGAAAGACAAAAAGCATTATTTTAAGAGAACACTGCACGCCATGAGACCACACTGCTCTCTGAGTGTTAACAGCACAAAGGTAGTTTATTCATTTCCCATTTTACTTTCATTATGCAGGGCAGTGCACAGTATTGACAGTAATTGTGTCATTTTAAATATGTTTTGGGAAACTCAAAATCAGCCCTATGTATCGGCCCAAAAATATTGAGGATTGGCGGCTCTGGGCTGTAAAATATCAGTATTGACCATGAAAATATCATTTAATATGTTCTTCAGCACATATGCCCATGGACATCTATACAACTTTCACAGATATAAGGAGAGTTAGACAGAGAAACTTTATTGAACCGCAAGGGAAATTATTTGAACACTGTCGCTCACACATGACAATATAATATAATAACGAAGAGTGAAAAATATAAATGGTAATAATAAATTCTAAATAAGGTGACAAATAAGATATAATTATATAAGTGTATAAGTACAAGTCAAAATGAAATAGAAAAATAAGCAATAAAAAATCAGCTATTTACAAGAGGTCGTAAGAAAGACAGTGCAAAGATGATATGATTGACAGGACAAATGGTTATTTGTTACATAAGGGTGAGTTGTTGTACAGTTGTAGGGAGTATTATCTGTTACATAAGGGTGAGTTGTTGTACAGTTGTAGGGAGTATTATCTGTTACATAATGGTGAGTTATACAGTTGTATGGAGTATGGTGTGACTGTAGTCCTGTGTCTCTCACATAAATATAAAAGAAAGTACTACCATTCAATGTTGAAAATCAAATAAATAAATAGTAATACACAGAAAATGTGTGCTGTTGATATTTCAGCTGATCGTGGAGATTAGCAGCCTTACTTCTGTCAGTGTGCCCCAAGGCAGGTGAGGTTGCAGTAGTAGTTTACCACCACAGAGTATGTACTGAATGAATAATTTAATGTCACAGATACAATTTTGGAATTTCAAATAAATCTGTGTATGCAAAAAGTAAATTCACTTTTGTGTGATTCTTACACCTGAACAAGAAATTTACAGGCACAGTTCAGCACATGCCTTATCATGATTATTGTTAAAAACATTCACAGTAGTATTTTTCTCAGTATCACTTGCTGTTAAGAGCCCCTGAATTGTAGACCTAATATCAGTGAAAGATCTGGACAGTTTTTACTGCTATGCCCTTGTCATTGTACTCATATTGCTGAAAATAAGTATTGTTTTTCATATTTGCAGCTTGTGCGTTGTCCTTCAGGAGAGGAAATGTCTTGATAGAAGCGTATTATTGTCAGGACTGTCCAAGGACCAGGTCATGACACAAGTAGTCAGAGCAGAGGTTTGAGTGTCTCAGATGTCTGTGTCTCAGATGCAGTTTCACACCTCCTCAGAACAAGCAGAGATGGAAGCCCTGCAGGGACACGCTGTTGACTATGAACAAACAGTGAAAATAGGTCACAGGGAGTCTTTACATTGAGGTGTTTGGGTGAGTTCATCATTACTAAACTCAGTGCCTAATATACACAACATGCCTTAACACCAGATAGGAGTGTGGATCTTTAGCAGGTTCACAGTTTCGAGTTTTCTGTTAAAAGTAGGCCTACTATTATTAAAGTGAATTAAGTTATTAGTGTCCACAATTGTTCTTTTAAAAGCAAGTTTAGTTTTATATGAATTATATTGATTCTTTTAATGGTGCACCATGGATTTTTTTTTTTTTTTTCTGATGAACGGCCCTCCACCACAATGTTCCACAGTATGGCATTAAACTTATGTGCAACAACACACGTGTAATTAAGTAAATGCAGATAGCAAGGTTTAATGCCTTATTGTGGAACATTGAGAATAGTGCAATAAGATTCATTCAGACAGTCCATAAAAGTCTAGTTCTCGTTACGTTGATTTATTGGTTTGTCTACCCTTTTTATTATAGTGTGGTGCGACATGTCATAAAAATGGCTCCCGTAGGATTTGCTTGCTAAAATTGATTTTATTGTTTCATTGCCTTGATTTGGGGTCCAACTATCCAAAACTAATGGGGTTCCATTTTTCCCACCCCTCTAACCTCAAAATGGAGGGCGATTTCAATTCAAGTATGGCCGCGGGCTCTCGCACCCCTATTTGACCCTATTTTCGCTAATAATTGTCGAATTTTGATGATATTAGGGTCGTTATTGGGGTTTTCGATGATGCTGATTCCATTTATAATAATTTTAAGTTGACCAGTAGTAAATATCATTGACTTTCGGACATAGATAGCATTAAAATTACTGATTTTCCTGTTAATGTGCAGTATATTCATGTGGTATCTCTTTTCAAGGACTTCCAGATGTGAGAAGATGAATGCTCCAATAATTTTTGAAAGCAGACGAGGCAGTCATGAAATTAATATGTAAGGAATAAGTAATATTTTTTTATTAAATGTGTTTTTAAGCCTACATTATGATATTTAAATTTTAGATGTGAAACAACCTTCATACTTAAGTGAAAAACTATGTCTTATAAGGATTTCAGATAAGAGAAGGAACTTGGTCAAATAATCTTTAGTTAAGATGAGGATGTCATGTGATTTAGTATTATTTAAGGAATAAGTAGATTTTATTTTGTTAAAAAGCATATTTTGTAACCATATGCTTTGACATGTTATTCCAGATGTGAATGAAGTTTGAAGACACTCGCATGACATCATGTCTCAGAACAGTAGTGTGTGTATTATCTGCAAGGAGGGCACAACTCCAAGCAAGAAACTGATAAGAAATCCTGAAATGATCAAAAACCTTGCTTCATGCTGTGATGAAAGACTGTCCTTAGGCCAAAATGACAGTAGTGGAGCGAGTCCAACAGATAGGACACCACAAGTGTCAAGGGCTCATTGGACTTCACAATTTCTCTGGTGCTGATTGGGGTGGTAAATTTGTAGGCATCACAAAAAAGACATGGGTTGCTCATTTTATGAAGCTTGATGACAATGACCCTGTGATCAAATGTTTTCAAGAACTCGGAGAAGGTCCAATCCCAACTGAGTTGGTCAATGGTGAACTGCCGACAGCTGTGAAGGATTTGGAGCAGTTTGTCTGTCGTGTGTACTGTAAAGCTGGTCCCACAACCCTGTCTGCACTTAGATGGGAGTTGTTTCGTTCAAAGAACTTGGAGGGAGAAATGTTGCCTCCTACCCGTGCAGCATTATTACCTCACATCACACAAGTAAACTACATAGCAATGCGTGACAAGTCATACACTGTGAACTGTCCCAATCTTCGACCAATTGAACAAAATGGCTGGATTGTTGCTAACGACTCATATGTTCCTGTGAGATGTCTCATTCTTCCTGCACCTCAAGCAGTACTAGAACTGACCAAGTGTGCTTGTAAAACTGGTTGCAAAAAGAAATGCAGCTGCAGCAAAAACGGTCTTCCTTGTACACCTCTGTGCAAATGTTACATCAGTGAATGTGCAAATACGATCAAGAATGATCTACCGATAAATGATGATGATGATGATGATGAATGATCTGTTCTGAAATATGTCTTTTTTCCATTCATTGTTTAAAAATTTTTATGATTAAAAGAATCTGTATTGTACACTCACTATCATTCCATGACCTAAATATTGTAGAAGAGTATACGTCTTCATATCCTCAATGATATGAAGATTTCTAGAATATATTCTGTATGTATAATGCTATAGATAATCTTGATCATTTTAATGAATCGTTTTGTTGTTGAAAAGTATAATTTTGACTATGCTATCAAAAATGTTTGTCTTTCATTGAGTCTTGTTAATACGAAATTTCCAATCAACATACGCTCATACATATGTTTACTGAATTAATGAATATGAGTACGGAGAATATTACATAAGGTAACTGTAAAATTCACATAAAAATCTCATGACTTGTTCATCTTATCAAACCAATCACCTGCACCAAAGAGTCTTCTTATATCATATAATGCTAAAAAGATGTTTGACATGACTATACAATACATTTTAATATAAAACACTAATTTTTTATCGTATTTACATCTGGAAGTCAAATTTATTGACTTCTAATCAACTTGTAAATATCATAAATAGAATCAGCATCATAAAAACCCTAATTACGACCCCCAGATCAGAAAGATGTGACAATAATTAGTGAAAATAGGGCTAAATAGTGGCGCGAGAGCCTGCGGGCATAGCTGAATTGAAATCGCCCTCTATTTTGAGGTTAGAGGGGTGGGAAAAATGGAACCCCATTATTTTTGGATAGTTTGAACCTAAATCAAGTCACTAAAACAAAAAAATCAATTTTAGCAAACAAATCCTACGGGAATACATGTCGCACCACACTATTAGTCGACTGAAAAGTGTTTATTTGTAAAAAAAAAAAAAAAAAAAAAAGAAATGAGAAGGCGTGGAGTTAGGTGGAGTTCTGGGAGTGCATTCACCAGTGATTCTTTGTTTACAAAGTTAATCCTCTTGAGCTTGTGGTCGTATGAGGACAGTTTGGCTCAGATAAATGGTCAGATCGTAGAGATACTGAACAGTACTGGGAGGTTTTCAGTCACTTCTGAGAATGTCTTTAGTCGACTTTGGGACTCTTGACACCTCCACAGTGTGATCTGGAGTGGACTTGAAGACTGTGGACTCCAGAGAGGTTCACTGGTGATGTGACGCTAACCAGCCTGGATTCAACTCAACTTGCACTTTTTGTTCCAAACGAGCTTCTACAGTCCCTGACAAAAGTCTTGTTGCTTATCCATTTTGTAGAAACAAAAGCTTATAACCTGACTTTAAATTAATCGATTGGTTTTAGAAATGTCTCATATGAAAGCTAAAACCCTCCCAAATTATGCTCAATATACTAAAATAAATTTGCTTCACTGAAGATTGATCATTTAATGAACACAGAAAGGTCAGATTTTGGCAAGACAAAAGTCTTGTCGCCTTGTCATATGATGCACCCAATCCTAGATTACAGCCTCACCTGTGATCATTTACTGATCAATCAGTTAGTGGGTGTGTATAAAAAGAACCCCAGCACACCAGACCTTCACATCAACTGCAACTTGACCTCTGACAACATGCCTAAGATCCACCCTGAGACCAAAGCGTTAATTATCAAGAGGCTGAAGACCAGATCCACTGCTGAGGTGGCTGACACCTTCAATGTGTCTCAGCGTCAAGTACAAAGAATAAGCAAAAGATCTGAAAAGACTGGAGATGTTTTTGACAAGCCCAGGTCTGGCAGACCCCGCAAGACCACTGCTCGGGAGGACCGTTTGTTGATTCGAAAATCCAAGGCCAGCCCCTTTTCCACTGCAGCAGAGCTCCACCAGGCCTGGTCACCTCAAGTCCCTGTGTTAACCAGAACAGTTTGTAGAATTCTGTCTCGAAATGGCCTCCATGGTCGAATCAGTGCACAGAAACCAGCACTAAACAAAAGGCAATTAAAAAACCGTGTGGCATTTGCCAAGGCCCACAGCCTGCTAAAAGGATGGACACTGGAAAAGTGGCAGAAGGTGGATTTCTCAGATGAATCCTCGGTTGAATTACATCACAGCCGCCGCAAATATTGCAGGAGACCTACTGGAGCCCTCATGGATCCAAGATTCACCCAGAAAACAGTTAAGTTTGGTGGCAGAAAAATCATGGTCTGGGGTTACATCCAGTATGGGGGTGTGCGAGACATTTGCAGGGTGGAAGGCAATATCAATAGCCTAAAATATCAAGAAGTATTAGCTACCTCTTACATTCCCAACCATAAAAGGGGTCAAATTTTGCAGCAGGATGGTGCTCCATCGCATACTTCTATCTCTACATCAAAGTTCCTCAAGGCGAAGAAGATCAAGGTGCTCCAGGACTGGCCAGCCCAGTCACCAGACATGAACATCATTGAGCATGTCTGGGGTAGAATGAAAAAGGAAGCATGGAAGGCAAAACCAAAGAATCTTGATGAACTCTGGGAGGCATGTAAGACTGCTTTCTTTGCTATTCCTGATGACTTCATCAACAAATTGTATGAATCATTGTCGACCCGCATGGATGCAGTCCTTCAAGCTCATGGAAGTCATACAAGATATTAAATATGGATCTCACAGCACCACTACTTAATTCACTGATGTTATGCAACATATTTTTGTATTTGAAGTAAATTATTTGTTCAATTTTCTGTAGGCGACAAGACTTTTGTCTTGCCAAAATCTGACCTTTCTGTGTTCATTAAATGATCATTCTTTCTTCAGTGAAGCAAATTTATTTTAGTATATTGAGCATAATTTGGGAGGGTTTTAGCTTTCATATGAGACATTTCTAAAACCAATCGATTAATTTAAAGTCAGGTTATAAGCTTTTGTTTCTACCAAATGGATAAGCGACAAGACTTTTGTCAGGGACTGTATGGTGCGCTGAGTGTGAACAGAATAAACCCCAGTGTGACGACAGAAACAGAGCAAATAGACAGTGAGATGCAGAGACATGGAGTCAGGAGTATATACCGTTGTGTAGAGTTGGCCCATATGCCAAAAAATGAATATCAGTTCAACAATCAACAATTCTCTTGGAGCCAGATCACAGTTTTGATTTGATCATGATTCATGTAGACTTATGTATGATATGTTGACTTATATTTATATTCCCTGGCAGAGCTAACTAAAGTCGTCTTCTTCTTCTGACAGCTCACATGTCACTGTAATTGGTAGAATCCAGCTGCCACTCACTCAGGGCATTGCTGAAGCTGACCAATAGGAGGTGGGGGTGGGGACAAGTGTCTGTGTTTGAGCATAGAGGCACATTCAAGAGAAAATAAGTGACAGTTTTACCAAAAATGTAAATTGTCAAAGGAATGAGATCACGATTGGACTTTTATCATCACATCAGCCAGCCCCAGTCATGTACAGTGATAATAAAGTCATTATAAGTCCACTGGGTTGTTCGCCTGCTCTTATTGTGCAGCTGTCACGTCCTCTGAAGTAAACTTTTGCAGGTCTGACGCCTTGACAGCTCCCTCCAGTGACCAAATGTGGAGCGCATACAGTATGTCCGAGACGCTTGTAAAATCCAAATCAGAAATCCAAACATTGCTAAAATCCGATGCAGCTCAACTCCTGCTGACAAGTGACAGATTAGGGGATTGTGCATAACTTATTTAGTATTTGAGAAAACTAAATCTGACTGAAAATTTAAATATGGCCTCAAAAGTTCAGAGTTAAAACTTTTTATAAATCAGACTTGGAATTAGATATCAAAAATCCTTGTTAAGTACATGACTGTAAAGTTTGGTGTAGGTAGGTGCTGCTTTAAGGTGTGATCTTTATCTCTATATGAGAGGAAATGCATTTTGAGAAAACAGAATTTGAAACTACAATATCCAGAACGCCATGGTTGCACGTTGATAGAATTAAATATTAAAACATCTTTCAGCGCAGAGTGGATAATTTAGTTGTTTCCACATGAAAGCTTGTGTGCTGCGAGACCAAACTGACCAAAAAACACACAAAAAAGAGTTTTGTAGTGTCTCACCATAACCGGACCAACAGGTGTGAAACGCTTTAACAGACCAGTACCACATCTCACCAGTCTTCCCTCTCTCATCTCCGTCTTCCATCCTGTAGGTGCTGGGGATGACCATCTGGCCTCACATTCGATTAGCCCGACTTAAGCCACACGCAGTTTCATTTGAATGTCTTACAGCAGCTTTAATGTTACTCACCTCAACATTATGACCCATAGTGTTGTCAAAAGTATCGAAAATCAGATGCTAATCCATATTAAAACTTGTATCAAAACTAGATACTCATTTAAGCAAGTACCAATACTAAAACAGTCCCAATCACAGGACAGCAATGAACCTTTCCTGATTGTCTTTAGAATGATGTTGATCTGTATCAGAACAAGTATAAGAGCACATAGACTAGTATACACCCATGGACCACTATGGAACCTACAGGACCACTGAGGGATTACACACATATAAGACACATGGGAACAGAAAAGAAAGTGCTACAATTTAAAGCTGAAAATCACATTCTGTTGTCTAAATAAAGTGTTTTTTTTAATTATAATCGTGGTATCGGAATCAGTTTTTCGTATAGAGTCTATTCCTTAGTATTGCAATTGAGGTTAAATTTCAGTATCGTGAAAACACCTCTTGCCCAGAGCCAGTCATTCATCTCATTTGTGTTTGCTAGTGACAGGCCATTGTGGTTGACCTGTTTGCTAACCAGTTAATTGGGCTAATCACCATCGATAGCAGCGTTGGGAGTGGCAGAGTTGTGTGTGAACAAGTATCACATGTACACACATTAATCCAGCCCCCCTGACAGATGGGGGGGACTGTCTGGGACTGCACAGGAATTTACCAGAGGAATTAGGACTAATCTCACCTCATTACAGCTCCAAGACAGCTACACTAACAGTTCAATCCTATGGTTTGCAAACAGATGATTAGCAGACAGCACTTTAAAATGTCAGAGCTATGTAGGTAATTAATGCAAGGTGATTTTGGCTCGCATGTCAAAAGTTAAATTTATTTTTGATATTCTTACTTGAGTAATATATAGTACAGTGTAACAGTACTACTACTTGAGGAAAAGTTGTAGTTCCTCTTTAAAAGTGACAAAAGCTTTATGATATGATTTAGTTTGTCTCATTTTTGTGTCTGTCCTTTGAAAATACCAACTTTTGTGCATTATCTAACATTTTGTATTGTAAATTACATTGACCTCAGTTAGTAACTAGATGTCCAGACAGGTACTCTTACAATTACTCATACTTGTATAGTAGTTTCCCCAAATACTTCTTTACTCTCATAATTTTCTTGGACTACTACTTTGTTCTTTTACTTGAGTAGTTTTTAAGTAAAAATACTTGTACTTAAGGACAATTTTTAGCTGCTCTACCCACCTCTCAATGCTGTAACAGATTTATATTTATTATATATGTAAAGTTAATGTAATGTGAAGGACAAAACATTAAATATTGCATAAAATCTGGTGTTTTCAAAGGACAGCCACAAACATGAGACAAACTACATCCTCTCTGAAGGAGCAGCGCAAACACAAATGTTCAAATCATTATTATCATATTGTCAACATAAAGATTTTGTCACTTGAGACTTACTCAGTGAGAAGAATAAGCACAACTTTTACTCAAGTAGGAGTACTGTTACACTTTGCAGTACACCTGTGTGCTTTAGTGTCTGCTTTACTCTTGTTGGGCTGCACATGTTTGACTGGTAATCAGGTGCTGGAGTAGGTTTAACAGTGCAGTTTGATCTTGCACATTGTTTCTGTGCAGATCCTTCACGTCTGTGTTTGAAGCCGGCAGTATGACACCTGTGAAGAGGAGTTAACGGCACAGTCTCACACTAAAGTAGAACAGCCAGAGCTCTTTAAAGATGAGCCCCTCTCAATGTTTCATCAGACACTCTGATGTCTGTCTTTAAACTCTGTGCTACACCGACTAGTTTCCCTTCTAATGAGCTCTATGTGTTTAAAGCATGCAGCTGTTTGAAAGCACCCTGGCACATATCAAGCTAATATCAAATGTAGGAATAGGTGATGTGAGCTTTCAGTATTTATTTCATGAACATAACCAAGACAACTATTAGTATGCAAAATGGATTCTTGTGAGCTTAAGCCATGTTATAATGTTGTTACCTCCTCAAAAACAGACCTGGAGCTGTGTTTTGTTTCATTCACACATGTTTGAGTGATCCTTTATTATTATTATTAGTATCTCCAAAGCTCAAAATGATCTGTTCCACCATGTGATGTCATGAAGTGGAAGTTAGCAGCTCCTTTTACCTTTAGTTCAGTAGAGATTGACAGTTTTAGTGGAGCACTTGGATTGGCTGTTGACTTTTCCATTAAAACAACCCGAGCTGATCATTGCCCATCAGGCTGTTTGTACACTAACTTATAAAGTGCTTAAACCAACGGGCCCTGTTACACTGACGTTGTGCCTTGTAACACTGACACTGGCAGTCTGTGGGCGCAGGTCCAGGTTAGGCGCGAGAGCCTTTTTCCCGGACAGGGCTCTGTAAACGGTTTTCAATTCATTAGAATCAGTACATACAAAGGACTTTTTTAACATTTTTAACTTAACATTTTTTTAGATAAGTGTGGTAACAGACTGATGCACATTCCCACCTTGTTTTATTTTATGTATGTTTTTGTGTTTGTGTGTGTGTGCATGTGTGGATGACATTTGTGTGTGTGTGTGTGTGTGTGTGTGTATGTGTGTGTGTGTGTGTGTGTGTGTGTGTGTGTGTGTGTGTGTGTGTGTGTGTGTGTGAGAGAGAGAGAGAGAGAGAGAGAGGGGGATCAGGATGGCTTCACCTGCCTGGGAACAGAGTTTTGTTTCAGTGTGTGCTGCGGAGCTCACAGGGCGGACTTTGATGGGACAGCTGCACCACCGTATCATTTGGACAATTATAGGACATGTATACAAAGCAGAGCTCGGTAATGGCCACTACACACACAGGCTTTGGGCTAAACAATGTTTGTTTACGGAGAGCAATCTCACTTTGAATGGAACCTAGCTACCTCTGCTTTCTTTAAAGTTATGGAAAATTGACTTTCTGGAGGTTTCTACCATGTTATAATGTTATTCCTCATCAAAAATATGCCTGAAGAGGTTTTAGATGTCATCCATGCATGCTTGAATGTTTTAGCGATCCTTATTCAAACCCTCCTTACAGTAAGCACCACAAGCCTACGTCACTCATGCTCCCACAGGACAATTCTCCATAAATATACAAAAGCATGATACAAAACAATACACTACAACTTCACAAACCTGATGTGCAACTTCATAAAAGAAACAAGTCTGTGTTAGAAAATGCCGGTGCCCAGTGAGAGCTGACGCTGCCGCAAACATCATCACAACAAAGAGTTGGTAATAGCTGCACATCATGCTAGCGAGGAGTGTTTTTTTTTTTTTTTTTTTTTCATTTGTACCAAAATTACTACACAACTCTGCAGAATCCTACGTGTGCCATTCATTAAGAAAATAAAATTGGAGAATGACGTAGCACAGAGCAGTGGGCGTGTATTTGTGGTGGTGAAAATTGGAATTGATCTGCATAATGGCGTCTTGAAAATAAGTGATTAAAGATGACTCAAACATGCAGGAATCACTCCAAATACAACTTCAGATGGTCCATGAGAAGAAACTACTGTAACATGCTTAAAAGCTCTGAATAGCTCTCCTTTAGCATGTTTTTCCTAACACCGGTTTTCTCACAAACCCATTCAGAACATCTCAGTGGTCTGGGTTCTTCACATCTTCTCATTATAGACATCATTCATAAAGCGTTGAGCCACAGTTCCATGTTCTGGTGGAGGTCTGTCATATGCTTTTACAATGGACTTGTTATTGCTTAGCCTGGAATGTTCGGCAGTATCTATGGAGAGGCAAGCCCACTCACAGTAACAATGCATGTTTTTTAAAGATATTTTTGAGCCATACAAAACAGGGATAGTCAAATTATAGTGAAGTTTATAAATGAACTTTTTCACTCATTTAGTCATGGGCACACACAGACCGGGGCAGTGCAGAATAAATACTGGTGCCACATACAGGCTACATTTTCAATATTGGACCAAAACTTATATCTGGGGAAATCCTGTGATATTGGTGAAATCACTGACCAAGGATATTCCAACCCCAATTAAAAAATAATTGTAACTGAATACATGCAAGGAAGATAAGTCTAATGTCATATGTGAAAGGACACCTGACATTCACAGAGGTCTCTTATCCAAGTCCCAAACCTGCTTAGCTTCTGAGGCCAGACGCGATCGCTCATTCTTCAGGTAATGTGGCCTCAATAGTGTGTGTCTTGCATTGCTGCTTGCTGACCAGGCTCATTCACGAATGCCTGTGAGTCCCAGTGCACACACACACACACACACACACCCACACACACGCACACACACGCACACACACACACACACACACACACACACACACACACACACACACTATTGACGGAGCATAATGACCCTGGGGCTAGTTTGTTAACGCTCATCTGGTAATTGGACACGCTCCTCTGTTTTTAGGCCAAATATGTCAATAAGATCATTAAGTATATATACTCAGCAGGTTTCAAATTTAGAAAAAAAATTCTTCTTTTTACAATTTGGGAATCAGCACTGCATTTTCCAACGTGGAAGACAGTGGATTAGTTTTTTTTTTTAGTTTTTTTTTTTTTTTACTTTATGGATGTATTTATTGCACTGAAAAACTTCATTCTTATACTGTGAGCAGCCTTGCATCTCCACAAACCTTAATTGGCCTGGAGGAGGGCCTCCACCTGCTTGTTTCCATGGAAATGTTGTTCCTTTGGCTATAATCTTCCACAGTCTATTGCCTGAGCAGCCAGTCACTTCTACATTCTGTATGAATCCAGAGGGGACTGCAACTGGACCATAGAGCGTGAAAATCCTCCTCTTCAAAACTCTCATAACATTTAGAAAAAAATGTATCACTTCTTTTACCTGAGATAAGTCATAACTTGGTGCTTCGATTGTTGATTCCTTTTTTATGTGTAAGCGGCCATGTTTGTTTTTGAGACAAATCGGAGCATGTGTCTCTCTGATTGGATAATCCGCCTGTCAATCACATCCTCTGAAATCAGGGAGACGGGTTACGGCTCCAGATCCAGATCTCGTCTTTATAAAGTTTTGTCAAAGCGCGTGGTTCTGGCTGGTAACAGTATGGCATTAAACTCATCTACCTTCTTGGATTTCTATTCCATGCTGGTGACAGTACTACTTCCAGAAAGTTACACAGTTTGAAAGCGCCCTCTAACAACAGAAATGTAAAGATTTATTTGTTTATTTTACAGAGTTTGTTTATGATTTTCAACATTAGCCTTGATTAATTGATCTTGGTTTGGTCTGTTGAGTTTTTCGTTTTGAGAGACAAATGATTAAAGTAAATTTTTCTGAGCATCTATCCACAGTCCGCAGTATTTCCAACATGGAGCAGTCGTCCTCCTTGTAGCTGTCCCTGTGTCAGTCGTCCACGTAGCTGTCCCCATGTGGACCAAAGGCGTGTCTCCTGTCTGTGGGATTTGAATGGCATGTAAAGCTTTGTGTGGGGCGCCGAGGTTCAGAATGGTGATGTAATCTGAAGCCTGCAGGTGTGTTTTTAGCTCTTGTTGTTTTGGTGCGAGTACACACATGATCACAGCACAGCATCGCCTCACTGCCAGCTCTGTCCAATGCCTCTGACCCACATCCCGGGCCAGGAGAGAGCACAGTCACGCATTTAGTCAGTTATACAGGTCAAAGAAGAGTGCTTAGAGTCAAATTGCATGCTTCTGAATTAGGAGATTGCAAAAAAAAGTTAGCTGACATTGGTAGTTACATTTAGTAGCAATGAGCTGATATGGATATTTTGAGCCAACACTGATATTTGGCCTGCAGCTGTAGCTGATAACTGATATTTGCTGATACCGATATTTATCTGGAAGCTGTTGTCAATCTTGTGCAACTTTTTCCTAAAATTGTTCTTCTCAAAGTAGTTTTCGTATTCCATATTTTTCTCTGACTTATATAATATAATAATGCAGTGATACAATAGTAATATATTGTACATTGTATATTGTAGTGTAACAGTACTTTTACTTGAATAATATATTGTACAGTGTAACAGTACTCTTACTTGAGTAACAGCTGTGCTTCCTCTTCTCACTGTAAGTCTTAAGTGACAAAAGCTTTATGTGACAATATGAAATGATTTGAACATTTCTGTTTGTTGCAGCTCCTTCAGATATGATTTAGTTTGTCTCATTTTTGTGTGTGTCCTTTGAAAAGACCAGATTCTGTGCTTATTATTTAATGTTTAGTCCTTCAAATGTCATTAAAGGCTCTGTACCCAATTCCATTTGAGCAAAATGTGTCTTACCCCATCACATATTGCATAAGCTGCTCTTGAGGTTAAAATAAGTAATATAAAACATAATTATACATTTTCTTATATATTATATTTTATTGTCTGAGAATCAGGAATTGTGTGTTAGCATCCTAGCTGTTGCTCCATTCTGGTCTTGTGAAAAGCAATCATAAGCTCATTGTGGTGAATAATGCTCAGAATGCATAAGGTAAGTGAGGAATAACGTTGGACCACTGCAAACTGTCTCAAATGAACTAATCCTGTTTTTCAGTCAGGTACAGCGGCTTGAACTTCAAATTATCAATCAGATGTTATGTCGAGACAGAGTCATTTCCTGGACCACTACTTTGTACCTCTGCTGAAGTTATATAATTTGAAGTGTCAGTACTTTCTTGGCTCCTCTGCCCTCTCAGTGCGAGTACTTGAGTGTGTACCTGCCCTGGGGGAGGACTTTTGCTTGTTATGTCAGGTTGTTTTCCAGCTGTAAATTCCAGACAGTTTCCTTGAAGACTCAGCCATAAACAAACATTATAAAAGCACTTAATCTGTGTGCTGTGCTAACGGCTATCTCCACACTGCAGGTCAGGTGCTCACAAACGTGTTTTTAGAATTCTGACTTGGTTTGGTGGGATAGAACCTGTGCTAAATATATATCATAGTTTTACATCAGTTAAAGATGGTGTACCTGACTTTTACTGTCTTTAAAGGTCTTATATTTACAATTAACACTTGGGAGCTTTAAGCCATGTTAAAATGTTGTTTATTCCTTAAAAACACATCTGTTTCATGCTCTGTACCACCTTGTGATGTCATGTAGTGGGAGTTATGAATTAGTTCACACACAGTGGAGCACTTCCTTTATTATCACATGACATCACAAGGTGGAACAGAGTGTTTTCTGTCTGAGAGAAGAACTCAGTCTATATATGCAGGGTCTGTGTGTGAATGAAACAAAACACAACTCCAGGTATGTTTGATGAGTAAGCTACATTATGACGTTGCACTGGCTTCCAGTTTGTTTTAGAGTTGATTTTAAGATTTTATTGTTTGTTTTTAAAGCTTTGAATGGACTGGCCCCCTGGCCCCACAGTACATCATCCAAATTTACACCCCCACGTGTGCTCTGAGGTCCCAGGGCCAGCTCCAGCTTGTGGTGCCTAAGACGAGACTTAAAACCAGGGGGCATAGAGCCTTCTCTGTGGCCGGCCCCAAGCTCTGGAACACTCTGCCCCCCCACGTCCAAACAGCCCCCCCAGGGGAGTGTTTTAAGCCTCATCTTAAGACCCACTTTTATTCTGTGGCTTTTAACACCGTGTGAGTCATGTGGTCCTCTGTGCCTTTTATTTATTTTACTTATTTACTGCTATTTTATGATTTTTATGGTTGTGCTTTTATTTGTTTTTACTGGTTTTATTGTTTTAGGACTGGTATGACCAAATTTTTGCAATTTACTTTATTATTGTCTTCATTTTATGATCATTCATTCATTTTACTTTGGAAACTGCTTTGTTTGTAAAATGTGCTATATAAATAAAGTGGAATGGATAACAAAAAAAACATCAGAAAATAGTGCAATATGGGCCCTTTAAAATGTGAAAAAAACCCAAAAATTTTAGCGTAATAGCACAGCAGCACAGTACACAAGCAGCATACACACAGGTATGGCTTTCCCTTTTAACCGGTCGGACAGTTTACACCAGCAGTGTCATACGCGCATCCAATGGTCGTCATTATGCTACGCGCTGCTCAACATAGGTTGGAGTTCTAATTTTTCAGCGTCAAAGGAACGGAGCATCTCCAGCCTTCTTAGCAGGGGCGAGACAGGAAATAAGCATGCGGTGTCAAAATAAACTGCTGACACCCTTTCAAAATACGTTCTCTAAAACCACTATAGTCGCGTTAACACCGTGCGTCGCATCCAGGAGCTCGGGGAATGACTCGTGATGGACTACGGAAAGTTTAGAGCCGTGGAGGATAAATATAAAACCCTTTACAGCATCAGACAGCAACTTTACAAGAACAACTTTTGAAGGAAAAGGCGCGTGGAGCAGACAACCAAAGTGAAATGTTGAATGGCTTAATTAATGTTAATTAATGTTAATGTTATCGCGGCAAAGTCTCCTATCAACAATGAATGTTTAGTGTTTAAACGTGAGAATCCACAGAGGCTGGCATCACAGGAGCCGCTCTGCTGCCTCTGGTGTAAATTAAAGCTTTTAAAAGTACGTGCGTATGCAGCTCTGCCTACGTTTGGTGTCGCTGACACTCCTGGTGTAAATTCCGGGTAAAGCTAACAACTAGCAGGCTAATGTGCGTTTGCTGATTCTCAGACACTATAACACTTTATGATTAGATGTCAGTACACAACATATATTTTGGCCTCAAGAGCTGCTTATAAATATATCTGTACTGAGATGGAGACACATTCTGATCAAATACATGGAACAGACAGGGGCGTTTAAGCAGCAGGAAGGCATTTTGTGACTTTTTAAGCATTCATTTCATTTACATTCATTTCATTCATTTGTCAAATAATAAAATATTCTGTAAATTTTACGAGCTTTCGCCCTTGTTTACAGCAAGGTTGCTAGGAAACATCTGCTGCCCATGTCCAACCAGGAAGTAAAATGATAAACATTTCTCCAAAATTGTCAAGCTTGGAAAAAATAGATCAGATTTTTTAGTTAAAGAAGCACTCTGTATATAGTAGTTTATATAGTAGTTTAATGCCATACTGTTGAATATTGCAGACAAAGCAGTAGAATCTCCATGGAGACAAGGAGGTTGTAGACCCTTCATAAGAAAAGTTGAATAGTGTACTGTATCTATCTTTCTGGAATAATATTTCTGTGGAAACAAACAGAAGGAAGCCCTCATCCAGGCCAAAGAAGAGTCAGGTTTGTGGAGATGCAAGCTCACTCACAGCAAGGATGCATGCTTTTGCTTTCATTTGAGTCTATTTTGGGGCTAAAAAGTTACTCACTGTGACTTTAAATCACATTAACTACATTCTTAGGCAGTCCTTTTGTCTGTCTGTTCCCTCAGGTGTAGAATGACCCCACAGAGCTGTTACACTAATGACAAACATGATTGGACACTCACAGGTCAAACCAGGTCATCATGGCGATGTGGTTCAGTCACTGGTGTGTTCAGGGCCCTGCCAGACTGTGGGATAAACAGTGCCTGTGGGCTCCACGGAATGACATGAGACTTAACTAAGGCTGCACAAGATCTATGGCTCTCACCTGCCTGTTATATGCAACATTTTGGCGACTTTTCCCTAATTTTTTAAATTGTTAATCGCTATGGCAATGGTCCTCACTTTTTATAATTCTGAAACCAATGGATGCAGACAAATGAAGGTTAGGGTGATATCAGCTAATGGAACAAGCTGTTATACTTCAGGGAATGGAACCATACTGCTAAACACTGTACTTGGCCAGTTGACTTTTCTGTTATTTTAAGTGTAAAAAGTCAAGAATTATAATTATCTAGGACTGAATCCTCCTCATATTGATAATTCTATTTTTGTCTTATTATATTTTTTTTAATTTTACTTCTATGGGGTATGAGCTGCTAACACATAAATGCTAGATTAGATTCATAAGTTTCGCTTTCGTTTTTGACACTGAGCCTTGCATTTGTTCTCTGTGCAAAGTCACTCCCCCTTCAGAGTGCTATCACAACACAATTCTATTAACTGCACAGTTCCACATTCAACTCAGCTATGACAGAAAACTATGAGTCCTTACTGCAATCCTAAAAATATTTACTGAAAAATGCATTCTCATATTCCAGAGTCTTAAAATAAAAATCACCAGTTTTCCTGTCAATCATTTATGTAAAACTATTTCTTTAAGTTCCATGAATTTTAAGTGAAATTCCTCTTGGTGCTCACTATACGCAGGAATGTTTGGAGAGTTGGTGACAAATGGTCAGATGTTTCTGCTCTTTTCAAAACTCTGCTCCATCTCTGCTCTGCTCCTATGGGCTCCTCTGCTCGAGACGCCTGACAAACCTACACTGATCTCTGTATTTTTTATTCAGAGAGAGAGGCTGGGATTCACCAGTGACCAGACTCAGAAATTATTGAACATGTGTGTATCCTGGATCCCAGGCTCAATTTCAGTAGTAAAGAATAAATTCAATACTCAATGCTGATTCCGTTACCCAAATGATTAGTATAAAAGATATTTTTAAGCAATATTGTCATCTTTAATACTAAAAATAGTATTTGTTTATTTTACGATGTGGTCTTACAGTAGTTCTGATAAAACTCAAGATGAAACTCTTCAAAAATGGTCACACTTTATCCAGTTATATTTGCTTATTATATTGATATTTGCTTAAATGGGTATCTAGGTTTTTTATACTAGGTTTAGTATCGATTACCATCTGATTTTCTGATCTGTGGATTAGTTGACTAATGATTTAGAGTTATCTTAAGATTTGGTATTTTTTGGTATTGATGTTGTTATCTATAAAAGTCAGATAAAACTCATGATTCACAAGTTGTACCTGTCTTTATATAAATACATGGTTTATTAGCAGAGCTGCAGATGAACCTAAATCTCACACTGATTTGATACGTGCAAGGAGCAAATCACAGAGACAGTTATGGAAGTACCATAATTTCCTCCACAAACAACTGAATCTCCTTTTATTCTGTATAAAAACATCTAACCCTGTAGTTTAGATCTGTACAAACATGTTCTGAAATGTGATTCTTGTATTAGTTCTTCTAGATGTGTTTAAAATGTGAACTTTGAACAGAATCCTATTATTAAAACATAAATCTCAAATCTAACCACAATGCTTGTCAGATGTCCTAGTCCTTTTTCCTCCATAAACAGTAGTTTTTGCACGACCTCCCCGTGCAGGTGTAGCCTTGGGAGTGCAGTTTGGGTCAGAAGAGTTTTGAGAGCTTTTGCTACCTCCCCTTTTTAGTCGACCAATCAATCAGCAGGACATGTCTTTAATCCATCGAGAATATCTTTAGTCAACTACAGCCCTACACTGCTCTGCTTTATTCTGTTTGTATACAGTTATAAAGATAAGCCTGACCACAGACTGTTTATGGTGCAGACCGGTGATGACCCTACATTAGCGGCTCTCCTCGCCCTGTACTTTTCTCCTGGCCTGAGGTGATTTGGCCTGTGTTTGGAGGAGCTGTAATTACAGTCTCCTCTCAGCTTAAGATCTACAGTATTGTCTTAGTAAGTTGCAGTACCTGATTTTCAAAGATGTGAGATGAATCGCAATCGGATCAAAAACGCAATTTGAACACAATTAGCAAATCACAAAGGCTGCAATTTTTCAGCAAAATTATTCTGCATAAAAGCTGCTAACCCTGTAGTTTAGATTTGTACAAACATGTTCTGAAAAGTCCCTGTGAGTCAGATGCCCTCCCTGTGTCTCCACGGGGTCCTATTCTGCATAAAAACTGCTAACGCTGTAGTTTAGATCTGTACAATGTGAAATACATGGGTTTTTGTGCTATTCTGTTCATTGGCCAATGAACAGAATAGCAGTCTTTCTGTCAATTCTTCTGGATGTGTTTAAAATGTGAACTTTCAACAGAATTCTAATATATCAGGAAACCAGGAAGTGTGTGTTTGCATGCTAGCTGCTGTTAGATTTACTGTGAAATTTGTAAAAAGTGCTAATAAACTCATCATGGTGAATAATAAGAATGTTCAGAATGTTTAAGGTAAGTGAGGAATAACTGCAAACTGTTTGAAGTTAAAGGTGCATTGTGTAATTTTTCTGGTGGAGGGTCCGTCACCTGCTTGTTTCTATGGAGATGTCACTGCTCTGCCTTACATTTATTCAATTACAGGTGGTTTTATAGCTCAGAAATTCCTAGAAAAACAAGCATTTATTGTGAGCAGGGTTGCCTTTCTACAGATCTGGTCTGGTTTAGTCTCCATGAAGATTGAAAGGTTTAATGCCATACTGCAGAACATTTCAGACAAAGCAATAACATCTCCATGGAGAAAAGCATTTGACGAACCCTCCACTAGAAAAGTTACACAATGCACCTTCAACTAGTTCTGTTTTTCATGTTTTTAAGACGGTAAACCCAAAAACAAAAACATGCAGATGTCTGAAGTAGGGCTGAACGATCTATCGTTTTAGACCGAAAATCGCGATCTCAGACAACACGATTTTGGGATCGTTAAAGCCACGTTTTTTTTGCAGCGCTCCTAACTGACCCAGGTTTTGTTTCGTCAACTATTTCACACATGTACGGCGCCTCCCTGCCGCGCTGCTGAGCTCCCCAATCAGAAGCGGCAGCACAGGTCACGTGTTCTCGACTCCAATCAGTGTAGCTGGTTATCAATTTCAGAAATGACTTTAGCGGAACCAGAAGCGGAGTCTGGGGTTTTGAACCCAAAGAAAAACAGCACGTCGGTCATTTGGCAGTATTTCGGGTTTGAGGCTGCAGACGAACATCAGAAACAGGTGCTGTGCAAAACATGTCGTGCTAAAGTTGCCACATCCAGTGGAAACACGACCAATTTATACCGCCATACGCGCATTTGCATGACGAGTGCACGGCGAGAAAGTCCAGTGAAACGTCTAGTGCAGGGGTCGGCAACCTTAAATACTCAAAGAGCCATTCGGACCGTCTCCCACAGAAAACAAAACACCCGGAGCCACAAAACCCTTTTGAAATGTAAACCAGCGCTAACCAGCGAGGGAACTACAGGCAAAACTACAGCTCCCAGAAAACAACAAGCGCACCATCCTCCACTACAGCTCATAAGCGCGAGTCTTAAGAGAATTATTTACACCTTTCAGTCTTTTCATCACAACAGTAGCAACATAAAGTGCATGAGTGAAATAAAGAACTGCGCTGCACACGTACGACCTGCACACGTATAATCTCTGAAAAGTTTAACATGAACCATCTCCGACGCGATAGAAGCACAGAACAGACTCACCATAGGCAGAACATCCCTCAGTCACAGAAAGAACACACATATTCCACTGAGTCCTGCCCAGCACATAAGCTGACCGCATCAGCGGTCAGCTTATGTGCTGTTTTTTCAGCGCTTCTAGTTTATGCAAATGAACCATGTGGTTTTAAGTTTCGCTTCTGTATAACGTAAACAAATGTGCACAAAGCTGCATTAAACACATTATTATTTGAGTCCTCCTCGTAGGAAATAAAAATCCATTCTGTACGCAGAATGTAAAGAAAAGGTGGTGAAAGAGCTAGAAAATGTGGAGTATTATGCCACAACTACTGATCGGTGGTCAAGCAGAACGACTGAGCCGTATTTCTTTGCTCTACTCAAGTTGAGCCACAGACGGCTCTTTTGGTTCTTCAGTTGTAAGAACTGCTGTTGCTCAAGCGCTCAATGTACCCTGTGTATAGCATGTTTCTTTTTAATAAATAGGACATTTGAAATAAATTCTTGACTTTAGTTTTCATTCTTGCATTACAGTTATGGAATTTAGTGTTTGAATGGTATGATGCAAGTTTCTGTGATGCTTGCGAATGTTCATGTGCATTGAAAAAAATCGTGAATGAAATCGAAATCGTGATATCTGCCAGAAAAATCGCAATTCAATTTTTTCTTAAAATCGTTCAGCCCTAGTCTGAAGTCATTTTACATCCAAGGGTATTTCATGCTTCTTTGCTTCTTTGTTCTTGAAAGCCCTTTGAATGTTGTTTCCACACTTTGAAAGACCTCTCCCCCCAGCCTGAGTGTACCTGAGTGGGGTAAGCAGTCCCCTGCCCCACCCCCTCCTCTGCCTGGACCGCCTCTGCTGCAGGTGACCCTCCACATCAAAGCTCCAGCTCTTTCTTCTCTCACTTAAAGAACCTGTACGTGATTTTTTAAAAACATAAACGTCTTAAAAACATGAATGCATTTATGCATTCAGATCATCCTCATTATTCACCAAGATGAGTTTATAAACACTTTTCACAATTCTCATGACTAGTGCTGAGTTTCATCATGACATTAGCTAACAACAATTAGGATGCTATTGTGCACTTCCTGATTATTGGACTATAATACGCCATAAAATTAGATGCAAACAGCACACAGTGGACTTATGTTGACCCTAAAGGTGCACTATGTAACTTTTTGGTTGGGGGGGTCTATCACCTGTTTGTTTCTATGGAGATGTCACTGCTCTGCCTGGGATGTTCCGACATTAAACAGCTCTACTTTACATTTATTCAATGACAGGTGGTTTTATAGCTCAAAAATTCCCCCAAAAAAACAGACACTCTGACCGTGAGTGGGGTCACTTCTCCAAAGATCTGACCTGTAACTTGGTCTGGTTTGGTTTCCATGAAGATAGAAAGGTTTAAGGCCATACTGTGAAACATTCCAGACAAAGCAATAACATCTCCATGGAGAAAGGCATTTGACAGATCATCTGTCCGAAAACACAATACATCTTTAAGAGCTGCTCATACACTATATCTGTACATCGGCAAGCCACAATAATCAATACATGTTTTTTTCTCACAACAGATGTAACACCAAAATGATTTATGGTAAAATATGGTACAGGACCAGGAGGCTCCGTGTGGGAAACATGTCAGGTGATAATCTTAGCTTCCCTGTCTGCTCTCACCACATTGGATCTTTCAATCATTTGTGTGTGTGTGTGTGTGTGTGGGTGTGCGTGTGCGTGTGCGTGTGTGTGTGTGTGTGTGTGTGTGTGTGGAGGCTTGTCCCACTGCCAGACCTACCCTGTCATCAGTGTGTGGAAAAGTCAAAGGGGGAGCTGTGACCCAGCTCCTGCAAACGTGTGAAAAAGTTACTTGTAATTTCAATATTTCAACCACCATATAATTAAAGATCCTATAATCGACTCTTGTTACCTCCTCAAAAACATACATGGAGTTGTGTTTAGTTTCATTCACACATGTTTGAGTAATCCTTTATTATTAGTCTGTCTACATCTCCAAAGCTCAAAATGCTCTGTTCCACCTTGTGATGTCATATCATGTCAAGTTAACAGCTCCTTTTATCTTTAGTTCGGTAGAGACTGACAATTCCAGGACTGAAATTATTCAACTGATTCTAGTGAAGGTGTATGAAGTTTAAAAACACAGGAGAGCACTTCCTGTGTTACCACATGGCATCACAAGGTGGAACAGAGCTTTTTCCATTTAAGAGAAGAACTCAGTGCCGGGTTTGTGTGTTAAACATGTGTAAATGAAACAAAACACAACTTCAGCTATGTTTGTGATGAGAAAACTACATTATAACATTTCAAAAAATAGAGTAATATAGGCTAAAATAACAAAAATCTGTTTTATCCCAGTACAGCTGTCTTGTATAAGCAGATCTTTGGGTGAAAATGAGACCGATGTCTGCTGTAAAGTTTTATTTTTTGTGAAACAGGAAGTGTGCTGTTTTGATATTTGTTAGCACCTCTTAGTTTAAGCCCATGGACCATTATGGAACCTACCTGGACCACTGAGGGTGTGCACAGATATAAGGCCATTTAATGTGGAAAATATCTAATATCTAATTAAAGAACATTTTTATGATTAACTCCATGAATCAGTATTGAGTATCAAGTCTATTCCTTAGTATCGAAATCAAGTAAGTATGGTTAAAGCTAATGCCTTAGACTGCCAGCATTATGTAATGCTATAGAGTTATTGCATATGGAAAACTGCATTGAATAAGTGGCTACTGTCTCTGTTTTTTTTTGAGGAGAGAGAGAGGAAAGAGAAGAGAGAAAAAGACAGAGGAAGGAGAGAAAGACAGAGAGGAAAGAGAAAAAGAGAGAGGAAAGAGAAGAGAGAAAAAGACAGAGGAAGGAGAGAAAGAGAGAGAGGAAAAAGAGAAGAAAGAAAGAGAGAGGAAAGAGCGAAGAAAGAAAAAGAGAAGGAGAGAGGAAAGAGAAGAGAGAAAAGGACAGGAAGGAGAGAGGAAAGAGAAGAGAGAAAGAGAGGAAGGAGAGAAGAAAGAGAGAGAGAGGAAAGATAGAGAGGAAAAAGAGAGAGAAAGAGAGAAGAAAGAAAGAGAGAGAGAGGAAAGAGAGAGAGAGGAAAGAGAGAGAGAAAGAGAAAGCGAGAGAGGGGAAAGAGAGAGAGAGGAGCTGACACAGGGAGGGGAGGGGCGAGCGGGTGGGATGGCGTGGTGGGTGCGCTATGTGAGGAATGCCGGCTCATGTTGTAACTGGAACCCCTGAAAGGCTGCGTTCTCCGGGGACCGTTCCAAGCGTGACGCCCATCCCCTCCATCACTCCCCATCAGTGAGCTTTGTGTGCCCCCAGGCCTAGCCTTTTACACAGCGTTTCTACTGTCTGCGCTCACGACATGTAAATCTGCCACAGCCAATACACGAGAAGCAGAGGCGGGACTAGAGTCATAAATTATACACATGTAAGAGTACTGTTACTGTTAGAACAAAGAAATGACTGAAGGAAGTATTAAAAAGTATTTGGGTAAACTTCTAGAATAATAAGTAAGAGTAATGCTCTATATGTAATATCAGATTTATAATTTGAAGTCAATTTAATGTGAAGAACAAAATATTAATAATGAACAGAATCTGACACTGTTTGTCAAACGTATCGGAAATTAGATACTAATCAATACTAAAACTAGTATTGAAACTAGATACTCATTTGAGCAGATATTGATACTAAAAAAGTCCCATTCACACAGAATGGGACGTTCAGAAATGAACGTTTCCTGAATAATCTGAGTGATTTGATCTGTATCAGAACAAGTATAAGAGCACATAGACTAGTATACGCCCATGGACCACTATGGAACCTACAGGACCACTGAGGGAGTACACACATATAAGACCACATGGGAATAGAAAAGAAAGTACTTTTTAATTTAATCTTGAAAATCACATTCTATTGTCTAAATAAAGACTGTTGTTTGTTTTGTTTTTTTTTTGTTTTTTTTTATCATCGTGGTATCTGAATTGCTATTGAGTATCAAGTCTATTCCTTTCCTCCTTATTGAAATTGAGTTTGAAATTTTACTATTTTGACAACACATAAACACAAAAATAATTATAATAAGTAATAATAAGTCATTCATATCTGAAGGAACGCTGCAAGAAACACAAATGTTCAAATCATTTTATATTGTCAATATAAAGATTTTGTCACTTTAGACTTAGAGTTTTTACTCAAGTAAGAGTACTGTTACACTGTATAAAATATGATAGTATGGTGTCTCTTTAAATGTGCACTTGTGATGATTTATAGCCACAGCCGCCCTGGGACTTGGGAGATGTAATTGCTTTGCTAAAAATGTTCCACAATATGGCCTTAGACAAGCAGTTTACCCCACCAGGCCAAGTTACAAGTCAGATCTGTGGAGAGATGACCCTTGCTCACAGTTGATGCATGATTATTTTATTTTATTTAATTTTATTGTATTTTGTTTTATTTTTTTGGCATAAATTAAATAAAAACAACTGGATTTGGATAAATGCAAAACAGGTACAGCTTAAGAGGGGGTCTAATGTAAAATCAACTTTTCCGAGCTTTCTACCATGTGATAACATTGTTCTCTCATCAAAAACATGCCTGAAGAGTTTTTCACTGTCATCCATGCATGTTTGAGTAATCTAGTGATCTCTCCCGGGCCCTTTTAAACCCTCCTCAGAGTTAGCTGTAAGATTCTGTGCAAAGCTCCACCCACAAGCCTACGTCATGCTCCCACACGACAATTCTCCATAAATACATAAAACATGATACAGTTGCTGTGTACTGATTACCTCCGCCAAGGAGGTTATGTTTTCGCCTGAGTTTGTCTGTTTGTTAGTTTGTTAGCAAGATAACTCAAAAAGTTATGGATGGATCTTGATGAAATTTTCAGGAAATATTCCTAATGGTAAATCCAACAGATGATTAAATTTTGGTGATGATCCAGAAGAAATCCTGGATTCTGGATCACTTTGAAAACTGAGCTGCTTGGCGGAGGTCTGCGCTCTCTGAGTGCTTTTCTAGTTTGTAACTGTAATAGTGCTCTGAAGTGGGAGTGACTTAGCGTGGAGAGCAATGGGAGGGGTAACTCAGCTTTAAAAATGAAAGAGAAACTTAAAATAAAACATGTTAATGTGTTGTTTTCAACTAATACAGCATTTTCAAAACAATAAAAGGTAACATGGTGATCTAAATATGTGATGTGTTACAGTTAATACCCCACAGAAGTAAAATACCCTGTCTTTAACATTCCAGGCAAAGCAATAAGATCTCCATGGAGACAAGCACAATCTTAAAAGTTACATAGTGAACCTTTAAAAAATTACTAAAGTAAATGTATCTGAGTACTACCCACCTCTGACTTCTTAGAGAATGGGTGCTACAAGTGCTACAGTGCTTCTGTGCTAGCACTCAATCATTGTGTTAGTCATGGAATTTCTCTACTTTTTCAATGGGGTAGTTTTTCCCATACTCCAGCTGCCCTGTACGTTACCCCATCCATCCTCTTCAGACATGTGTGATTTTCCACACCCTAGTCCAGACACATGCGATTTTCAACACCTTAGTCCAAACCGCAGCAGATTTACAGCCCCGCCTGGCTCTGGGTTCAGGGGCCTCTGTGGCACTGGCCCTTTACTGCTCCGAGGGGCTCTATAACGTTTAGTCCTGTCAGTGAGAATATGAATGAACAAAAGGAAAGTCCTGATAAGTCATGTTGTGTGCTGAGTGTGATATTACGGAAAAGGCTTGATACTGAGTTTGATGCCACACTGATCATAGAAACTATTTTTTAGACAATGTCATTTTCCATTGAAAATAATAGTTGAATATCATGTGGTTTTACCCTGATTCTGACATAAAGGCCATTTTAAAACTATACAGGAAAAACCATATTCATCTTGTTTTTGTGATTTTTTTCAGTATTGACACTGGTTCCAGTGAGTATTTAGCATTAATACTAGTACAATTAGTATCTGGGCTTTTTAAGGTAAGACCAGGGCAGGACTAGAACAGAACCAAACTGTCACAGTAATGCTAACAACAACTAGCAAGCTAACCATGCACTTCCTGATTCTCACAATAAAATGCTTTATAATTAGATGCAGACAGTACACAGTGGACTTATTTTGACTTGAAGAGCTGCTTATACAACCTGTCCGTATTATGCCAGCCGAGACGTGTGGTAGACTTAAAAACAGTGCTGATGTCTGCACCTCTCCCGCCCATTCTCCTCACGGCCCTGCCCTGCCATGTGAGTGAGTGTGTGATCATACAGGAGCATTGCACAAGCTCCTGTCTGTCCACAGCTGAGTCAGGTGCGCTCCTGTCCTGTCTTGTTGCCTTTACTTTTCCAGGCAGTCGTTGCTGTAAATCCTGGAAAACACTGATAAGCTAGCAGTGTAAATGAGCCTGACACAGCAAAGACACAACAAAACAGTGCGATGGTGGACACTGTGGACAAAAATTATATTTACGACCAGTCAAAAGTTTGGACACACATTTTCATGTTTTTATTCTTTAATTCCATGATTATTTACACTGTAGATTGTCACTGAAGGCAATCAAAACTATGACTGACACAAATGGAATGTACTGGTAATAAAAAAAAAAAAAGTAAAAACCATTTCAGGAGACTTCATCAAGAATCTCATAAAGAGAAGTCCCAGGATTTGCAGTTCTGGCTACTCTGTGGAATCTAAAATATAAAAAAATATATGTTTAGTGGAGTTATTTCACTTTTGGTTCTTTGCTACATAATTCCAGATATCTTGCATTATATATTTGATGTCTTCAGTGTGCATCTAAAATGCAGAAAGTCATAATGATAATGAAAAAAATAACATTGAGAGTGTGTGTCCACATTTTTTGACATTCAGACAGATCAGTTGATTCAAGAGTTGCAGAAAAGTGAATGGGCTGTGAAATTAATGCTTATGTGTAATGTATATTGTGATGACTGTTTCACTGTTTAATTATCCACCTGTTTCTGTTAATGGTAATGAGGTGGTGTAATCCTTCAGTCGTCCAGGAGTGGCTTCAGTGTGGAGAAGGTTTCATCTGTGGTCATCTGGACTCTGTTTTTGTGATCAAAGAATTTCAGCTTCAGCTTCTTCATCCAGAAGCCTCTTGACGTTGATGGATCTGGTCTAACTCCTCCCTTTGAGGTTTGACTTAGATAATTTCCCTGAAATTCTAGTTCCATCATTGTAAAATGGCCTCTGGATTGAGCCGAAATGTCTTGATCATAAAAACAGTCCAGACAACCACAGATGAAACCTTCTCTACACTGTTTCTGTTGGTGTAATCAACAATTTTGTGAGGTCCTGTGAGGAGAATGCTCTTGTGATGTCGGGCTAGGGTTGCCAGAAGTACTGAAAATCAGATACTAATGCATACTAAAACCATTATCGAATCTAGATGCTCAATTTAACAAGTGTCGATACTGAAAAGATCCCATAAACATGACAGAACTGGATCTTTCTGAACAGTTTTAGAGTAATCTTGAACTTTATAAGACCAGTATAGAACTACATGTTAACTTGAAGAAAGCACTGTTAATTTGTGCGTAAAATTACATAGTGTAGTTTTTTTAATACTTTATCAAGACATTTTTTACTCTCCATTTTTCACTATATCTCCTCGACTTCTGCAATTCAACATTCCCAAATCCTTACATATGTTCTTGTTTTTGTGTCTTTCAGAGCTGCTGGGTTCCACCAAGAGGCTGAACGTGAACTACCAGGATGCTGACGGGTAAGGCAGCCCAGAGAGGACAAACCTGTGTGTGCTGGCCCAGACACAAGCCCTCCTGAGTCAGGAGAAAGATATGGAAGACTTCTGCTCTTGATTGATGTGCAGTTAAAATGGCCGTGTCCGTGTTGTGTCTTAAACAGTGACTCACAATAGTGTCAGTTAGTATGTCCTCTGAGGACATGACAGGACCTATAGTTATGACAAGAATACTAGTACGTGGAAAGTTAAAATTAGGGACTCGTTCATAGTTTTGTTGTGATAGTAAATTGCCTTTAAAATAACTGTAAGATTTGGATCTTTGTGTCCCCAGATACATAAACATGTTCAAATCAAATATAGCTTTTACTGATAACAATTGTAATGATTATTTATTCAAGAACATTGGACATGAGGCCAAGCTGTTGGTGTTTTTGGTTGGAACGATGATTTTCCAATCAGAAAGCAGAATGAGCCTCACGCAAGTTTCTCATTTGTGTTGCCAGTTTCAGTACGGAAATCATTTGGTTTAAACCTAAAATGCCTCTCTCTGATCTGAATGGTCTCTACCTAAACCCCAGCTCCTTCAGCCAACCATGAGTCAGTGCTAGTGCAGCCTCTGCAGCTTGGGGAGGGAATTCTGGAGGTTCTTAGCTTTCACATGAGACATGGCCTGTCCATATACTGAGAATGAGACAAACTTTAATGTGTCCTCTAGGTTAAGGCTCTGGAGACACAAGTTCAGTTGTGATTGTAATATCTTTAAAATTGTAAGAATGCAGGCTACGTGCATTTCCTTTCAAGGATTCAGCAAATTTAACTTTAATCATGTCCTTGTGTCCTGGTTTGAGCCCAGTCTAGTCCAGGTGTAGACTAGGTTTGGTCCTGATCCTGTCACTTTACAGTTGGGTGCATTGGTTCATTCTCTCCATACCCGGTGGTGGTAAGATACTATTGTAGCCACTGCTGCCCTGGGACAGACTGACTGAAGTGAGGCAGCTAATCTGTGCCATTGCTCCCTCCAACCAGTTTTTTACCCCTGGCGCCCACTGTGGCTACTGGTATGCCCATAGGTCTCCCATCCAAGTACAAGCCAGATCAGGCTTTGAGAAGGAGGTTTGACTGTGCAAGTGTGAACACAACCTAAATGATACATGCATGTTTGAGAAATCTTTATTCTCCTGCATTTGAGGAGCCATTGATCCAAAAATTCCAGTTTTCCCCTAATCCCCATACATAGATTTCCAGATTATTATTATTATTTTTTTTTTTTAGCTGCTTCACATAGGAGCGGCATTGTGTTTTGGCATAAATGTAAAAAAAAAAAAAAAAAAAAAAAAAATCCACTGCCCGCCACAGTGAACTGTTGCTGTTATAGTCAGGAATCAGCACTGCAGATATGAACCAAAAGTCATGTCCTCTATTAAGTACTTTTAGATCAATATTATGATTTAAATCCAAAACGAATGATCCATGTGTGTCATACTCTAAGTACAGGATGTCCCAAAAAATTTGACATCATTTTAAAAGCAATTATCTTGAAACTACTAAGTCTAGCTCAGTGAAATTGAACAGTTTAGGTGTTGAACATCATAATTTTATTATGGGACTTATTTCATAAGTGTTCCATATTGCCTGTGATATTTGAAGGCACGCTGCAGTCTTGGGTGACTGCATGCAAGCATATTCAAAGATGCAAAATGACTTCTCTTGGGGATTGAACAGCATGGCTCAACCTGAAAACAGAACAAAAATAAAACATTAAATATAAAATCTTGATCTCTTTCTATACATTCTGTGAAAATTTGAGGTTATTTCAACAAGAATTACCAAAATTATTGGCCTGTGAAATGATCTTTTGCACTCCAACTCTTGAATAAATTTGAATGGGTCTGTTAGATATCTTAGAACCATTACTGTCAACTGATCTTTGCCCCCTGAAGTGCTCTTGTGACTCTTGCATGATTTAAGACATGTTAAAATATTGTTACCTCCTCAAAATCACACCTGGAGTTGTGTTTTGTTTCATTCACACGTTTGAGTAATTCTGCATTATTTGTCTGTCTACATCTCCAAAGGTCAAAATGCTCTGTTCCACCTTGGGTCATGAAGCGGTAATTTTCAAGTTAACAGCTCCTTTTACCTTTTGTTCAGTAGAGATTGGCAATGCCTGGGCTGAGATTATCCAGATGATTCTAGTGAAGGTGTATAGAGTGTATAGAGCTGTATTAAAAGCACAGTGGAGCACTTCCTGTATTACCACGACATCACAAGGTGGAGGAGAGTGTTTTCTGTTTGAGAGAAGAACTCAGCCTAAATATGCAGAGTTTGTGTGTCAAACATGTGTGAATAAAACAAAATACAACTCCAGGTACAGTATGTTTGTGATGAGCAGACAACAAAATAACAGATCAGAAAACAGTGTTATACGGGCCCTTTAATTATTCAGAATTCCATGGTGGTGTTTTGTTTTCCTTTTATGTAGTGATAAAATGATAAGCCAGCTGTTCAAACAGAAGAGAACGTATGAATAAACAGATTTTTTATAAATAAATCTGTTTTGACTCATCAGCGGCTAGCATCAGCTTGAAAATAAATTCCTCATTTGAATTGCAAAGCTGTATCTCATTAGCCACTGAGCTGAAGTTGTGCTTCCAGTGCGCACAGACAGGGGGCGCTTTGCTGTGGTGGGATGGACACAGGGCTCTGCAGTGTGTCTGTGTGTGTACACAGTATGTGTGTATGAGACGAAATGAGAAAAATATTTGATAACTATGTTTAGTATTGCGCTAAAGATATTAATCTAATATTTACTTTTTGTATATACATGCTGACAAACTGTATAAAATTAGACAAAAAACAAAACAAAAACCTGCACTATTACACTGAGTAAACTTAGACTAAACTGAACATTGCATCAGCCAATATCATTACTTTTACGATATACTGTGCTGCATAGTATGTTTTTGTGTGTGCGTATGTGTGTGTGCATGTGTGTGTGTTGTGTGTGGAGGGAGGGTCTTGTGTGATACATGAGAGGGTCCAAACAGCAGTCTGTCAGCACCTCTCCACACACACAGGCACTCACACAAGGGCGGGAAGAGAAAGACACACTATTCATATCAGTGACAATAGAATGTGCTTTTCAACATTAAATACTTATACTTTCTTTTCTATTCCCATGTGTCCTTATATCTGTGTACTCCCTCAGTGGTCCTGTAGGTCCATAGGTGTATACTAGTCTGTGTACTCGTATCCTATCCAGAGCTCAGCCCACAAGCCACCCAAGCTTCCGAACAGCAATTTTACATAAATATACAAAAACAGGATTCAAAACAATCCACTACAACTTCACAAACCGGATGCGATGTGCAGTAGCTTCATTAGTAGTAGTGCTCTGAAGGGAAGTGACAAAATAAGGAGATTAACAATAAAAGGTAACACTGAAATCTAAATATGTTATGTGTTAGAAAAGAATAGCCCATAGCAGTGTAATACTCTCTCTTTAAAATCAGGAAGGAATCATTTGCCTGAAACCCAAGAATAAGGGGCCTTTAAAACAATAGTGCGTTCTTCCCATTCTAAACCAGCGGGGGAGCTGTTAACCCAAGGCCACAGTCGTAACGTTGACAGATTGCCTCTCACTCTTACTGAGGTGCATGTGCTTTTACTTATGTAGTAAAGTCCACACCTGCACACAACCTGGTCATGATTTAAAGGGCCCGGCTGTCCCCCACATGGGCTCTGTAGCCTCTGAATGGAGCTCAGATGAAGCAGTGAAAGCTGCTCCAGAGACACTTTCTTTCCACTAACCATATACATGTGAAAGTGTGTCAGTGTGGTGGACCAGCTGGAGTACTTTCTGCAGATAATTCAGACTGTAGAGAAAAACTCTGGTTAGAAATTTATGGATCAATCACATCTCATTTATTACTGAAATAACCATCAACTAAAAAGACTGTTTCCTGGTCGTAGACGGCCCAGAAAGTGTCATTATGTTAGAACTTTGTTTATAGAAAGCTCTTCTGTAGTTGAAGGGTTTTTTGTTTTTTTTTTTGTGCAATTTAGTCTTATCTTAATTTTGTTTAAAGGAAATCAATGCTGTTTTCAAGAGCATCCTTAGTAATCAGAAAGTTGTTATCTACACAGACTCCAAAACATGTCCATAGTTCAATGCCCAGCATCTCCGCTCAGTCTTCTGTTTGTGGCTCCATTTAAATAGCATTATGTCCAGTTACAAAAGTTGCTTTGCTTGAATGAAGTCTATTCATCTAAATAAAGGAGATGGAGAGCTCGGTGGTAGAGTGCCTGCTTTGCTAGTGCAAGGTCCTGGGTTCAATCCCCAGTATCAGTTTGTCCAGCAGCTATGGTCACATGACATTTGGCATAAACTTAGAGAATGAATCAGCACAATGATCAAACTCTGATATTGTAGCTCTACTAAAATATAAATAAGATAAGCAAGAGTCATGTTCTGTTGGCCACAATCTGGAGCTGTCACAGTGGGGCATGTGTTCAAGTCAGACAAAATATGTATTATTATTATTATTATTATTATTATTATTATTATTATTATTATTATTATTATTATTATTATTATTATTATTATGGGGCTTAAAATATTTGTTATGTACCTTCTCCAGTCTATAACCTAAGCCTATATGTGCACCACATTCCCTTCCTTGACTGACTCTAGTTCTCCTCTCGTCTTCTCTCTCCTCTTCTCTCTCCTCAGGTTCTCCGCCCTGCATCACGCCGCTCTCACAGGGACAACAGAGCTCCTGTCTCTGCTGTTGGATGCCCAGGCCACTGTGGACATCAAGGACATCAACGGTAAAACACATCTACACAACACGATTCAACACCACACAACACAACACATACGGCTTGTTTTCACAATGCAAAAGCAGATAAAAAAAAGTCATGGATATCACAGAGGGGAGTATATACAAGCATTGAATTAAACACACAGTACCAACATTTTATGTTCTCTAACCAAAGCAGTAGTAGTAATAGTAGCAGCAGTAATAGTAGTAATAGTGTTGCATCAGTTCCACCAGTTACTAGTTGGTCCTTTAACTGGATGTAATATGACTATTACAGGCAGATTTGGGTCTAGAACTTCTCATAATGTTTGAACCTTTCTTCATACAAAGCTGTTCTGTAATGATTTGAAACTAAAGTATTGGTATTGGTATCAGAACTGAAAAAGCTGGATACACCTTTAGTACATCCTTAGTTTATATACATGATGCAGTTATGTTCAGCTCTCAGAAATCACACTGTTTGGAAACAGATTTGAAATAAGATTACAGGTCTTGTGGTCACATAGCTGATTAATCCTCTAACTCTTTGGAATTATACTTGAATTAGCAGTGGCCCCAGCTGGTCTGCTCTCACTAACCCTTCTTCAGGTTTATACACATGTTACACATTTTTACCAAAATGAAGAAGGAAGAACACATATGATGCATTCTTGTGGTTTTAATTCCCTTTTAAACATGCTTTTGGTCACTTTACGGTAAGTCTTTCATATTTTCTGAAGAAGGAGACTCAGAGCATCAAAAATGAAATTAAAACTTGTAAAACATATTAATGCGTTGTTTTGGGTGAATATAGCATTTTTTAAAACATTAAAAGGTAACTTGGTGATCTAAATATTTTATGTGTTTAGTAGTTAATACCCCACAGAAGTTAAACCAGTTCTGGACATTTTTCATATACTCGTCTCTGGGCTCCAAATGAGATGTGTTCATTTTCAAAGCAGAGGGGAGCGGGTCCAATTTGTGCTCGAGTGCAAGGCTCTGTAGTCGTAGCAATGAGAGGACAGCGCCTGAGGTAAGAAGGTAGTGAGGGAGGACAGCGATCAGAACGTAACGCTAGAAGTTTAAAGTGAGATTCAAGAAAGTAAAAAGACATTTCCCATTAAAGTAACTTTCCTCACCTACCTGTCTCTTTGAAGAAGTGCATTTATTCAATTTGAGGTGTTTTTGTCACTAAAAATAAAATAAATACTTTGAATAGATGTATTGTTACTATGAGCAGGGTCACCTTTTTACAGATCTCCATGGAGACAAGCAGGTGCAGACCCAGAAACTTACATAGTACACTGTTAGTATACACTGTAAGTATAGGGCTGAGGAGCATTAAGAAGTTGTCATGATACATACCTTTATACACAGGCCATAATACAATATATATGCTGATACAGTGAAGAACACATCACGTTGTTGCACTGATTCATCCACAGCTTCTACAGCTCCACATGTACAGGACGTGTGCATTTTAAAGGCTCTAAAGGATCACAGCTACTAAATCATAACTGCGAGTAAGAAAAAAGTGAATATGAAACACATCTGTTTTAATCATCAAACCAGTGTCAGTGTCAAGTGTGTTACATTAACAAGTTTCTTTCCTCTAAACCAGGAACACAATTTTAGCACTGTCACAAAATAATATAGTAAAATATACAAAAAATAATCTTGCCAGTATATGATATCAATACTGTATCATCAAAATCATCAAACAGTACAATATTTTGATATTTTTTCACACCCCTAAATAATATTTGTATGTGTAATTATACAGCACCTATGTACAAATGTTTACTATACATGTACATTTGCTGTAATTTTCTCATGTTGGCTTCACTGGAATAGTGCAGAGGATCGTTTTCTTTACTTTTGGCACAATACTTCCTCATAGTACATCAGGCAGCTGTCAGGAGGAAGGCTGTGCTCCTCAAACTGCATATCCAACCAGCTCTAAATAATTCAACACATGGGCTACAGCGTTGATGAGAAAACCCTGTACGACTAAAGACATGCTGCTGATGTGAGTTACAACTAAATTCCATATTTGAAAATCCAAGTGACTCACCCAGAGAGCCAATCACGAGCGAGGTTGTTGAAAACATTCGCCCCCTTCCCTTGGCAATGTGGTGCAAAAGCTGTCAAATCTGTTGCTACAACTAGGCACCTGATTAGCCTGTTAGTAATGTTCATATCTTGATTTAGGGGCAAAATAGCAAAATAAAAGCCAGCATCATTTAGAGTGGGTTAATAAACATTTTAAGACCAAAATGAAGAGTCAGTCAGCAGCAACTTTAGTGAGAAGGGTGAACTGGAGCTGGACTCATTAGAGCCAGATCTTGGATTATCTTCGCTGGAGGATTAGCCTACTGTGCACAGTTTTTTGTTGATGGGGAAACCAGAGTGCCCCACACTGACACAAGGAGAACATGCAAACTCCGCTGCACAGTATCCAGGACCTCTTTGCTGTAAGGGTTGCCATTTTACAAGCCATACACTTTTCATACAACATGTTTAGCACATTTCTGGTGGATTGGAAAACGTATATGTTTTATGAAATTACCCAGGTTCGCTGAAGGTAGTCACAACACAAAGACAGCACAGGGGCAGAGCTAGAATAAAATGTGTCCTTTTCACTCCCCGCTCTGGATGCCTCCCCTTTAACAAGACAGCACGGGGTCAGAGCTAGAATAGTTGTGTCTCGCTATCCCCCGCTCTTGATGCCTCCCCTTTAACACTTCAACACTGGGACAGAGCTAGAATAGATGTGCCCCGCTATCCCCCGCTCTGGACACCTCCCCTTTAACACAGACAGCACGGAGACAGAGCTAGAATAGATATATCCCGCTATTCCCCGCTCTGGACACCTCTCCCTCAACATTACAACATCACAACATTACAACACGGAGACAAAGCTAGAATAAATGTGTCATTTTATTCCCCGCTCGTGACACCTCTCCTTCATCATCATCACATTGGTTCAAGCAAACATCAAGTTTCATCATCAATATCATCAAAGCTCTTACCGTTGACACTTGGGCTGGAGAGCCAACAACCCCGGCAGAGTGGCTTGAACCGGCTGGGCGTCCGTACGTAACCCGCAACTGACTCTAACGGGGGTTTACCCTCCAGTCCTATTTATCTCTTTCCCTGGCACAAGGACCGCGGGGGGAACAGGGGGGCCCATCCCTGTTCCCAGCGTCCTGCTCGATTGTTTGCATTCCGTTCCCCCAAGTGCTGGGAACACTTGGGAGGACGGAGCACCTTGCCCTTCGGTGTCATGGCAACCAACAATAATAATCAACAAGCTACATAAGCATAATATTGCAGAGCATAATATTGCAGTACAGCCTTAAAGGTACAATATGCGGACATGTTATATGTCAATTGAATTGGGGCAACTTTTTACACATATTTTATCACATTCCACCTCTTGACACAATTCAATTAATAAAACCACATCCATCTTCCAAGTGGGAGTTATTTACCAACCACTCATTATAATTAGCAGGTTTATTACGAGCCATAAAATTTTGAGTAAAATGACATGCGAAATCTAACATATCTTCCCTTTCATCAAAAGGGAAGGTGTGTTGCCAAAAATTACCATGTGTCCATGAACATACATAAAAGATATGACCTGGGATTTGTGGGTCCACTTTAATATTAAATTGTTCCGTTCCATTAGGTCCGTCTACCATGTGCAAGCTCACTTTCATAATGTGTTAAATATTAAGCGCTGTAAATTCTGCATCATCAGCAGGTGCATAGATTACATAGGGTTAGGCATATAACGATGCAGATTAAAACAAGCAAAGGCGGTGCCATTATCCTCCTAGCAGTGGGCGACCATCCACCAAAGATGTCATACCAGTGCCAGGCGGCGCTCGATTTTACCTTTTGCGCTACCGCTTGTACTTCTCCAGCCACTAACAGAGTGGTAACGTGCAACCGTGACATGTTATGCTGATGATTCTGTATTATGTGTTTTAGTTCCGTGGACCGATTCAGTGCGCACCTGAATCGATCCAGAGATATCCCAAGACGGGCGTCATGGAGCGTATCCCATTGCAATTCTGTGAGTCTATGGCTCCATGTAAAGTTGGTTAACAAATAGGTTGCATTATGCCACTCCCAAACATGCACTCCAGTCAAACATCCAGAGAAGGGTGAGTAGGCGAGCTGGGGATGTGCATGAGTGGTGGCTACACACAACGTGTGGGGCCCCACTTGATACAAAATATCCCCAGGCTCCGATCTTGTCCAATCACACAAAGCGTTTTCCTCTTTCAAGCATGGGTGAGTAAAACCTGACTTAAGCATGCACACTAGTCCTCTGTTAGTATAGTCACAGTCTGTTAGGTCAAATGTCATGTTAGTTTAGGATTCAGCCATTTGCCGTCCATATGTAAAGTCCAGTATGCGTCATGTGCTATGATCGGTAAGACATAGTATCTACACACTGGTTCTACATGAGACACATTATACTGAACCCAATATCCTTCACATACAGTATCATTACACATTGTATGTTGCAGTTGTATATGTAGCCATAGGGTATGCGATATATTCCAATGTTTTATCCATTCTTCATAGTTTTCCGGTGGTTTAAGATTCGTTGCATACGTTCACGCTGCTGTAGTGCGTATAGGTATTGTAGGCTACATGTAGTCCAGTTCATCCAATCAGTCACATTCTGGAATACTTCATTCGTGGTATTCCATTGTTGGTATTGTAGTTGATAAGCGTCCATCCATAATTTAGCGTTATCAACCTGTCCTTTAATTGCCATTGGCATCCACAAAACTGTTTTCTCAAGTCCATTATGTGTGTAGGCTCCTGTTTGACTTAATTTTTCGGATGTTATTTGATTATCGACCAAATTACTTAGTCCCAGGAGGGAACCTGTTCCCCCCAGGACCGTATCATACCATTCACGTCGAGGTCGGTTGCATTTGGGTATGGAGGGGAAGATTACTCTCCAACGTATTTCTTCCCTTTGTTGTCCCATTGCCATGTTGACACATGATGGCACTATGGGAACTACATAAGCTATTTTGAGTTCTTCTTTAGGTACCACCCGAACCATGTATCCAAATCTGGTTCGGTTAGATATTTCCGTTGAATTACATATCCACACATCATTGGTTACAGTAATATTCCACTCAGTCCCGTTGTTACTTCCACAGGCATAGTCGGTGATATTGCACTCACACATGGGGGCCTTAGCCCGGACTGTGATGGTGGTATTTACCAATACCACTGGTCCACGTCGAATTATCCCAAGCATAGTGTGTAGTTTAACCACCCCCGTTTTCTTCATCGACCATCCCGGTGTTATTGCCCCCACTGGACAGCAGAGGGCGATCACCGCCAGTACCGTCACACCAAGGACAGGGGCGGTAGTGCCCGAGGAGCCGACACCTCCAATCCTTCGGCCACCCCTGGTCCTCTCTCTCCCCTCGCCATAGCGCCGGGCACGATTCTTCGGTCATCCTACCAGATATCTCCAACCGATCATTCTGCAAACAAAATTATGCTTTTCAAACAAAAGAATTGCATTAGTTACGTCGCTGATAACATTTATTCACTGGCACATTTACCCAGCGATCCTCTCCAGGGTACATTACTGTGACTATTTTATCAGTGCCTTGTGCAATTATTTCGGCTGCTTTGAGTGGGCCGTTTTCTTGTCGTACCCATACCTTTGCTCCTGATTGGTCAGTAGATCCGAAACCCGCTGTCCCTCTCGCTGTCACATGAGAGGGGGCAGTCACCTCTGTTGGATTAGACATTTCACACGGTTTTATTACCAATTGGGCTATCTTATCCCCTTTTTGCACAGTAAAAGGTTCAATTTTCATATTGACCAATATTACTCCTAATTCACCTTGGTAATCAGTATCAATTACTCCTCCAGCCACAGTAATTCCCTTTAAGGAGAGTCCTGATCGGGGTAATATATGCCCATAAGTGCCCTTTGGGCACTGTAGTCCCAACCCTGTTTTCACCACTGTGGGTGTATTCTGTACTAGAGTTAACGTCTCTAGCGCCTTTAAGTCTAGTCCGGCAGAGCCAGGCGTGGCTCTGAATGGTAGCTCAGCACCAGGGTCTATTTTCCACATTTTAATTGGTTCTTCGTTTGGGGTTTCCACTATAGTGACCATTCTGTTCAGTGGAGTCTGTCCCTCTCCTAAGGGCCTATTATTAATTCATTTCTAATTTCCACTTCCGCTTACCTGCCTTCCATTGAGCCGACCCGTCAGTGAACCAGGCATAGTCTCTTTGTTCCGGGGTCAAATCATTATAAGACCCTCCTAACTTTACTGGAGACTTCTGCAGGGGTGTTATGTCGAAGGGGATTTCCCCCTCCATAACACTGATACACCCTTCTGTCCTGTTTTCACTCTTTCAGCAACATACCATTTCCATTTAATTATACTACTTTCTTGTGCTGTCCCTATCCTAAGGGCCTATTATTAATTCGTTTAAGCACTTCATACCAATTTTTCCTCCAATTATCTAGTGTCCCTTCTGGTGAGTGTTTCTTTAAAGCACTTTTCAAAATACCGTTCATTCTTCCTATCAATCCGGATGTTCCTTAGACCAGTCTCTTACCTGATTTCCTGTAAAATGTGTGCCATTATCTGTTTGTATTTGAATAGGTAATCCATAGTATTGTTCTATCAAATCTAAGCACTTTAGAGTAGAATTCTGGTTGGCATACTTACATGGATGCACTACTAACACCCCATATATCGCCGTCCCAATTATCAGGGTCCCAATCGTCACTTGTCACATTGGCTATAAACGCACGCACCTGCGGACGAGCTACGGGCCGTGGAGGCTTTCGCCTACGCTGCCTGTTGGTCCGGGACACATGCATTACAGCCTTCTCGGCTAGTCTGGACATTTCTTGTAAAGTACTTTGCAGACGAGCGGCTTCCTCCCTCGCTGCCTTCTGTTGTTCAGTTAAAGTTGCTACTTTTTGTTCCAAATGACCCACATATATGGACTGCTGTTTCCATGCAGTCACACATATCCACATACGACGCTGCACGCCTTGCAGCGGCGCCTTTTTAGCCGGGACTACCCCTTTAAGAGTAGTTAACACATGCTCCACATCCCCATTTTGCACTCCGGGACTCCAGTCCCCCGGAGTCCCCCCTTGTTCTGTTAAACATTTATGCACTTCAGCCCACGGCCCCGTCCAAACGGTCGCCGCGACTGCACCAATCTCAATTTCTGCATCAGGCTTAGTTTGTTTTGTAAACATCTTTAGTTTGTATTGTGAATCCTTCACTTCAAAATTATGATCCTGCCGACAACGCCAAAATGTTTTATGAAATTACCCAGGTTCGCTGAAGGTAGTCACAACACAAAGACAGCACAGGGGCAGAGCTAGAATAAAATGTGTCCTTTTCACTCCCCGCTCTGGATGCCTCCCCTTTAACAAGACAGCACGGGGTCAGAGCTAGAATAGTTGTGTCTCGCTATCCCCCGCTCTTGATGCCTCCCCTTTAACACTTCAACACTGGGACAGAGCTAGAATAGATGTGCCCCGCTATCCCCCGCTCTGGACACCTCCCCTTTAACACAGACAGCACGGAGACAGAGCTAGAATAGATATATCCCGCTATTCCCCGCTCTGGACACCTCTCCCTCAACATTACAACATCACAACATTACAACACGGAGACAAAGCTAGAATAAATGTGTCATTTTATTCCCCGCTCGTGACACCTCTCCTTCATCATCATCACATTGGTTCAAGCAAACATCAAGTTTCATCATCAATATCATCAAAGCTCTTACCGTTGACACTTGGGCTGGAGAGCCAACAACCCCGGCAGAGTGGCTTGAACCGGCTGGGCGTCCGTACGTAACCCGCAACTGACTCTAACGGGGGTTTACCCTCCAGTCCTATTTATCTCTTTCCCTGGCACAAGGACCGCGGGGGGAACAGGGGGGCCCATCCCTGTTCCCAGCGTCCTGCTCGATTGTTTGCATTCCGTTCCCCCAAGTGCTGGGAACACTTGGGAGGACGGAGCACCTTGCCCTTCGGTGTCATGGCAACCAACAATAATAATCAACAAGCTACATAAGCATAATATTGCAGAGCATAATATTGCAGTACAGCCTTAAAGGTACAATATGCGGACATGTTATATGTCAATTGAATTGGGGCAACTTTTTACACATATTTTATCACAGTATAATTTGATCCTTGTTATTAGGATAATCCCAATTGATACTTTGCAGTGACATCACGCAGGGGGTGTTCTCCCCATATGCCCATGACGGAATGTTCAGCAGTTACCATGGTGACACAACGCACACATTAGCAATAACTACTAAAACGTTTTAAGATTGTCTGAAAACTCAAGAAAACATATTAAATGGATTTAAACAGCACATTTTCAGGAGCCTGTTATCAGTCTGAGTGTTCATGGTCCTGTTTAAAATTTGATTTTAAAACAAAAAGGTGAGAGTGACTACCCTGTTGTAGTTCCAGCTAAATCAGATCTTTAAAACAAAGATCAGGTTAAAGTTAAATTTACTTCTAAGTAGCAGAGCCTCAGACAGAGCAGTGCCTTAGTTAGCCTCACACCCCCAGGGAATACATCAGCTGCAAAGTATCAGTAGCTGAAATTATCTGGATAATGTGTCATATAATTTGCATTACATGATCAGTATTAATCTCTGTACCGACCCCAGTTAAACTCTCTAATTAAAAGCACACTTGGATGTATTGTGACAGTACCAGTGTAAGTGAGGCAGATCAGGTGTTTCTGCTGATCCCTGCTCCCTCAGGCTGCACCTGCATGTGTGAGGAACAATGGACGTGCTGTTTCTGAACTTAAATCAGCTCAGTTATAATGAACCATCTCCATCTCACACAAAAACACAAAAATCTGTGAGAGCATGTTTAGGAAAGCTGTCGCCAAGAGCAGGTTTGTGTCCCCACCTCGCCTGCAGCTAATGAGCTCTGCTGCAGTTAGAATATAGAAGAGCTGCTAATGAAGACGTCTCTTTGTAATAGATTTGGGTTTCATGTTTTTTTTTTCTTAGCCTTTTAATCATAGACTGCATAAAGAAGTGGACAAAGTGAATGTGACATCATCCACAGCGTTCAGGTCCAGTCAAGGCTGTTAAGCTTGTTAAGGCTGCCAGTTATAGGAGCAAATTTGGAGCCATATTTGCAATTCTGACCGTAAGTATCATAGCAACCAAAGAGCCAATCAGGAGTGAGGCTATTGAAGGCAAGACTCCTTCCCACCTGCACCGCTGGTTTAGGGAGCAGGCACTTCACAACGCTGTCAATCAAACCTGTTGATAAAGCTAACAGGAGCAACTGCAGGGAAAGAAGACCCCTGAGTTAATGTTCATGTCTTTATTTCGAGACAAAATCGAGAAATAAAAACCCCAGGATCATGTAGAGTGGGTTAATAAGAACATTTAAAGACCAAAATGAGGCGTCTGACAGCAGCAGTTGCAGCAGAGAGGGGCTACATTTTTTTCAATAGAAGGTGAATTAGAGCCAGAGTCGATGGATCCGGATTCGCACTCATGCTCACTTCCTATGTGCAACACGGTGGCTAGCAGGTTAGCTATGTCCATGCCTATATACAGTCTATGCTTTTAATAGTTTGAAACAAGAGTTTGTAAAATAATTCTGTATAGTTTCAATCGAGAGTATGTCGACAACGAAAACTTTAAAGATACTGATTTAGTCTTAATTACAAAAACATTGGACATGATGGACAAGTTGTTTATATTATAATTTGGTGTTTTGGCTTAAGACCATTTTTACATTTGGCAAGCGCTGGAAAGCTGCGTATCTTTGAGCAGCTGTAGCAAAAAGACTCCTGCACACAGAGCCCACATTTTCTGATGGAGAACACTTGAAACTCTGTCCCACTTTTCATTTTGCAGTGATAGAACCAATAGTGAAGCAAATAATAAGTGCTCAAGTTGAATCCACTAAGTGACACTAAACCCTAGGTGACACTGATGGTTTTTATTTATGCATGGGCCATTTGTGTCAAAACAAACAGCGTCTTACACTTAACAAAAGGGGGAAAAAACAGATTTTTTTCAGATTCAACAATCCAAGCACTAAATTGTTATTTGTCTCACGTAAAAGAAGAATTTGCGAGAGATCCCTTCCACATTTGAGAGATACCTTATACAAAGTGAGGAAAATCTTTGGACCACTGCAAACCATTTAAAATGAAATAGCGACTTGTTTTTCGCATTTTAAGACAAAATCAGGTATCAGGCATGTAGTGACTGTGTATACATACAAAAATCTCCCCACAATATGATAAATACCCACCCAGGCATGCATTTAACATTTCTGGTGGAGCGTCATCTACCTGTTTTACCGTTATTGCTTTGGCTGGAATGTTCAACAGTATTATGCCATTACACTTGATTTGAATGTTAGTACACCGGGTGTACAGCAGATACAAGTCTGTGAATTCTAAAATAAGAGACAAAGATTTTGTGTAATTTATTACCTTCGCCAAGGAGATTATGTTTTCGCCTGAGTCTGTCTGTTTGTTTGTTAGTTTGTTTGTTTGTTAGCAAGATAACTCAAAAAGTTATGGACGGATCTTGATGAAATTTTCAGGAAATGTTATGGTAAATCCAACAGATGATTAAAATTTGGTGATGATCCAGAAGAAATCCTGGATTCTGGATCACTTTGAAAATTTCGTTAGCATTGCATTAAATGGGGCTTGGCGGAGGTCTAGTTTATATTGTTTTGACTGCACTAGAATTCTAGCATTAAATCCTTCTGCAGTGAAAAAATACCATTACATTTTCCTATCTATAACTATCTGTCTATCTATCTATTTATATATGGAGCTAGGGTTTTATATACATAGGCAAGGTGGGTGTCTTGCCTAAGAGCACAGCAAAATTGTGCTCAGGTGGGAGCAGGCTCATTGGTTGTCCTGGATGTTGGCCTCAGTCCTGTCATTTATCTCCCCATCACTGGTGTCCCATGGGGGTTACTCTTCGTGGTGTTGAACATAGACAGCCCTTGGCAGAGGTAACTTGAAGATGCAAACTTCTCTAGAAGATCAACTTCATTGTCACTGCAAAATGTGGTTTTGCTTGATTGAGCAGTTACGTCTAAGCTCTTGATCATCACGTGTCCCTGGTTGGCCGGTGTCCTGTGCTGTGTGGATGCAACAGGATCTCAAGAGGTTTTAAAGATGCTGGCCTCAATACTGTTGTTTATCCCCACATCACAGCTATCACATGAGTGCTCCTCTTCTTGGTGTTGAACGTAGACAGCTATTGGCAGTGGTAACTTGAAACTGAATTTTGCAAACTTGTCTCTCTATCTCGAGACTCCTCTACAGTCCCTGACAAAAGTCTTGTCGCTTATCCATTTTGTAGAAACAAAAGCTTATAACCTGACTTTAAATTAATCGATTGGTTTTAGAAATGTCTCATATGAAAGCTAAAACCCTCCCAAATTATGCTCAATATACTAAAATAAATTTGCTTCACTGAAGAAAGATTGATCATTTAATGAACACAGAAAGGTCAGATTTTGGCAAGACAAAAGTCTTGTCGCCTACAGAAAATTGAACAAATAATTTACTTCAAATACAAAAATATGTTGCATAACGTCAGTGAATTAAGTAGTGGTGCTCTGAGATCCATATTTAATATCTTGTATGACTTCCATGAGCTTGAAGGACTGCATCCATGCGGTTCGACAATGATTCATACAAGTTGTTGATGAAGTCATCAGGAATAGCAAAGAAAGCAGTCTTACATGCCTCCCAGAGTTCATCAAGATTCTTTGGTTTTGCCTTCCATGCTTCCTCTTTCATTCTACCCCAGACATGCTCAATGATGTTCATGTCTGGTGACTGGGCTGGCCAGTCCTGGAGCACCTTGATCTTCTTCGCCTTGAGGAACTTTGATGTAGAGATACAAGTATGCGATGGAGCACCATCCTGCTGCAAAATTTGACCCCTTTTATGGTTGGGAATGTAAGAGGTAGCTAATACTTCTTGATATTTTAGGCTATTGATATTGCCTTCCACCCTGCAAATGTCTCGCACAGCCCCATACTGGATGTAACCCCAGACCATGATTTTTCCGCCACCAAACTTAACTGTTTTCTGGGTGAATCTTGGATCCATGCGGGCTCCAGTAGGTCTCCTGCAATATTTGCGGCGGCTGTGATGTAATTCAACCGAGGATTCATCTGAGAAATTCACCTTCTGCCACTTTTCCAGTGTCCATCCTTTTAGCAGGCTGTGGGCCTTGGCAAATGCTACACGGTTTTTTAATTGCCTTTTGTTTAGTGCTGGTTTCTGTGCACTGATTCGACCATGGAGGCCATTTCGAGACAGAATTCTACAAACTGTTCTGGTTGACACAGGGACTTGAGGTGACCAGGCCTGGTGGAGCTCTGCTGCAGTGGAAAAGGGGCTGGCCTTGGATTTTCGAATCAACAAACGGTCCTCCCGAGCAGTTGTCTTGCGGGGTCTGCCGGACCTGGGCTTGTCAAAAACATCTCCAGTCTTTTCAGATCTTTTTCTTATTCTTTGTACTTGACGCTGAGACACATTGAAGGTGTCAGCCACCTCAGCAGTGGATCTGGTCTTCAGCCTCTTGATAATTAACGCTTTGGTCTCAGGGTGGATCTTAGGCATGTTGTCAGAGGTCAAGTTGCAGTTGATGTGAAGGTCTGGTGTGCTGGGGTTCTTTTTATACACACCCACTAATTGATTGATCAGTAACTGATCACAGGTGAGGCTGTAATCTAGGATTGGGTGCATCACATGACAAGGCGACAAGACTTTTGTCTTGCCAAAATCTGACCTTTCTGTGTTCATTAAATGATCAATCTTTCTTCAGTGAAGCAAATGTATTTTAGTATATTGAGCATAATTTGGGAGGGTTTTAGCTTTCATATGAGACATTTCTAAAACCAATCGATTAATTTAAAGTCAGGTTATAAGCTTTTGTTTCTACAAAATGGATAAGCGACAAGACTTTTGTCAGGGACTGTAGTAGGTTGTCTTCATTCTCAATACAACCATATTTCCTGGATGAGTGGAGGTATTCACACTGACTTTGGGTTGTCTTCTTTAGTGGGTGGTTCCTGGGGGCCACTGGGGTTGTTGTTGACTACCATGTCCATCATGTTTCGTGCACAGTTTGCATAATCACTTTGCAAGTACTCCATTGTTAGAAATGCGTGATAAAAGGCCTCACCTGGAGTTATCTTCTCCCTGTAGTCTAGATGCAGAAGAAATTCACAAAGGCTCAGAAAGTTCAGCCTGTCTCTGAATTCTGCCTGAATTCTGCTGAATTCTGCGTTCTGGATTATTGGTGGGGTGACGTGGATAGCTTCATCTAAAGTGAAATCTTGTAAAGGGCCTAGACTGTTGAGTGGCTCCAAATGTGTTTCTTTTTGGATCTCTTCTGGGGTCTTCAATCTCCACTGACCATTCTCCTACTGGATATAGAATGTGTTTGTGAATTTGCCTTGGTTCAAAATTTCATTTGGAGGAAGACCCATCAGAGCGCTTCAGTTATGGTCTTCTGGTTTTCATAAGGTGTGCCAGAGAAGTACATATGGACTAGAATACAGCCCAAAGACCACATATCCATGACTTCAGACAGAGGAAGGCCTGGGCTAACCTCTGGCTACACCAAAATCAATCAGTTTGACTTTAAAGGGGTAATATTTTTGATTGACAAGCATCACGTTGACAAGTTTGAGGTTCGTGTGGACCACCCCTAACTCTTTGAGGCCTTCAAATGCCACCAGAAGCTGCTGAGCAATTGGTCTTTTCTCACTCAGACTTAAGGTATTGTTCCGTTTGGCCATGATGTCTAGTAGGCTAACATCCAACATTTCGAAAGCCAGACAGTTTTCATTGTTCCAAACAAAGGCGTCCATAAATGTTACAATATGGTACTTGTCAGGGTCCAGCTCTCTCACATGGTGGATCATGCGCATTTCTTTCTCTAAAGCTTGGTTGCCTGGTTGTCATCCTTTATCACTTTCACTGCTACAATCTCAGATGTCTGAGGCTTGAAACAGTGGACCACTTTCCCAAACATCCCTTCACCAAGAATCTGCAGAAACCTGTACTCTGGGATAGGCTGGTCTTCATTCTCAATGCACTCATACTCCCTGGATGAGTGGAGAAAGTCACACCAATTTTGGGTTGTCTCATTTGGGTCCTCTTTAGTGGGTGGTTCTTGGGGGCCACTGGGGTTGTCACTTTGGTCCTCCACCAAGATAAGTGATACAAGGCCTCACCTGGACTCATTGTCTCCCCATAATCTAGATGCAAAAGAAATTAACAAAGTGTCAGAAAGTTCAGCCTGTCTCTGAATTCTGAGTTCTAGTATATTGGTGAGTAAGAACGGATATGTGTGTGTGTGTGTGTGTGTGTGTGTGTGTGTGTGTGTGTGTGTGTGTGTGTGTGTGTGTGTGTGTGTGTGTGTGTGTGGGTGTGTGTGTGTGTGTGTGTGTGGGTGCGTGGGTGTGTGTGTGTGTGTGTGTGTGTGTGTGTGTGGGTGTGTGTGGGTGTGTGTGTGTGTGTGGGTGTGTGTGTGTGTGCGTGCGTGTGTGTGTGTGTGTGTGTCAAAAGTATTCACCTGGACAGTATTTTTGGCTGCCATTATTGATTATTAATCTGGACAAATGACAGATTACATCAGCACTAATAAATGTGGAAACATTTATTCCTTGCTCTTGGCTCTTGTTAATCAGATAGTGGGCAATTAAGAACCAAACAGTCTTAAGAGGAAGAGGAATTAAAAATATATATATACAGTATATATTGGTAAGGTTTATGTTATGTTGCTGCCTGAAGGGACTATAAACAGACCAACAAGACATTTGGCTAGTGAGTCCAATAGGGGTGGGACAAGATCTTGTGCTATGAGATCTCGCAAGGTCAAATTGCCGCAAGACTGATTTTCCAGGCAGAAAGCTGAACGAGCCTCACATGAGTGTCTCATTTGGGTTGCCAGTTTCAAAGCTGAAATCCAGTTGTTTTAAAGCTAAAATGCCTCTCTCTGATCTGAATGGTCTCTACCTAAACTCCAGCTCCTGCAGCCAATCCTGAGTCAGTGCTAGTGCAGCCTCTGCAGCTCAGGGAGGGAATTCTGGAGGTTCTGAACTTTCACATGAGACATGGCCTGTCCATAAACTGAGAATGAGATAAGCTTCTCTGAGACCAACTCTATCTGCAGGTTAAGGCTCTGGTGAAACAGGGTCAGTTGTGACTGTAGTATATTTTTACACAGTAATGCAGGACACATCTAGTTCCATTAAATGTTAAAAAAGTAACTCACTGAGGTTTTAGGGTGAAATGAAGCTGAGGTCTGCTTTCTGCATCTTATTATAGAGCATTTTATTCTCTGGAAAACTGTAAGTGCTCTGTTAGCATGCGTATATTTGTGAGCTTGCATCATAGACTGTATATATATAAATGGAAATAGCTAACACGCTAGCTGCCATGTTCCAAATAAAAAAGTTAGTGGGCTTCTGGCTCTATCGACTCTGGCTCTAATTCACTTTGTATTAAAATACAGTATGTCGCCCCTCTGTCTGTAACAGCTGCTGTCAGACTTTGTCATTTTGGTCTTAAAATGTTCTTATGAACCCACTCTACATGATCCTGGGGGTTTTATTCTGCTATTGTGTCCGTAAATCAATTCCTATTCCTAATATGTAACTCGACTCCAAATTTACCCCATAACTGCTCTAGCCTCTTGACTGGAGCTGAACACTGTGGGTGACGTCGCACTCTCTTAGTTCACTTCCTTACACAGTCTATGACTTAGATGCAGGCAACATACAGTTCCTTTACCTGAGCAGAAAGCACTTCTATAATAACCAGTGCTGTCTCTTCTCTCAGGCATGCGTCCTCTGCACTACGCCGCCTGGCAGGGCAAAGCTGACTCTGTGCTCCTGCTCCTCCGCTCGGGTGCTTCAGTCAACTCCCCCTCCCTGGACGGACAGATCCCCTTACACCTGTCTGCACAGTACGGACACTACGAGGTGGTGGGTACCTAAACGCACACACACACACACACCCTGGGCCCTAATGCTGACACACACACACACACACACACACACTCAGGGCCCCAGCGCTGACACACACACACCCCGGGCCCCAGCGCTGAAACACACACCTTTGTGCACCGCCTGGTATTGTCTGCTGTTAAATAGACACACATTCCCATCCGTCATCTCACTATTGGAATGTCTAATGGAGACTCCTACAGCAGAGCGGCTCATGTAACCAAACGCTACCACTGCAAGATTAATCGCAGACACAGTCTGTTGTCATTCGCAAATTGCAGAGTCTATTTGATAATGTAAAGGTCCAGTATTATGGTAAATTGACTATTGAGTCTTTCTTTAGCCATGCTATACATGTTATTACCTCCTCAAAAACATACCTGGAGTTGTGTTTTGTTTTATTCATACATGTTTGAGTAACTCTTTCTTATTAGTCTGTCTACATCTCCAAAAATGAAAAAGCTTTATTCCACCTTGAGGTGTCATGAAGCTTTATTTTTCAAGTTAACAGCTCCTTTTACCTTTTGTTCAGGGATGAAATCATCAATACCTAAAAAAAAATCTTCATTCTTACTGAGCGGTGTCGCCTTTCCACAGATCTGACCTGTAACTTGTGTCTTCATGGGGTCTTATTCTATGTAGTTTAGACTTCTACAGACATGATCTGAAATGCATGAGATTCTTGTTTTATCTCTTGTTTCCTTGCACAATATTAGCCTGGGTAATACAAAAAAAAGAAAAGAAGACACAGGTATTGCATTATCAAAATTAGCGCTATGTAATTTGCAGGGATTGCGTGTGAATGAAAAAAACACAACTCCAGATATGTTTGTGATGAGGAAACAGCATTATAACATAGATCAGAAAATAGTGCAATATGGCCCCCACAGTGAGGATAATAGTAGTGAGCCTAAATGCAGGGCAGGCCACATTTGGGCTCTCGTGTTCCTCTGTGTGTTCAAAGACTGCACACATTAGCGTAGCTGTATTACAGATGACAGGAGAGATCACTTACACTTTCTCTTTGTCAGTCGGAGATGTTGCTGCAACACCAGTCCAACCCGTGTCTGCGCAACAAGGCCAAGAAGACCCCTCTGGACCTCGCCTGTGAATTTGGACGATTAAGGGTAAAACAATCAATAAATGAATACAATGTGCCCTGAACCAAAGCAAATAGGGCTGTGCTATTAATGGATTTAAAGTATTATGTAAAATCGTCTTTTCGGAGCTTTCTACCATATTGTAATGCCTGAAGAGGTTTTAGATGTCATCCATGCATGTTTGAGTAATCTAGCAATATCTCCCAGGCTTTATTTGAACCCTGTTTACGGTTATTTAGCTGTAAGATTCTATCTAAAGCTCCACCCACAAGCCTACATCACCCATGCTCCACACGACACTTCTCCATAAATATACAAAAACATGATACAAAACTGTACACAGCAACTTCACAAACCTGATGTGATGTACAGCAGTTTCATTAGTGGAATGCATGCAGATTGTGTTGTGATATTGAAGGTGTTAATACGATGAATACAGCATTTTCAAAACAATGAAAGGTAACATGGTGATCTAAATATGTGATGTGTTACAGTTAATACCCCACAGAAGTGTAATTCTGCCTCTTTAATGAAGATTCAGTCATGTGTAATGGTCAATGATCAGTTTGGGTGTTTTTAATGGACAGGCCCAGAGCCAATCCTCTGTCTGTGGTTTGTGGTTTGGAGCAGATGGAATTTTGGATTTTACAGAAGGAAATTTGAGTCTTTTTTGGGGTGAACTGAAACTGATTAAAAATATGTTTTGTTTAAGTTCAGGAAATTAATTTGATAGTCACTTGTTATGTTTTTTTTTTGTTTTTAATAAGACAAAATATTTTAATTTTTGTCTGACTGCATATTATAGGGATTAAAAATGTCTTGTTGTCTCATGTTCAAGAAAATGTCTCATGTTCAAGATTTCACCCTGGCAAGCAGGGTGAAATCTTGAACATGAGGTCAGTGCACCGAATTCTGTCTGATAACTTTATATGTTTTATACAGTCTGGTCACCATGCACTCTGTTGTGTCTCGAGTTAGAAAAAGCTAAATACTCATTCTATTTTATGGTTGTTATAGTTCAGTTCTAATTACTTTAAGTCTATACTCTCAGAGCAAATACAGATACAAAAGAATTCAAAAACATATTAACTGTACTAGTATATGAGCCTCACCCATGTGCTGTATCATTTGACACCAGTGTATGGCCACAGACAGCAGATGACAGTGAACATTACACAGCCTGGGCAAACAGCAGGGCTCATGTGCACATGTTACCCACTCAAACAGGCTCTGATGTGGGCTGTGTTCAGCACTGCGGTGTCCCAAACCCTCCCAGGGCTGGAAGATACGAGAGTTAGCTGTGGCATAACTAAAGCTTCAGAACTGAGCTGGAGGACAGGTCAGGATTCTGTGGTATAAACTGCATTTTAAAGAAGACCTATTGTGTCTGCTATGTAATATATATAATCTATGACACCCGTGGATCATTATGCTATAATTTGGACATCTTAAACACAATGTTCATCTAAAACTGCTTAATAAAAGAAATAAACAACAAACAAACAAGTCCCAGTGGAGCCCAATGGAAGCTGATGACGCTGTAAACATCATCACAGCAAAATGGTAAATGATCACATTTATGAATGCATTCCTACCCTAAGGGCACACAAATGCTTTACATGAAGGAAACACTCACTTATTCACACACACACACACACACTCAAACACCAGAGTATGCAGACACTACGCACAAGGTGGGTTAAGTGTCTTGCCAAGGACACAAGAACAGCATTCATCTGTAGCAATGACATTTATGTCAAGAACGGGATTTGAAGCACCAACCTTCAGATCAGTGGCTCTTAACAACTGAGCTGCTGTCACCCAAAGACTTGGCAACTTCGAGGAGAGCTGTACATCACACTAAGGAGCAGCACTATGCGACGCTGCTGAATCCAACGTGTATCACCCAGTGGAAATACAGAGAAAAAAAAGAGGGTGCAGAGGTGGACGGAAAAAACGGAGACCGTATCTGCCTTTGGTGGTTATGGGAAACGTCCGCTCCATCTCCAACAAGACCAAGGAGCTCACCGCACTGACCCGGCATCAGCGGGAGTACCGGGACTGCAGCGTGATGTGTTTTACGGAGACGTGGCTGAATGAACACATATCAGACTCTGTGATTAACCAGGACGGATTTACACTGAAGCAGGCGGACAGAACTGCTGCTAGGAGCGGTAAGAAGAAGGGAGGCGGGCTGGCGGTGTTTGTGAATGAGCGGTGGTGCCACCCGGCTAACGTGTATGTCAAACAACAGCTGTGTACCCCGGACATTGAGTTGCTCGCAGTGGGCATGCGGCCGTATTACCTGCCGAGGGAATTCTCACATGTGATCACGTATTGTGTGTATATTCCCCCTTCCGCCGATGCGACGGCGGCCTGTGAACAACTCCACAACAGCGTAGCGCTGATGCAGACCCGGCATCCCAGAGCCCTGGTTTTAATCAGCGGGGACTTCAACCACGTCTCCCTGTCCGCCATTCTCCCCACTTACACACAGTACGTCACGTGCCCCACGAGAGACAATAGGACTCTGGACCTCCTGTATGCGAACATCAAAGATGCTTACACCTCCGTCCCCCTCCCCCCGCTTGGACGCTCAGACCACAACCTCGTCAAACTGCTCCCGCAATACACACCAAAGGTGCGAAGAGGACCTGCGCGGAAGCTGTCTGTGAAGCTGTGGACTGAAGAGGCCAATGAGAGTTTGAGGGACTGTTTCCAGACCACAGACTGGAACATGTTCAGCAGCTCTTATGGAGATGACATCAATGGCCTGACCCACTGCATCACGGACTACATCAACTTCTGCGTGGAGAGCACTGTGCCAACCCGGAGGGTACGGTGCTTCTCCAACAACCACCCCTGGGTCACCCCTGAGCTCAAAGACCTCCTGAACCAGAAGAAGAGGGCTTTCAACTCAGGGGACAGAGAGGAGCAGAAGAGGGTCCAGCGGGAGCTTCAGTGGAGGATTCGTCGGGCCAAGAAGGATTACGGGAAGAAAATGAAGGAGCAGCTGGCCCAGAACAACGTGCGGGATGTGTGGAGAGGTCTGAAGAACATCTCAGGATTTGGTCAGAACACCAGAGGGACATCTGATGGAGATCAGCGCTGGGCAGATGAACTAAATGTTTATTTCAACCGTTTTGATTGTCCCTCCATCCCCTCTGCCTCTTTCTCGGATCCCCCCTCTCCACACACCCCCAGGCCACTGGACACACCCCCTCTTCCTGGACCGACTGCACCCACCCCCCGCCCCCCACCACCCACGTCTCCAGCTCACTTCACACCGACTGTTCCCAGCACCAGCCCCCCTCTGCCCCCCACCCCCGGCAGTCCACCCCAGTCCCCCCCTTACTCCTCCCTCTACATCACACCGGATCAGGTGAGGAGAGAGCTGAGGCGGCTGAAACAGAGAAAATCTGCAGGACCAGATGGCATCTGCCCCAGGCTGCTGAGGACCTGCGCGGACCAGCTCTGTGAGGTTCTCTGCTACATCTACAACCTGAGCCTCAGCCTGGAGAAGGTCCCTGTCCTGTGGAAGACCTCCTGTGTGGTACCAGTTCCAAAAACAACACATGCCAGGGAACCGGCCCACTTCAGACCAGTCGCCTTGACCTCTCACCTCATGAAGACCATGGAGAGGCTGATCCTCAGCTACCTCCGCTCCGTGGTGAGCTCCACTCTGGACCCGCTGCAGTTTGCCTACAAGCCCAACATTGGAGTAGAGGACGCTGTCATCTACCTGCTGCAGCGGGCGCTCACCCACCTGGAGACTGCCGGGAGCGCTGTGAGAGTCATGTTCTTTGACTTCTCCAGCGCCTTCAACACCATCAGGCCGGCACTGCTGCGGGGGAAGCTGGAGAACGCCGGAGTGAACGGACATCTCGCCGCCTGGACCATCGACTACCTCACTGACCGGCCGCAGTATGTGAGGCTGTGCGGCTGTGAGTCAGAGGTGGTTGTCTGCAGCACTGGGGCCCCACAGGGAACTGTCCTTTCACCCTTCCTCTTCTCTATCTACACCTCGGACTTCACCTACAACACGGACACCTGCCATCTCCAGAAGTTCTCTGACGACTCGGCCCTTGTGGGCTGTGTGTCTGAGGGGAATGAGCTGGAGTACCGATCGGTCATCAGGGACTTTGTGGACTGGTGTGAGCACAACCACCTGTGCCTTAACACCAGTAAGACCAAGGAGATGGTGATCGACTTCGGGAGAAGGACACTACTTCCCTCACCGGTGAACATCCAGGGACAGGACATAGAGACAGTGGACAGTTTTAAGTACCTGGGTGTTCACCTCAACAATAAACTGAACTGGTCCCACAACACTGACGCCCTGTACAAGAAGAGCCAAAGTCGCCTCCACCTTCTGAGGAGACTGAGTTCTTTTGGAGTGTGCAGGCCCCTGCTCAAGACTTTCTATGACTCTGTGGTGGCCTCTGCTCTCCTCTACGCTGTTGTCTGCTGGGCCCCGAGCAGTACAGAGCGGGACAGGAAAAGACTGAACAAACTAGTCAGGAGGGCCAGCTCTGTCCTGGGCTGTCCTCTGGAGTCTGTGGAGGAGGTGGGTGAGAGGAGGGTGCTGGCCAAACTCACATCCATCATGGCCGACACCTCTCACCCTCTGCACCGGACTGTAGAGGAACTGAGCAGCACCTTCAGCGGCCGACTGAGGCACCCTCAGTGCAAGAAGGAACGCTACCGCAGGTCCTTCATCCCCACTGCTGTCAGACTGTACAACTCCACTGTGTAACACATGCAATAACCTGTGCAATAGCCTGTGCAATAACCTGTAACCATGTCACCTCATCAGTAACCGCCTCCACTGTCCTCAGATTATATATTTATATATTTGTATACTTGTATTCTTTTACATATATATATATATTATATAAGAGATATGTTTTATTATATATTTACATTTCTTTCACTCCCTGTACATAAGAGCTACCTGATGTTGTAAATATGTTAATATTTATTGTGATTTTTATTTTTTTTTTACTTATTGTTCTGAGTGTTTGCACAATTTTTCACAACTTTTTGCACTATACTGTCCCCTGACTGTGAGCTTCTGTCACGAGTGAATTTCTCCTCTGTGAGATCAATAAAGTCTTATCTTATCTTATTAAGCAGATAAAACTGGAGAACACAGAGCAGTTGGCATGTACCGGTAGCAGTGAAAACGAGGGTAGATTGGCAAAATGGCATGGAGTGTAAATGAGAAGGGGAACACCTAGAACATGGTTAAAAGCTCTGAAAAGGTGATTTTGCAGAATAGGCCCACTTTAAACAAACTCATAAACAATATAGTCTAAAATCTCCTCCCTCTTCTGCTGTAGGTGGCGCAGTTGTTGCTGAGCAGTAACATGGTGACGGCGCTGCTGGAGGGAGACGGCGGCCATGACAGTTCAGAGCCCCCCTCCACCACACCCCTCCACCTCGCCGCACGCAACGGACACAAGGACGTCATCAAGTAAGACCCACCCCCTCACTGCCGTAGCAACACATTTTAGAGCTCAACCACTTTTAAGGTTAACGGACCATCAACAGGCTGTTACTGGTAACAGTGTCAGGTCAGATCTGTGGAGAGATGACCCCACTTGCAGTAAGAATGCATGTTTTTGAAGGGGTTTTGAGCAATAAAAACTGAGGGATTACACATTTATAAGGCCACACGGGAATAGAAAAAAAAGTACTACCATGTAATGTTAAAAATCACATTGTACTGTCTGAAGAAAGTTGTTTTTGTATTTTTTATTATCATCATGGTATCAGAATTGGTATTATCAGGTCTGTACCTTAGTACTGAAATCGAGTCTGAAATGTTAGTATCGTGACAAGACCACAGACTAAATACAGTTCCTTTGTTTGTGGACTGCATAATAAATATTTATGGTATTTGCTATCATAATCTGAACTTGCGTGGACTTGGTGCATTTTTAGGAAGTTGCGTTGTGATCATGGAAGAGGCTCCACCCTCACTCTCCTGATGAGTCCCCTACAAACAGATGGAGCAACACCACATTCTCATAACTGTATAAAATTGTGAAATAAATTGGTCACAACTTAAAGGGCCCATGTTACGCTATTTTCTGATCCGTTCTAATGTTGTTTCTTCATCACAACCATAACTGGAGTTGTGTTTTGTTTCATTCACACATGTTTAACACACAAACCCTGCAGAGTTCTTCTCTCATACAGGAAGGACTCCACTGTGTTTTTAAACTTCATAAACCTTCACTAGAGTTATTTGGATTATTTCAGCCCTGGAATTGCCAAGTGCTACTGAACAAAAGGTAAAAGGAGCTGTTGCTGAAAACTACCGCTTCATGACATCACAAGGTGGAACAGAGCTTTAGAGATATAGACAGACTAATAATAAAAGGTTTGTCAAACATGTGAATGAAACAAAACACAGCTCCAAGTATGTTTGTGATGAAGTAACAGCTTTATAACATGGCTTAAAGGTCACAACAGTCAATTCTGCATAATATAGGACCTTTAAACTGCCCATAGTTTAGCACTGAGCTGGAGGACAGGTCAGAATTCTGTGTTAAAATAACTTAACTGTCAAAATGCAGATGTGTTGACCTGGTGTACGGTCAGTATCTCTGTAATTACTGTCTCTAGTCACATAGTAGTATAGTATTGTATTGTTGCAAATTGAAAGTACTTTAAAAGAGCCTGTGGCATAGATAGTATAGGCAAATGCTGAGGGCGCATGGTGATGGTAGGGGCCGTGCTCAGGGCTGATCATTAACAGCTTATAAGGCAAAATGGCACCAGCCACAGATGAGCTAAAACATCTATTGATACATCATGACTGTACAACTCCACTGTTTAACACTTAAAATAACCTGTGCAATAACCAGTGCAATAACCAGTGCAATAACCTGTAACCATGTCACCTCATCAGTAACCGCCTCCACTGTCCTCAGATTATATATTTATATATTTGTATATTTGTATTCTTTTACATATATATATATTATATAAGAGATATGTTTTATTATATATTTACATTTCTTTCACTCCCTGTACATAAGAGCTACCTGATGTTGTAAATATGTTAATATTTATTGTGATTTTATTTTTTATTTACTTATTGTTCTGAGTGTTTGCACAATTTTTCACAACTTTTTGCACTATACTGTCCCCTGACTGTGAGCTTCTGTCACAAGTGAATTTCTCCTCTGTGAGATCAATAAAGTCTTATCTTATCTTATCTTATCTTATCATGCTGGAGGTGTTCTACATGTTTGTGAATTGGTGGAATGTTCACCAGTTACCATGGAGACACAATGCAGACATTAGCAAATACTGCCAAATAAGTTTTAAGATTGTCTGAAAACATAAATAATACAAAGTGGTTTTAAACAGCACATTTTCAGGAGCCTGTGATCAATATGAGCGTTCATGGTCCTGTTTAGGAGTTTGATTTTCAACAAAAATGTGAGTGACTGAAAAACTGTTGGTTAATGCTAGCTAGCTTTTGACTGTAATGTTATTTGAGAGGGACTTGTTTAACAGCACACATCAGCTCACCTGTTGTCGTTCTAACTAAGTCAGATTATGTTAAAATGAAGCTCTAACAAAAAGCCTCAGACAGAGCAGTGCCTACAGTTAGCATCACACCCCCAGGGAATGTTAATGACATCAGCTTCAACGTCAAAATCAAAAGATTCAATAGCATAACTCTGGAGTTCTGCTGCAATCCACAGGGACACATTTCATTGGATTCTTATGGAGGCAACACAAAACATGAGGCCACGAATCCATGGGGGTGTGATGCTAACTGTAAGCACTGCTCTGTCTGAAGCTCTACTATTACTCAAGTACTATTAGACCTAATCAGAGCTTTATTTCAACAGTTTTAGCCATAAAGAGCCAAGTCAGCTCTTTATGGCCAGTTCATCAGTTCATCAGAAGAACTGATGAACTGATTTGCTAATGTGTGAATTGTGTCTCCATGGTAACTCCTAAACATTCTGCGAATAGAGATAAATGTAGAACACCCCCATTTGTGCTAAATGTTCTGCTTTCAGAATTCACGGGTTCTTAATTAATGTATTAATGAAAGGTCAAAAGTACTTGATATTGGACTAATATTACCAGGAGTGGGGGCCATCAAAACTCTTGCATATAGGGCGCCACAAGAGCTAGGGCCCTCTATCCGGCCAAGTTACAGGTCAGATCTATGGAAACTGTGAACTGTGAACACACTCACAGTGGGAAAGCATGTTTCCAATATATTTTATGGACCTGCCCAGTAGAAAAGTTACATATTTCACCTTTAACACATAAGATTAATATGGCAAAACGTACAGGCCAGTATGTGGATGTTCAGTTTAGTCATTTCCTTCAAAAGCAGTGAGTTATACAGTTCTATAGGGCCTACATTTTCTGTGGATTTGTGAATGCTCCCTCTTTACTCAGATGTGACAGAAAGCATTGGGGCCGTGTGCAGAGTTTGCTCAGCAGAATCTCAGCTCGTCTCTCCCAGGGATTTCTGTCTCTTCAAAGAGCCACATTTTGAGGGGAAGAGCGCTCTGTCACATGAAGAGGGTTCTGAGTCCTGGTTTATGCAAAAATGTAGTTTCATTTAGAATTTAGAATGCACTCATATTTGTGTTGACATGATGTGTTTGTGGGCAGTCGTGTGTGAGGCAGATGCAGATTTGTCCTAGTTTGGCTCAGTGAGGTCCAGGGCTGTGCACATGTGGTGTGAGTGGTGCTGCAGGCTGGTTATTGATTCACATAGTTGGCTGTGACCTATTCAGATAGTGTTGGTGACTGCAAATAATGAGTTTAACTATAATTTACTACTAATTACAACTAAAATAATTCTGAAACTAGAACTCCCAGAGCAGTTTTTTGATTGCTACATTCTGACCAATGGAGTTCTGAGGGAGTAAACTGACTGTAGGTTAACGAAATACAAAGAGATACAGTCCAAAAGTAAAAAAAAAAAACACTCAAAAATTTTGAAACCAGTCATTTTATTTAAATTCTGTGTGTCTGCGTGTCACTGTGTATGGTTAATTTTTCTGTGGCTGTTTTTGTACTTACAATTTACAATTTACAACATTTTTTAGATATCTTCTTGAGTTTAGATATCTTTTAATTTAGAGAATTAAAACTCAAGAAGATATCTAAAAAAAACCAAAAACTTTGAAAACATGCATTCTCATTGTGAAGTTGTGTTACCTTGGCCTGGAGCCATCACCTACTTGTCTCCACAGATGTTTAATGTTGTACTGTGGAATAATCCAGGCATCTTAATATATTGTTCCTGTATCTCCATTGTAACTCACGAGTCTGTTTAAAAAGACAAATCTGATACACAAACTGTGAATGACACTGGGCACACGACTGGGGCAGGGCCAAACAAACTGTGTGTGTGTTATTATAAATACAGCGATATTGTCCATTTGTCATAAACTCTGTTACAGTCTGTCTTGTCTTGACTGCACTGGTCTACAGTCAAAAAGCATAAGGAAATAACATCAAAAATAACATTGATATCAAACATCCATGGACATCCTCACCAAGAGCCAAAACAATCCTTCTTTACATGAGGAGCAGCAGCTCTACTCAGAGCTCTTTCGGCGTGACAGAACAGTTTTTTGCAGTGTAATTTTCATACTTGCAAAGGTTATATCCTGACTATACGTTAAAGACTCACTGTTTAACTTTTCTGGCGGGGTCCATCACCTGCTTGTGTCCATGTACATGCTATTGATTTACTGAGAATGTTTCACAGCAACAATCTTGCATTTTTTCAGTTGTGCAAAATACATCGGAAAACACACATTCTTACTGTGCGTCTCCACAGATCTGATTTGTAACTTTGCCTTGGATTGTCACCTGCTTATCTCCATGATAAGTTTAATGCCATACTGTGGAACATTCCAGGCAAAGCAATAACAGTCCCTCCACGAGAAAAGTTTCATAGCTCCCCTTTTGGGCATGTTTTCAATTCTACATCACATTTAATTAAAACATCTGAGTCAAATGTAAATAAGATTGATAGAAATAGAAGAGGAGTGTGCATACTTGAGCTAATTTCTTCCAGCCGTTGCCCTGTTCTATTTATTCCTCCACGGTGGGTTGAGTAGTCAAAGATTATACTCAAGTAAGAGCAACATTACTTTAAAATATTACTAGTAGAAGTAATACAAGAAGAAGAAGTACAAAGTAGTGGTCCAACAAAACAGAAGTAAGAAAGAAAGTATTAGTAAGAGTAACTGTCAAGATGCAACATCTGATTTATAATTGGAAGTTAATGTAATTTGAAGGACTAAGCATTAAGTAATGCACAAAGTCTGGTATAATGACATGTTACAGACGGCTCAGAGTGGATGCTCGTACCCCCGGGCCTACAGTGTGTTTACTGCTTGTGTTTTGCTGTAGGTTGCTGCTCAAAGCAGGTATCGACATCAACAGAGCCACTAAAGCAGGCACGTCACTGCACGAGGCCGCCCTCTACGGGAAGACAGAGGTGGTGCGCCTGCTACTTGATGTAAGTTTAAGAGTTCTTTTGTCAACCAAAAGATCATAGACATATACAAATGGAGGCGTAGTTCAGCACCCATGGTCACTAACCCACGATCACTCGTCAATAAGCCATAAAGCCTATAGCCTTTAGCATTAGCCATGGAAGTAGAATCAGATCTGGAAGATGAATTAAAGATGACGTGTTGTTGTCAATGATCTGTGCTCATTGGCCAAAAAATCAGTTTTTATTCTGTTTTACTTCCTGAATACTGGACCCGCGCCTCCCACTGTGTGACAACAGAGACATGCAGCATGTGATCAGTTCTGACCAATCTGATTAGCCTAGCCCTGCTCTGGGCTCAGAGGCTAAATCTTACAAAGAAAAGTGAATTCTTTGAAAATACAGAGGAATTTCTACAAAATTTGCATTTGTGAAAGCTGCTGATGCCCTGTCAGCAGAATACGGGCAGTTTGGATCATCAAAAAAATACATTGTGCTCTATGGGAGAATTATTTCTGGGCCGGAGCTCAGCTGCTGTACCTAATCGTCACAAATCAAATTTATAATAATTAAAAGGATTTCAAATGGTACCAAATTAACTCATTGATTTGACGTTACTCAGGTTTTTTTTCATGTCTTTTTGTATTTTCTGTGCAGGCGGGCATCAATGTCAACATGCGCAACACTTACAACCAGACAGCTCTGGACATCGTCAACCAGTTCACCACATCCACGGCCAGCCGCGAGATCAAGCAGCTGCTCAGGGGTCAGTGGAAGAAACTCAGATTTGTCTGCTCACAGATCCATCATATCAGAAATACACGTCACTCAGGCTTCTGCGGGGACCAGATTTCACAGTTTCATATTCATTTCGGGGTTGTGTTTGTGTTTGTGCAGAGGCATCCAGCTCTCTTCAGGTGCGAGCGGTGAAGGACTACTGGAACCTCCACGACCCCACGGCCCTCAACCTTCGAGCAGGAGACATTGTTTTGGTACTCTTTAATTTTTTTATATATAACAAAAGTGAGGGTCTGAGGTACCAATTATCAACCACTTACAATGTCGTGCTCAGACCCAAATCAAAACAAACACAACAATAGGGATAATCACTTTATGCTAATTGTAAAATAGAACTTAGGGACAGATCACACCATAGACTGTATACAGAAGTGGACTAAGAGAATGTGACGTAACCCGTAGCGTTTGGCTCCAGTCAAATGAAGCACATCAAGGCTAGCAGTTGTAGGGGTGAATTTGCAGTCGAGTTCCATATTAGGAATAGGAAATTATTTATGGACAAAATAGCAAAATAAAAAAAAATAAAAACACTGGGATTATGTAGAGCAGGTTAATATGAACTTTTTAAGCTTGACAGCAGGAGTTACACAGAGGGGCAACATTTTTTCAATACAAAGAGAATTGGAGCTGGAAGTGCGCCCATGTTCACTTCTATTTGTAAAATGGTGGCTAGCAGCTTAGCTACGTATGTCCATTTATATTATAGTCTATGGATCACACTTTGAGTGTGCTCCTCACTTCAGACAGATATTTAAGACAGTTACTCACCAGAACCCTGTCAGAACCGAAGAAGCCACTTGGATGAGCGGTAAAATGTATTTATTCTTAAACTTTTGTCCAGTGACAGAATTCCATTTTCTTTTGCGATTGAACCGACCAGAACAACTGACTGACTGACTACACATCTTCTTAATATTTTGTCTGCTCTACCCAGCTCTAGTTTAGGAAATAATCGTCCTTCAGATGAGGGGTTGTACTATTCTTTTACAATGGACTTCAAAGCTGATATTGTGTGTTGTATTGACACAGTCCTGCAGCTAACTTTATATGTGAGACAGAGAGTCTAGATATGGGTCATATTTAGAATGTGAGATGAGGGATAGGCAAACCTGATTTCCCCTGGTGCTCTGCTCTGGCAGAATGCAGATTTTGCTCCACATTCTTCGACTAAAGGGAGGAAACTAACAACACAACTGGGGAGAGTCAAAGTCAGTGCAAAAATCAAAAACTTGTGATGCTTTAAAGGGCCCATATTACACTATTTTCTGATCTGTTATAATGTTATTTCCTCATCACAAACATACCTGAATCATTTGGATAATTTCAGCCCAGGATTTGCCACAAGGTGGAACAGAGCATTTTGAGCTGGAATTGCAGACTAATAATAAAGGGTTAACACATGTTATAATGTTGTTACATGACTTAACAAGAGTCAATTTTGTGTAATATAGGAGTTTTAAAGTTTCACTATGGCCACTTGCTTGTCCTCATGGAGATGCTATAACACTTGGATTGTTCCACAGTATAAATTTTGCATGCATTCACTTACAAATGTTTTTATTGCTGAAGATTACCTTGAATAACACATTCTTACTGTGAGCAGGGTCACCTCTTCACTGATCTGATTCATTCCAGGAAATTACATCTCCATGGAAACCTTTAATGTGGCATTAACAGATCTACAAGTGCTTTACATTTAGGTTTTGGTTTTACTTGAATCTGACCATAAAGAACTGTCCTAGCTAGTGTTGTCACAATACTAAAACTTCAAACTCGATTTCAATAATGAGGAATAGACTTGATATCCAATACTGATTCTGATACCACTATGAGAATAAAAATACTCTTTCTTTAGACAATAGAATGTGATTTTCAACATTAAATCATAGTATTTTCTTTTCTATTCTGGTCTTATATGTGTGTACTCCCTCAGTGGTCCTGTAGGTTCCACAGTGCTCCATGGGTGTATACTAGTCTATGTGCTCTTATACTTGTTCTGATACAGATCAAGATCATTCTAAAGACATTCAGGAAAGTTTCATTTCTGTCCTGTCCTTTTTTGATACCTGCTCAAATGATTTTCTAGTTTTGATACTAGTTTTAGTATCGATTAGTATCTGATTTTCAATACTTTTGTCATCCCTTTCTTCAGACCTTATCAGACCTTCTTTGTGTATAGCAGTGTTTTCCGCGCTCACAGCAAAAGCCACATGCACAGACTGGCCCCGGCCCCTCTCTCATTAACCCCTCTTTTGCTCTCCTCTCCACACACACTTCAGACACACTGTGCATGCTTTGGAACAAGTCAGTGGGACACGTCTCCTGTCTGAGCATGTCCTCTTAGCTTGTCTTTTTGTCCTCTGAGGGGTTGTGTGTTCACAGCTTCTTGGCTCTGCTCCACCAACTCAAAAACATGCCCGGAGGAGTCGTATTCAAGACAAAGAGCACATACCTTCTACTATATTCAAAATACACTGTCAAAAGGAGTGTTGTCAAAATAGTTGGGTTGTCAAAAGTATTGAAAAACAGATACTAAACAATACTACAACTCGTATCGAAACTAGATAATTATTTGAGCAGGTATCAATACTAAAAAAGTCCCATTCACAGGACAGAAATGAACCTTTCTTTAGAATTCTTTAGAATGATTTGGAGCTGTATCAGAACAAGTATAAGAGCACATAGACTAGTATACACCCATGGACCACTATGGAACCTGGAAGAGCAGATGGAAACTAGCTGTTTACCTATAATCTGGTGCTTTTTTTATCTCTGCATATTGTTCCTTGACTGAGGGATTACACCGATATAAGCCCAATATAAAGGAAAATACTACCATTTAATGTTGAAAATCACATTCTAAAGAAAGAGTGCTTTTAATTATATCATGGTATCGGAATCAGTATTGAGTATCGAGTCTATTCCTTATCAAGTATCAAGTTTTCAATGTTAATATCATGATAACACTTATTCAGATTCAATAATCATATGAATTTATACCATTCAGAAAATATGTCATAGATTTGTTATATTTGTAATAATGTTATATGCACTAGGTAATGTTTCTGTTTATGGCAATGCTTAATAACTTTCTGGATGTATGCCGCTGTTTGACTCCAAAGAAGAAGAACTTTTCTGGTGGGGGTCTGTGACTAGGCTGCCTGGGATATTCCACAAAGTGGCTTTAAACCTTATTGTGTTTTTATTAACATCCACATGTTTTATTACTGAACAATACACATTCATGCATGCATACATGAGCAGGTTGCCCCTCCACAGATCTGTAAGTAATCTGTACGTTTAATGTCATACTTTGTAATATTCCAGGCAAACAATAAATGACCTTTAAAAAAGTAAATCTGCATAAAATACAAATATGCTGTTTTTTGGTCAGGTGCTGGAGCAGCCCTCAGACGGCCGCTGGAAAGGCCACATCCATGACCCCCAGCGTGGGACTGACCGGGTGGGCTTCTTCCCCCCGTCTGTGGTGGAGGTCCTGAGCAGGAGAACAGGTACAGCTCCTCATTTACACCTGTGTTTTTAGCTGGTACGGTCTGTGAGGGACATGTTTATTGAACGGCTAAACATTGGTGCTTAGACTCTGGCAGGATGTGCAGGAGAGGAGGGAGAAGGTAACACACAGTGTGAGGACCTCACTTTATTTGCTGACTAAGTAATAATTGCTCTGTTAGTCAATATTGACACGACAAAGCCTGCACACTGCACACAAAACATTGTCACTCTATTGATACTTTGCAGGTGATGTCATCAACATTCCCTTGGGGTATGACGCTAATGTGCTGTTAAACAAGTCCCTCACACGTAACATTATAGTCACACGCTAGCTAGCATTAGCCAACATTTTTTCAGTTAGTCACACTTTTGTTGAAAATCAAACTCCTAAACAGGACCCTGAACGCTCGTATTGAACACAGGCTCCTGAAACTGTGCTGTTTAAACCCATTATGTGTTTTGTTTTTTTTTGTTTTTTTCATTTTAACAAAAAAACATTTTTGAAAGTGTTTCCTAATGTGTGCATTGTGTCACCATGATAACAGCTAAACATTCTGCCATAGACACACATGTAGAACACCTCCAGCATGATCAGTTAAATGCAGTTAGTGTGCAGGCTCTGTCTCGTTCTCTATGTTTCCTGTTGTAGCCTTGCACCAGTGATGTGTGCAAACCTACATTTTTTATTTTACTTTATTTTATTTATTTATTTTTTTTATTATATATTCATTTATTTTCATGGTTCTGAGGTGTTTAGGCCCATGATCTGACCCTCGTCCTTGGGTGAGGTGTACCTCCAGCCTGATGTCCCTGGTTTTACTTAATCCTGGTCCATAGCAGAGCGTACAGAGGGCCGGGCATGTTTGTGCAGCTCACAGCCAAAAGCACGAGAGCAGAGCACACTTGTCCTAATACTCCATCCACACCCAGGCAAAGGGCTCCACAGTAATAGGATTAACACGTCCAGATTGAAGTGTCAGCTCTGTGCTAAAGCTCTCTCCAAATGAGCAACTAGCAAGACTGCAAAACATGTGATCTCCAGTCAAGATCTGGTTTTCACACTGAGATTTCTCTCTCTTTAATTATTACTTGCCTGGCAATTTGTTTGTGATCATGGACCTTCTAAATACTCACATCAGATTTTATAGTTTACATGTAATCTTACAAGTACAAAAATCACATTATAATCAGATTTTGGTGTGAATGTGAATAAGGCCAGTGACACATGTGAAACGAAGGTGCTCACTGGCCATATATCCTTCACAACAAAATCAAAGCTCTCCATCAGATGAAGAGTTTAGTGCTTCATTCATTGATTCTGCAGAAATACGCCATGTTTTTCTGTGATATTTTTTCCTTTCTGTTTTCCTTGTAAGCTGCCATATTTGTTTTGATACACCATGGACAGATCTTTTGTAGAGAATATACAGACAGAACCAGTCTCAATTCAAGGCTAATTAAAAAATACCTCATTACCTAATTTTGTCATCTAGATTTTGAATACAGCAAGATGGTGAACAGCTAGAATTCTCTGGTAGGATGCATTAACATTAACATTAGATACCATATTCCTGATAAACCCCCGTTTTCACTAATACATATCCACTGTTCTGTATTTACCTCATTTTCCAGTTTTATTTTTTAAATTGGTGATACGCGTAGGATTCAGCAACGTCGTATAGTCATTTTGGTACTTACTATGAAAAAAAATTATCCGCTACTCACTAGTGTGATGTGCAGCTGTCCGTCGGAGGTGCCAACAACGTCACGGCGCTTTGTTGTGATGACGTTTACGGTGACGTCAGCTCCCATTGGGCACCACAGTTTTCTCACACTGAAGTCAAATGACCTGTTTCTTTTATTAAGTCGTTTTAGATGAATATTGTGTTTTAAAATGTCCAAATGAACATAATGATCCACAGGTGTCATAGATTAAGTATAAAGCAGACACAAGCACAATATGTCTTCTTTAAATGACTGTCTAGGCTGACTTCCACACATTTGAACATGGCCCCTGTAGTCTTTAGTCCTTCTCCACACTCATGCATGCTCACCAGGCCGCTCTTTTCCACTCATGCATGTCTCCAGGGGGCACTCTCTCCCGCCAAGCCTCCCTGCCCTGCCAGAGACCCCCGTCCTCCAGAGCTCCTCCCACCTCCGGCCCTGGCCCCGCCCCTCACACAGACGACTCGTACCCGGGCACCTGTGATCTAGCAGGTATTCCACGCTCTCTCCATCTGATCTGTGACAAATCTACTGCCTTCTTTCATTCTGCATTTCCCTCTTTTTGTATCCTGTTAAAATGAAGTTTTTCCAGAGGTGGTAGAGTAGCCAACAATCTTTCTCCAATAAGAGTAACGTTACTTCAAAATATTAGTAGTAGATGTACAAAGTAGTGGTCCAAGAAATTACATAAGAGATAAAACGGATTTGGGAAAACCACTACTCGAGTAAGAGAAACTTAAAGAGTAACTGTTGGTAACATATGATGTACTTGGGAGGACAATGTAATGTGAAGGACAAAACATGAAATAAGTCATAAAAATCTGGTTTTCAGAGGACAGACACAAAAATGAGACAAACTAAAACTAAATATCTGAAGGAGCACTGCAAGAAACACAAATGTTCAAATCATATTTCATATTGTCAACATAAAGCTTTTGTCACTTGTAGCTTTACTAACAGTGGGAAGAATCACCAAGGCTTACTTCAATAAAAATATTACTCGAGTAGAAGTAAAAGTATGCTGCTAGAAAAGTACAATTTCTTTCTTTGCTTAATTAAATGTGAGTAAATGTAACTACCAACCACTGTCTTTTCATTCAGCAGGTTACAGGTCAGATCTGTGGAGAGATGAGGCATATATTTATTTCCATGGGACGAGCAGTGTCAGATCCACCATTTAAAAACGTGACATATTCAAGCTTTGAATGTATTGTGTCAATAATGAAATGTGTCTGTAGAACCAAATGAGTATCCGGTGTGTACTGTGTTTGTGATTGGACACACACTTGAGTGTATACTGTGTGGTAGGTGCTCCTCTGTGTCCTCCTGCTAGTCCCCCTCAGGATGTGTGGGTTCTCAGGAGTCCTCCCTCTGGTAAGCTCCGCCCCCTGGCCCTGTAACCCCGTGTGGTCTTAACCCAGAAGCCCCACCTAGTGGTCCAGTAACCCCGCGTAGTCCTAACCCATAAGCTCCACCCCTCCATCCATCCACACTTAAGACCCACCATTTGGTACTGGTAAACCCGTGTGGTTTCACTGCTTAAGACCGGCCCCCTTAGGCTTAAGGCCCACCCCCTGTCCATCATAAGCCCGTGTGTTCCCAGCCCCGCCCCCTGGCCCTGTTTGAACCTGTAGACCAGTTATGAACTTGCCCGCCTAGAAAACCAGTCCAGTCTGGCTATGCTTCTGTTGTAGGGAGTATTATACCTCTGAAAACAACAATGATATAGCGCACACCCCTACTGCATGCTTAATCTCACTGTACTTACGTCTGTGCTCATATGCCTTGCTGTGTGTCCAGGGGACCGCAGCAGTGTGGGCAGTGGGGAGTCAGTGGGCAGCAGTCGCAGTGCGGGCAGCGGGCAGAGCTCTGAGAGTGGACCCAAGGCCAACGGAGCCCAGTGCCACAATGACACGCCCAAGGTGAGACCATCACACAGCCACAAACAAAACAGACTAAAACAGCCACTCTATAATATAACATGCCAGCATGGGCGTGAGAGCAGCACAGGACCTCAGTCTGCCGTACATCCACATCTTAAAGCCACTAACAATTCCTTTGAGGATAGTGAGGTTCAGTGTAGTTAGCTCCTCCCTTCAGGCAGATGTAAGGCAGTGTCCACCAGAAACCTGATCAGAACTGAAGAAGAAGCCGAATTTAATTTTTATTTTGCTTTGGAGCCTATTTGGACTATGAAGATGGTATTACTCAAGTACTGATAGTCCAAGAATGATGTATTTGGGGAAACTACAAAATTAACAGTTAATGTAACATCTGGTTATAATTTGATGTACAAAACATAAATATTGTATTCTCAAAGGATAGACCAGAAAAATGAGACAAACTAAATCATATCTGAAGGCGCAAGAAACACAAATGTTCAAAAAAATCAATCAATCAAATTATCATATTGTCACATAAACATAAGCATAAAACTTTTGTCACTTATAGACTTATTCACAGTGTGACACTTTTACTCAAGTAAGAGTACTGTTACACTGAACAGTATACTGCTCAAGTAGGCATAAAAGTATGGGTTCTGAAAACTACAATTGTATTAAAGCCGCTCCAGGAAATGTAACTTGGAACTCCCCACATATGCTGTGTTGAGTGTGGGCTGACTGTTGCTCTCCTGTGTGCAGATGGCGCCCTCTTCTGGAGAGTCTGGAGACCACATCCACTTGGCCGGAGCAGATAAAGTGGCAGAGGGACCGACAGGTTTGTACAATATCAAATGCATGTATGTTTTATGAGTGATTCAAATGACATGTTGGTAAAACATTAAAATAACTACATTTTTAGTTAGCCTTGACAGAGCATGAACAAAGACTGTAGTCTTAACTCCTAACCTTAAAGGAAGGATATGTAACATTTTACTTTTAAACTCCATATGGGAATTTAGGGAATGGTCACTCCCTAAAGCCCAGCACCTACAGCCAATCCTGAATCAGTGCTAGTGCAGCCTCTGCAGCTCAGGGAGGGAATTCTGGAGCTTCTGAGCTTTCATGTGAGGCATGGCCTGTCCATAAACTGAGAATGAGACACTTGGATGTGTCTCTATCTGCAGGTTAAGGGACTGGTGACAGGTTCAGTTGTGATTGTAGAACCTTCCCAAAAACTGTAAGAGCACAGGCTACATACAGTTTCTTAACTTAAACCATGGAGACAAGCAGGTGACACCATCAGGCCAAGTTACCAAGGCCAAGTCAGATCTGTGGAGAAATGTTATATTTCAACAGCTAGATTTCTATGAGTTTTAAGCCTAGTTTAAGTCTGGCTGCACACATTTTCAGTTTTCCCCATTATGATTGAAAAAAATAAATAAATTAAAAATACAAACAACAATAAATTATTGCAACCTCCAGACTGAATAGTCCTGGAAGAACACTGAAAATCATTTGGCAACATCTACAGTATATTTTGTAAAATCACAGTTCATTTCTACTTCTTTTTCAAGTCTATTTTAAAAATACACTGGAATTTTCAATAACAATGAAATAATATAGAATATAGACAATATATTATTTTCTTTGACACAAGCTATTCAGACTGTATCAAAACATTTTTCATTGATCCTTTGCTGTGAGGACCAGCCAGAGGAAATGAAAGCACAGAGACCTACCTCACCTGGACACAGAAACTAATAAAACCAAGCACGTGGCCAGACCATGAACACACCACCATTATGAAACAGCAGTGTAGTGCAGTGTGGGGATAAACCTGAGACAATTCAGATTTTAACATTTGAGAGAAGACTACCTGGACCACTGAGGGATTACACAGATATAAGGCCACATGGGAATAGAAAAGAAAGTACGAAGATTTACTGTTGAAAATCACATTCTATTGTCTAAAGAAAGAGCGTTTTTATTATCATTGTGGTATCGGAATCAGTGTTGAGTATCGAGTCTGTTCCTGAGTATCAAAATCGAGTTTGAAATGTATCGTGACAACACAAACAACTAGACTGATTCACTTCTTGCATTCCCAAAAAACTAAAAAAAACTGCATTTAAACGTATAATTAAATATTATTAGCCTACAGAATGCTGTGACGTCATCTGAAACAAAGCAATAAGTATGTTTTTCACTTTGTATTCCCATGGAATCATCCGGGTCACCTTCAGAATGTTACACATTGTTACTTTAAGTACCAGTACCGAAACTTAAGCTGAAATCTACCCACCCTAGCAGTGCATAGGTTGACTCTGAGATAGCCTGAGTTGATGGATGGATAAACAGTGACCTCAGGGTGAAAGAGGGAGGAGAGAGAGAAAAAGCGAGAGGGAGGAGATAGAGAGAAGCATTTGGTCTGACATTTACTTTGAAATGTGTGGAGTAGAGCTTAGGTATGTTTTGGTTGTCATTCTTGAAGGGTAAGTCACTACTTTTCTCATACTCTTGTTGATGTTTTAGGGATGAACAATTTTGGATTTAGGTTGTAGTCATGAGACTTTCGGCTCTTTTATGGATCTGTTCATTTCAAAGAGCTTGTTCAAAAGACTGGCTCTTTTACTATTTATTTGTATAACAGAAGCCAGTGTGAGAACTTTCAACAGTGCAAAAATAGGAACAATCATCCAGGAACAATTGAGAAGACAGAAATCTGGACTGATAAAATAATCCAAGTATCCCATGTATTTCAACTTCTATACAGAATAAGACCCCATGGAGACACAGGGAGGGCATCTGACACACAGGGACATTTCAGAATATAGAACAAGACAAGTTGTATGTTACTACTTCACTACTGAATTAACTTAAAGCTGCACTGTGTACCTTTTGACGCTACCTGCTCATCTCCATAGAAATTTATTGGAGATGCCTACAACTTTCTATCTCCATGGGGACAAACAGGCAATGCCATCGGGCCATATTACATGTCAGATCTGTGAAGAGGCAAGCCCATGCGCAAGAAGAATACGTGCTTTTTTTATTTTAGTTAATTTTCAGCAATTCTTTGAACAGAATTGTATTATTATTATTATTATTATTATTATTATTATTATTATTATTATATATTACCCTTATTATGCACTGCACCTATACTTAAGAATAGAGTCGATATTCATTAAGGATTCCGATACCACAGTGATAATTAAAAACACATTTTCTTTAGACAACAGAATGTGATTTTCAGCATTAAATGGTAGTACTTTCTTTTCTATTCCCATGTGGTCTTCTATCTGTGCAATCCTTCAGTGGTCCAGGTAGGTTCCATAGTGGTCCAGTGTAGGTTCCTTTTTTTAATATCGGTTACTGCTCAAATGAATATGTACTTTCGATACTAGTTTTAGTATTGATTAGTATCAGATTTTCGATACTTTTGACAACGCTGGTCAGTATTGCTAGAGTTAAAAAATGTGGTTTAATAGTTGTAGCCTGTTGTTGGTCTAAGTGGTTGTTTTTTTTCTTGGACAAGTATGCAGTCTGTCTCCTCAGGCCAAATAGATCTTTACTGCTGCTGGTTTAGGCCCTCAAGGGACCCAGGGAGCAATGGGTTCTGACCTTCATAATAAGAGTAACATAATGTCAACAAATACACAAATCAACCATTCATCTTTTGGACAGAAGTGTGCTAGCTAGCTCACTGTGTCTCAAAGCTAATACTTATTTTAATGAAAACATTTTTAGGTTTACTTTTTACTTCCTGCATGGAAATCATGACATTATGCTAGGCAACCATGTACTACACTGGGCCAAAACCATAGACTGTATAAAGAAGTGAGTGTGACGTCATACATAGCGTTTGGCTCCAGTCAAGTGAAGCTCACAAGGCTAGCCATTATAGGGGAGAATTTGGAGCAAAGCTTCATATTAGGAATATGATTTTTTTTTAAACTGACAAAATAGCAAAATAAAAACATCAGGATCATGTAGAGCGGGTTAATATGGACATTTTAAAACCAAAATGACAAGGCTCACAGCAGCAGTTACAGGGAGAGGGGCCACAATATTCCAATATAAGTCAATGGGAGCCAGGGTCAGAAGGAGCTGGAAGAGCCCACATGCAAACATCCTGAGGGAGGCGTCCAGGAGGCATCCAGAACAGATGCCCGAGCCACCTCAGCTGGCTCCGGTTTGCCAGAATTTCTTTGAGGCCGTCCCTGAGTCCCCTGAGTTTTTGCCTCTGCGACTGCCCAGGCTGCAGCATGCTTGGCCCACCGGTACCTGTCAGCTCCCTCAGGAGTCCCACGTGCCAACAAGGCCCGATAAGACTCCTTCTCTGGCAGTGGGCCCTACTCACAACCAGGTGGTGATCGGTTGACAGCTCTGCCCCTCTTTTCATCTGAGTGTCTGAGACACGCAGCTGGAGGTCAGATGACACGACAACAAAGTCGATCATCAACCTCCGGCCTAGGGTGCACAAGGGTGTGCCACGTGCACTGATGGACACCCTTGTGCTTGAACATGGTGTTCGTTATGGACAAACCGTGGCTAGCACAGAAGTCCAATAACAGGACACCGCTCAGGTTCAGATCAGGGAGGCAGTTCCTCCCAGTCACCCCTCTCCAGGTGTCACTGTCATTGCCCACGTGGACGTTGAAGTCCCCAGTAGAACAATGGAGTCCCAGGTACTCCCGAGTACTCTGCACTGCTGTTCGGCCTATAGGCCGACACAACAGTCCCCGACCTGAAGGTGCAGTTAACCGGGGTGAACTCCAACACACGAAGGCTGAGCTGTAGGGCAATGAGCAGGCCCACACCTGCCCATCGCTGCTCCCCGCGGGCAACGCCGAAGAAATGGAGAGTTCAGCCCTCCTCAAGGAGTTGGGTTCCAGAGCCCAAACTGTGCGTGGAGGTGAGGCCAACTATATCTAGTCGGTAATGCTCAACCTCCCGCATGAGCTCGGGCTCCTTCCCCCCCAGCGAGGTGACATTCCATGTCCCCAGAGCTAGTCTCCATGTCTGAAGATCTGGTCGTCAAGGCCCCTGCCTTCGACTGCCGCCCAGTTCTCCCTGCTTATCTCCTTATGGATCCTCCTGTGGGTGGTGGGTCCACGAGAGGACGGCCCCACGTCGCTCCTTCGGGCTGTGCCTGGCCAGGCCCCTTGGAGGAAGGCCCAGCTACCAGATGCTCGCTGTCGAGCACCCACCCCAGGCCTGGCTCCAGGGTGGGCCCCAGTAACGCCAATCTGGGCGATGTAACTGACCTTGCTGGTTTCTCATCATAGGGGCTTCTGAACCGCTCTTAGTCTGACCCATCCCCCAGGACCTGTTTACCTTGGGTGACCCTACCAGGGGCATGAACCCCCTGAGAACATAGCTCCCGGGATCATTCGGGCACTCAAACCCCTCCAACAGGTTAAGGTGGCGGTTCAAGGAGGGGAGATCTTGATTGGTGTGCATTACCTCACCAAATTCAAAAAAGTCAAAATTAGAAAATCCTTGAGGCACTGTGGGGCCGCTGAACAAGATGGCAGCCTAACGTGAGTTCTCCTCAACAACTCTGCTAAAAGTTATAAAATCCTGGTAACTGACGCTCTCCACCACATCCACGATATGTCTAAACAAACAACGATTAAAGATTGTGACATTAGTTCCAGGTCACGCAGTGCTCACAAGCCCAAAACTAGTTCTACACCGACTGCGCTAGCTGACAATGCTACAAAAACCATGGCTGATTCACAGTGCAAGCTGGCTGCTGTGTTAAGTGAGCTGCAGGCAATGCGCACCAAAATCAACTCGATTGACACGAAAATAGACACCATTGACAGCTTTGGTGGCAAGCTTGACAAACTGGACGAACGTATAACCGAGGTGAACAAGTCTGTCATTGTGGTGAAGGGAAGTTTTGCCGCTCTTAAGCAGAACATTTCTACCAATGCTACGCGGCTCATGGAGGCTGAAAGCCGCATTGGAACTGCCGAAGATAGTTTGAAAAGTGTGAAAACCGAGCTCGCTGCTGCCACAAAGCGGATTGCCTATTTGGAGTCAAAGACAGTGGATTTGGAAAACCGCGGGCGAAGAAAGAACCTAAGACTCGTGGGGCTTCCGGAGGGTGCTGAAGGTACCCAGCCTATGATTGACTACATCCAGCATATGATGCTGCTGTGGTTGGGTCTCGACGCTGGCACCAAGTATACCCTGGAAAGAGCGCACCGCACTTTGGGAAATCCAAGACTGGATCAAAACAGAGTGGTGCTCGTCCGTTTCCTGCGCTTCCAAGACCATGAGTTTATTTTTCGCACAGCCAAGCGCCGCACTATCACTCACGAGGGCCACAAGATCTTCTTTGCGCAGGACTTCTCAGCAGAAACCATGAAGGCGAGGAGCCCATTCAATGCAGTGAAGAAGAAATTCATTGAAGCTGGATCTTTCAGGGGATTCCAGGTACACCCTTGCAAGATCAGGATTCTTCACAACGGGAGAATAGTCCTCTTTTCTACACCAGAGGAGGCCGAGGACTTCTTGTTAAACTAACTTGTTTTACGTGACCATGGAGCACAGGTAACTTCAGTAGACTTAATGTGGACAATAGAAGGGGTGCATATTACCAGAATTTCAGTTACTTATATTAACATATAGACGTGTATACAATACACCTAATGCTCTCTTTATTATTATTATTATTATTATTATTATTATTATTATTATTATTATTATTATTATTGAATAGATTTTTGGTATCTGAATTTACATTACCAGAGTTGGTGGTCATTTTATGTTAAGCACCTACCTTTAGACTGAAGTATTGAAAGAGTGTCATGTATACTATGCTTTACATCTCAATAGACTGGGATAAAGTTATTTTCAGGTAACAGTTGTTATGATGCAGGGTTGGGGGTGACCATATGGGAAGCCTGAGAGAAGTGTCTGCACAGTTTAGTCACTCCTCATTTCTTTTTTCTGGATTGGCACTTGCCCTTACATTGTTCAAGTTAAGTAAGGGAAGGGAGTTGGGATTCAAGGGGAGTTTTATATATTTTTATATGTTTAGTTCTATTTTTGCATATTTTACTACTTTTGTTTATTTATTTCTTGTCACACTCAATATGGATACCTTATTTCATTTAAAACTATGGAAAGCTCAAACTTGTCTGATTTAAGAATTACAAGCTGGAATGTCAGGGGACTCAATAAATTGTCAAAATTGAAGCAAGTTATGAACAGGCTTAAAAGTCTACAGTCTAAGATAGTATTTCTTCAGGAAACGCATATCACGATCTCTGAAATTAAACGTGCGGCGTAGATGGCCAGGTCAGATTATACATGCAATTTATAATAACTATGCTCGAGGGGTCTTAATCCTTATCCACAAATCGATTCCTTTCGATCTTACTAAAACTATTCAGGATCCTCAAGGTAGATTTGTTATTGCTCAGGGCAAGGTGGTCTCTCTGGCATTGAATCTGGCTTGTGTTTATGGGCCTAATGAGGACAATCCCAAGTTTTTTGAGGATTTTTTCTTAACCCTGTCCTCATTTGGAGAAAACTTAACCCATATAAAATAGAGTACTCATGTTACTCAGGTATACACAAGTCCAGATCTCGCATCGACTATTTCTTAGTGTCACAAGAACTGGTGTCAAAAGTTACAAATTGTTGGTATGATTGTATAGTTATTAGCGACCACTCCCCTATTTCAATGTCTGTACTTGTGGACAAGTTGACACAGCCTCCTCCTATCTGGCGTATATGTAAGATGGCTTCAAAACCCAGAATTTGTCAAATACATAGAAAACAAGATCAACTTTTATTTTGAGACGAATACTGATCAAACAAACGCATCCATACGATGGGAGGCATTTAAAGCATATATCCGAGGCCAAATTATAAGCTTTACAAGTTCTAAAAACAAAAAGCAAAGAGAAAAAATGACTAGATTAGAGAAACAAATAAAAGCATTAGAAATAGGTATAAATAAGAGAGATGACTCTGAAAAACAAGAACGCTAACTCATTCTAAGAACAGAATACAATAAATTAGCAGCAGATAAAGCAGCAAAAAGTTTACTGTGGTTGAACCAGTCCTTTTATGACCAGGGTGAAAAGGCTGGTAAATTACTAGCATGGAGAATTAAAAAAACTGAATCTGAAAGGGCTATTAATGGCATATCCTTACAATCAGGAGATATCACAAATGATCCACAATATATTAACAATGCGTTTAAGAGGTTTATTTGAAGCAGAGGTTTATTTATTTATTTGATTGGGACAGAGCATGTTAATGGACAAACATGACACAACATGAATGTAAACACACCGGATTGTAGCCTAAGGCTAATTTCCATCCGTTGTCCCAAACATTAAAAACAACAAATAAAATATTGCACACCCACTCATTGCACAGTTCCCATTATTGCACAGTCCATACATTGCACAGTTCGCATTACTGCACACGTTAAAGTGCATATGTGATTAAAGTGCATACCGTGATTCTAAAGTGCTGTAGTTTTCAAGTAAGTTAATGTAGTTTAAAACCAGTTCATATCCACATGTGTTGGTCGTCTCCTGCCGCTCAGAGGTGACCAAGACACTGGAGTTTACGGAGTGCCCTCGGGTCCAAAAACATACATACATATTTACATATTTACATGGCAGTAACAGTAGAAACAGTAATATGATAAGATAGATTGCAGGATAAATGTATGTAAATGTGTGTAAAATGTAAATGTTTAAAGAATTCTACCAATCATTGTATAAATCAGAATGCCCCCCTGCCCCTACTGATAGAGATGCTTTTCTTAATCATCTTGAGTTTAAAACTGTTGCAGAAGAAGCTAAGCAGATCTGGATAGTGACATTACTGTCCAAGAGCTATTACAAGCCATTAAAAGTATTAATTCGGGTAAGGCTCCGGGTCCAGATGGCCTGCCTATAGAGTTTTACAAAACCTTTCATAATCAATTGGTAACTCCACTTCTGAATATGTTTGTGGAGTCATTAAATACTGGTATCCTACCTCCGACTTTAAGACTAGCTACAATAATCCTAATTTTAAAACCCAACAAAAAACCTACTGATTGCTCTTTGTACAGGCCTATTAGCCTCATGGGGGTTGATACAAAAATATTGTGTAAAGTTCTTGCCAAAAGATTAGACCCACACATTCCCCATTTGGTGCATAATGACCAGAATGGGTTTGTACAAAATTGTCAAGGGTTTCATAACATTAGAAGAGTCCTAAATATAATTTATTGTACAAATAACAGGGATGCAGCACTCTTGTCTCTGGATGCAAGACAGGCATTTGATAGGATTGAGTGGCCTTACTTGTTTAATGTGTTACCGAAATATGGACTTGGGATAACATTTCTAAAATGGATCAAATTATTATACACCAGTGCCACAGCTTGTGTTAAGACAAATAACAATTTATCAAGCCAGATAACATTAGAAAGATCGACTAGACAGGGATGTCCTCTTTCCCCGTTACTGTTCATTTTAGCCATCGAACCCCTAGCTATGTCTATTAGAACTGAAGTAAATCTTTCAGGAATAAGTGTCGGAGGCTATGAACATAGCGTATCATTATATGCCGATGACGTGATTCTCTTTTTATCCAATCTGTCAATTAGTATTCCAACAATTCTACAATTAATTGATAAATTTGGTCAGTTCTCCGGATACACTATTAACAATTCAAAATCCTCCATACTTTTTTTAAACAAAGAAGAAAGGACCCAGCCAGTCATGCACACTCCATTTACAATGCGAGAGATGGGTTTACCTACCTTGGAATTAGAGTTACTCCGCAAATAAACACCCTTATTAATGCAAATTATGACCCACTGATGAGGGATCTACGAGACTCACTTGAAAAATGGATAAAAATGCCATTATCAATGATAGGCCGAATCAACTTAATTAAGATGACAGTCTTACCAAAATGTTTATATTTGTTTCAGTCACTTCCTCTCCCATTGCCAAAATAATTTTTTAAAGAAATTAATAGTGTACTTTGTAGTTTTATCTGGAATAACAGAAAACCTAGACTTAGACTTAAATTATTGTATCTGCCATATGATAGGGGTGGTTTACAAATGCCTTGCTTTCAATGGTACTACTGGTCTGCTCAACTGCGATGTGCTATGTTTTATTTTTCCACACAACCCTCTCCAGCATGGGTTTCTATTGAACAATCATCATCTAAACTGCCATTAAGCCTTTATTTATATTCTGCAGATATTAAGACATTAATGAAAAAAACAACTAACCCTTTTCTTAAAAATACAATTAGTATTTGGTTTAAAGCTCATAAACATATTGTTGATACACCCTCCATCTTTCGGTTCTCTCCCATTTGGGGAAATATGCGGTTTACCCCGGGCAGGGCAGACGGCGGTTTAAAGAACTGGGCAGACCAAGGTCTGCAAAAAGTAGGAGATTTGTACGTTCAAGACAATTTGCTAACATTTAATATTTGCTTGAAATGTTCCATCCCCTAAAAACATTTTTTCAAATATTTACAGTTGAAGCATTTTGTCTCATCAGAACACTGTGACGTTGTGCATGTACCGCCACTGTCTTGCCTGGAGGATACTGTCATGAAGCATATGCATGGAAGACGGCAAATTTCTACATTATATGCCACACTTGTTTCTCATGACAAAGAATCCAGCATGGATAGAATGAGAGCATGGAGTTTAGATATTAGGGAAGATATTGATAAGGCAGAATGGACAGCTGCCTGCTTAAAAGCTCAAACACACACTATCAACACAAGATTGAAATTATTACAACATAAATGGTTAATGAGGACATATATAACCCCTGAAAAACTTAGTAAATGGTCCCCGGGCATTCCAGACACTTGTGTTAAATGTTCGGCTGAGAGGGGCACCTTAATTCACTGTGTATGGGAATATCCTAAATTGGTAGCGTTTTGGAAAACAGTGATTTGCACCTTAAGTAAAATTGTTGGCATCCAGGTGCCTTTCTCGGCAAAACTGTGTGTCCTAGGAATATATCCGGACAACTTTACAATTAGCTCTAAAAGTAAGACTCTGATCAACTTTGGCCTCCTGCAGGCCAGGAGGACAGTTGCTTTGTCATGGAAAGAGACTGAAGTTTCTTCTGAACGGTCCTGGATAAGAGAAATGACATTATGTGTTACACTGGAAAAGCTGACCTATATCATTAGAGGTAAAGCACAAGAATTTGAAGAGGTATGGACATCCTTAATGGACTTTCTCGGAAAATTAGAATTGAGTAATTAGAGTGTGACAGTTTAATTATTATCACTATTTTATTTTATTTTATTGTTATTATTATTTTTATTATTATTTATTTATTTATTTTTTATTATTATTATTATTATTTTTTTCATTATTATGCATTTTCATTAATGTTACTTGTTTGCTGTACAATTATAATTCTCTTCATTGGAAATCAATAAAAACATTGGGGAAAAAAAAAAAAAAAATCCTTAGAACCTGTCAGACACACTTTAAAATGAAAAATAGAGACTACGTCTGACTATGCCTTAAAATTAGCATTAGCATTAAGACAAAAAATCTTTCTATAAACAGAAGTGTTCTTGGGTGAAGTTTTTACCTCATTTGTAAAGTGTTTTACAACATCAGTGGCACACATCCACAATGTGCCATTCACTGCCTTATCTTTAAGTATTTATTCATTTTAACATGACTGCAAAAGTTGGATAGGAAGTAGTGATGCTAACACTGCCGTTCATTGTTGTTCAGTCATAAAAGCTATTCAAAAAGGCAACAGAAAGCGCTAAAGAAAAAAACTAACTGTAATATTTTGAATAAGTGTTTGTAATTTTTAAACTATATAAATATAAATATAATATATTATGATATATAATAATATAATGTAATATAATAGAAAAAGCTATATAAAACAATATAACATACATTTAAACACTAATTTGCAACATGGAAATATACACCTAACAATTCTATAAACTATTGGTATGTCATATTTTGTCACAGAGCAAAATAAACTGCACACAATTACAATATAGGTAGGTTCCATAGTGGTCCATGGACGTATGCCAGTGTGGTATGTGGTCTTGTTCTGATATAGAGATAGTTTATTGATCCTGAGGGAAATTCAAAGGGGGGGGGGGGGGGGGGGGGGGGGGGGGGGGGGTGCAGCAACATTTCCACTGCGCGTTTCAGCGGCCTTTGTGTCTCAGTCAAAGGTCTCAGTGCAGTTTAACAGGAGGACTGATCAGGGAGATTCTGCAGATCTGTGTCGGGGCAGTTTGTGGAGAGGAAGAGACAAAAGTGTCCCTCCACTGTGTCCTGCAGCATCACAGCAGTGTCAAATGGAAACCAGGTGAACACAACAGGAAAAAAAAAACAGTGAAACATTTCCTGTATCAGAGTGTTTTCTATTTGAGAGAACTAAATATGCAAGATTTGTGTGTTAAACATGTGTGATTGAAAGAGAACAACTCTGGGTATGTGTATGATGAGGAAACAACATTATAACATAGATCAGAAAATAGCGTAATATTGGCCCCCTTAATGTGCAAGCGGATCACACTGACTCTTGTATGTTTTAGATGGATCACACATGGGTTATCACTGATTCTTGTCTGTTTTAGGTGGGTCTCGGCGACAGGTCAGTGGCACTCCACAGAAGGGCTTCCTCAGACCTGAGCAGATCCTCGACGGAAAGGTACAGTTCTCCTCAGGTTTTTCTACAAATACGTACTGGCTTCTCCAGATGTGTTATTGAGGTCTTTGAAATTTGCTTCACAACACCTCAACTGTAGTTCCCCGGTTTACTGCATTTACAAAATTCTGTTTAAACTGGACCAGATAATTTATCCAGTTTTCCTGGTGTGCATGTAAAGGTAGTGAGTGTTGCCTTATTTCCTGACCTTCTTTAAGTTTCCTCTGTGTTTTGTAGGACGCTGAGGCCATCTATCAGTGGCTGTGTGAGTTCCAGTTGGAGCAGTACACCACAAACTTCATCAACGCCGGCTACGATGTGCCCACCATCAGCCGCATGACCCCCGAGGTGAGGACCAGAGTGTGCAATGCAACATTATCACATTATTAATCAATCAGTATCACTATGTGCCCCAAAGGGCAATTTAAGCACACTGAGCAGTCAAATACAATAATAACAGAAAAGCTCAAACAAAAGTCATTATAACTAGTGTCAGGGCAGTTGGAGGAGAGAGAAGGAGACAAGTGTCCCTCCTTTGTGTCCTCTATGTTCTGCAGCATCACAGCAGCCTCCAGGGGGAGCAGGTGAGCTCTGGACACGCAACAGGAAAGCCTCTTCTAAACACCCTCTGCCATATTTGGTGTAGAAAACTTGTTGCATTGTTGTAAAAAGTAAGTAGCATTTCAGAGCTAGTTGGTTAGCATAGCAAGCTCCATGCAGGGTCACCATGGATTCAGGAAAAACAAACTGCTCAAATCACATAATCTGAGAGTTCTTTGAACAGTGCAAGCTGCACTTCTTAGTTGGTCAAAATAGCAAAATTAAGTTAAAAATGTTGCATAAAACTTTAAAAGTTTAAAAACTGTGTCATGTGCCAGTCGGTCAGCCACCTCTGACCATCAGCCCCTTGGACCAGAATCACTCACTTACAAACCACATTCATACGATTTTTCCTGCTTTTACAACATTTTTTTGAAACATGCACAACTGATATGTTTGAAAACATTTTAACTACACACTGATATAATTATTACCTTTACTTACTTACAAGGTATTTCTAACAAGAAACAGGTGCTGTAGTGGTTTAAGATGTTGCACATATCTTGTCTTAGGTTTACCTCCCAGCCACAGCTGTTTGCCAAATGTCTCATTTTCGTTCACAATTTCACATTACAGCTGTCCTGACCAAAAAGTATATAGATCACAAAAAAGAACAGATTTTCTTTTGATTAATTCACATGGTGTTTTCCTGTCCAGGACCTCACAGCCATCGGAGTCACCAAACCAGGCCACCGCAAGAAGATCTCCCTGGAGATCAGCAAACTGAGCATCCCAGAGTGGCTGCCGGACTTCATTCCTGTGAGAGCACTTTGGCTTTTTATAGCTAGTAGGACTTAAACATAACAAGTACAAAAACAATTTCTGTGCAACTGTCTGTGCAAGAGCGTTTTTAAACAGCTATATAGCCATTTTGAGCTGATTCTGAATTCACATGGTGATGGAGCTCAACAGTGACTGCCCACCCCCGGTTCTGAAAGTAAATTTTCTCATTCATTTTTCCCATAGACTTTCCACAAGAATTTATATTAAAAGTATGAAAGCTCAGGGCTAATGAGCTATGTGTAACGAATGACTACCAAGACCTTTATTTAAAAATATTTCATAGGTATTAATATATTGGATAAATATTCTGTTCTATGTATCCACTACATTTAAAGTAAATGTAAAAGAGAGCTTTGACGTGTTCAACTGAGCTGAACAAAACAAAACAAAAAAACCCCAAACATTTTTATGTTAAAATAAATGAGTTTTTCGCACATGGTGGGCCTATATATTTTGTAGAGTGCAATATCACAACTGCAGTCTCTTCACAGAGCTTCACAAAAACAGCTAATGTGACCAACAAGAAACAGTTAAAAATCAAAAACACTCAGGCAAGGTTTATATCGTGTAGCCAATTTTTCCTCGGGTATTTAGTATTAAACTATAGGATACAGTGATCATTATTTAAACAGCAATATCAATTTGGAATGGCTTAGTAATAGAAACAGGCCCACTGACTTTTTTTTCCAAAACTCGCATAGACCCCACCTCTACATCGTGATCTTCCATCTTAACAAGCAGCAGGTATACATTTACCTGTTTTATTATTGAAAAAGGCTGGAGGACTAAAGGGGAGCATGCGGTGGGGAACGGGGCGGGGTCTGGAGGACTAAAGGGGGGAGGAGGGGCGGGGTTATAAGGAGATATGAGGAATAATTTCAGACTGCTCCCTTGCAGCCAGGTATTTTTAATCAGAGACACCTGGCTTTAAAGTGGAACTACAGTACACAATAAACTTTTTCACTACTAAATGTGTATATAGTGTTGGTGTTGTGTATGCTCATTTTAGGGCAAAGTAAGAAAATGAGTGTGTCCTGCCTTCATTGGCCACAACAATTTTAAGTGCTTGGTGACATCACGCAGGACTACCCTACACTATTAACAATAGATAGTGCTTTTAAAGCACCATATTCAAAATTAAGTAGCAAAACATGTTGATTGAGTGCTTAGTTCCACTTGAAAGTTGCTTTTACATAACACTATGTCCCCTTCAAATGTGTGTCACTTATGTTTTGTTTTTGTGTGCTGTGCAGTCGGACCTGGGTGAGTGGCTCAGTGTGATCGGGCTGCCCCAGTACCAGAAGAGGCTGTGTGACAACGGCTACGACTCTATTGGAATTGTCAAAGACATCACATGGGAAGATCTGCAGGAGATCGGCATCACCAAACTGGGTGAGACTCAATTTCATCTCCACATGTTCCTTTGGGTTCTCTGTTCTTTCTGTTTTTCTCTGTTCTCTGGTTTTCTCTGTAGTTCAAAGATATGTTCATAGTTACACTACCAGTCAAAAGTTTGGACCCACCTTGTCAATGTTTTCTTTAATGAAATTACTCTAAACTAATTTTTTTTTAATATATATGTTCTTTATTCAAATCCTCAAAGTAGCTGCCTTTGCTTTGATGACAGTGCTGCAAACCCTTAACCTTCTCTCAGTGAACTTCATTATGAAGACGCCTGAGATGGTTTTCACTTCAAAACTGTGCCTTCTCAGTTTCAAGGAATGGCAAAAGTGCAGTGTCCAAACTTTTGATTGGTAGTTTAAGTGAAATCAAATAATCCACTGATATGGTATTAGTATTTTTGGATTAGGATGGTATTAAGTTATATGAGATTCAGGAGCAAAAGGTATTTTTTTTTACGTATTTATTTTGGTATTTTCAAAGGACAGACTGCAAAAAGAGACCAACTAAATATAGTATCTGAACTTTCATATTGTCAACATAAAGCTTTTGTCACTTGTGAGATGACTTGTTCTCCTGTTCTCCTGAAGGTCACCAGAAGAAGCTGATGCTAGCCGTCAAACGCCTGTGCGACCTGCAGCGCTCCCATTGTCATGGTGACTCCTCTGGGACCCTGCGGCGGAAGCCCTTCGCCACTCTGGAGCTGGTGGCCATTGAGCATCCACCCTCCCACAACCCCTCCCACCAGGACCCGTGTAGTGACCCACCCCCAGATGACCTCTGCCCCTCACCCCGCTCCCCCAGGACCCTTACCTCATTCCAGGACAGTGAGCTGAGCGCCGAACTGCAGACAGCCATGAAGGGTGGGGCCGGGGGTGGCGCTTCTGAGGCATTTGCTATAAAGGGTGTGGCTTCTTCCTCTTTCAAGTCCCTGAGCCAGGAGAGTATTGGCATGCGCTCGCGTGGGTCTGGAAATTCTGGCAACTCTGGGAACTCTTGCCAAGATGTCCAAGAAAATTTCAACAAACTTCCAGATGCAACTAATAAACCTTTTGCTCCCATGACTCCACCTCTTACCCCAAGTAAAATGCAGCGATTCGTGTACCCCGCGGTTCCGCCAAAAGCGAAACAGACCCTTCACCCACCTCCATCGCCAACATCCCCCTCTCCAACGCACAAAAACTTCAGCTACATCCCTGGACACGTTCTATCGAGACCCCTACCTGGAGCAGTACCTATTCTATGCCCCCAACAGGCACCGAACGACCAAAAGAAGCGCGCTCAAAGCCTCACCCGCTACGCCATGTCAGACGGAGAACCGGATGAGGAAGATGAAGAGCACACCGCTCCGAGAACCACAGCTTCATCCGCGATCCTGCCATCCTACGCCACACTGTCCCGAAGAACTGCGAGAGGGATTTCCAATGGGACAGCCAACGTGAGCCGGAGTCAGTCTTTTGCAGTAAGAGGAAAGCGTAAAGGGCCGCCGCCTCCCCCACCGAAAAGAATGAGCTCGGTCACGGGAATGTCGAATATTCCAAACGGAGCTGAGGACTCTGGAGGGGTGGAGACAGAAAGCGCCGGGAGCGTTCGGAGCATCGCAGCAAGACTGGAAAGCGGGAGCAGCAGTCCTTGTAGAAGAATTGACATACCGCCTACACAAGTTACCATGTCACCAGCGTTTAGCCCTGCCTCCTCGCCAAAGCCATCTCCACAAGTTTTCCAGTTTCCAAATTCCAAACCCGTGCCAGTGCTAGGGGTAAGGGGGCTGAGGAGAACAGGGAGTGAAAGGGCTGATAGCAGTGGGTTGTACGAAGAGAAGATTAAGTCAGAAAGACAAGGCCAAAGTGTGTCGCCGAAGAGAACCTCAGGTGGCCATCTTCCATTCGCAGAGGAAGGGAATTTGACCATTAAACAGCGTCCCAGGACAACAGCGCCCCCTTCACTTGGCGGGCCTCCTCACACGCCACCCAGTCTGGAGTTCAACCTTAAAGAGTCCGATACGGTTAAGAGAAGGCACAAACCAAAAGATAGAGACGTACTCAGTCCAGAAGAGGCAACCAGTCCAAATCATGAGCAGAGCAATGGTTTACACGCTGTCCAAAATGGAGTTGAGCGCCCCAGTGATGACGAATCCCAAAGACCGGTGCTGGTTTTCCAAAGAATAGGCTCCATGGGAAAGGGCCCCAAGCCACCTGTGTCGGCCAAGCCCTCCAGTCCCCGAAAGAACTTGTGTAACATTAACAGTAGACCGACCACCCCTCAGAAAGCAGCCTCTCCACTCCTGGTCAGCTCACACACAGCCATTCCTAGACTGACCAGCATACAGATCCATACGGTGTCCACTGGGGGGCACCAGAGTGCAGCCAGTCCCATAGCTGTGGTGCATAAGCCAGACAGTCCACAGAAACTGCACAGGATTCAGCAGTCTCCAACAGCGCCAGGTAACTACTACCAATATGACACGTAAACTTATACAACGGAAAGTCCTGTGCATAAAATGTAACTTTCTAACATATGGTCTTGAGCTATTTCAATGTGGCCCACCTGAGGAAATGGCTGTTTTAAGTTTTTGCTTTTAGTTTAAATTTTACTAAAAAAAAAAAAAAAAAATCCCACTTTGGCCATTTTTTACACTTTATTTTGTTGAAATAATGTTTAATGTATCAGAAAAATGTTTCTTGCGTGTAAATTGTGACTAACATTTGGATAGAATTATCCCTACTGTGATGTCATCAATATGGAAATCTCTAAAATAGAACTTCCTGTAATTTTCAACATATTTTTCAACTTTTCATCAAAAATTGCTTCTTGATTGGTGTAAACTATAATTTATATTAACAACAGGTATTATCTCAGCTACATAAGAAGAAATTAGAGAATCATCAAAACCTGTCATATAGTACACATAGGAGTAAAGGAGACATATGCATGATTATTAACATGATTGTCTTGTTCCAGTACATATATATTGTATAAGCACCTCTTGAGGTCAAAATAAGTCTGCCATGTACTGTCTGCATCTAACTGGCAAGCATTTTATTGTCCAATAATCAGAAAATGCAGTTAGCATGCTACTTGTTCGCTTTAGTATGATAGGACAGTTGTGACAAATGTTTATGTGAATAATTAAGATGAATGCATAACATAAGTGACCACTGCAAACTGTTTAAAATAAACTAGACTTTTTAAGACATTAAACATTATGTACAGGACCTTTAAGTCTCAATAACTCATCCATTGTCAGTACTCCTGAGATATTCTCCTTGTTGTGTTATGGTGGTTTCATCATGTATATTCTGTAACAGATATTGCCATAACTAAGTAACCTTTGATATCCTTATTGTACGTATGCTGTGCTCAGGTCCAAACATCAGCGTTGTCCAGAGTGTTGCGTTCACTGCCCCGGCCTCCCCTCCCCTGGCCTCCTCTTACCCCAGTGCGGTGAGGGCGTCCACGGCTTACAGGCAGACCCCCGAGCCCCTGGAGCCCCCGGAGGCCCCCAGCCCCCTGGCCTGTCTGGAGGTGCTGGCTCAGAGGCGGCTGGAGGAGACCAGTACTTCTCTGGAGGCCGCGCTTAAAGTGGTGGAGAACAAACTGGCCCAGGGTGGGCACGCAGAGGGGTGAGTGCATGTGATTTCAATTATACTTTAATGTAGCTGTATGTACCCTGCACTCTTACTGTTAAAAAAAAAAAAATAGTATTATAATCACAACTGAACCTCTGTCACCAGAGCCTTAACCTGCAGAGACACATCCAAGTTTGTATCATTCTCAGTTTATGGACAGGCCATGTCTCATGTGAAAGCTCAGAACCTCCAGAATTCCCTCCCTGAGCTGCAGAGGGTGCACTAGCACTGAGTCATGATTGGCTGCAGGAGCTGAGGTTTAGGTAGTGACCATTCAGATCAGAGAGAGGCATTTTAGGTTTAAACACACTGGACTGGCAGTGGGGGCGCTCAGTGATTGGATAATCATCATCCATACACAAAACAAAACATATAAATGGGCCATTGTGTCCAATGTTTTTCTGTTTACAAATAAATAACAATTAGAATTGTTATCAGTAAAAGATACACTATATTTTACTTAACATGTATTTAACACGTAACTCACATCTGGGGAAACAGCTTGTTTACATGCACAAAAGAAATTTGATTATCAAATTTTACACCCGTGAATATTAAGTACTTAATTAATATTGGAGACGGCTTTGTTTACATGCACACCAAAATCTGATCATGATTTGATTTCTGGATTTTTAAGATTGTTTAAAAGACATGCAAACTGCAAAATCTCTGTGAGTGATCAGAGAGACCATGAGCACAAAGAAATCTTATCATGAGTGTACAGTGTACCGTGGACAGTGGACATTTCAATAAACTCCACAGAGATTTTTGCCGTGCATGTAAACACAGCCAAAGTGACTTCTTGTAAATCTCATGTTTTCTAGGGACTAACTGTTGTTTGTGTTTCTCCAGTGGAGGCAGCACAGTCAAAGCAGCCGGGAACATTCTGGACGACATCGGAAACATGTTCGACGACCTGGCCGATCAGCTGGACGCCATGTTGGAATGACCTCCTCTTCTCCCACACACTGTAGCCGGATGCCATGTTGGAATGACCTCCTCTTCTCCCACACACTGTAGCCGGACGCCGCGTTGGAATGACCTCCTCTTCTCCCACACACTGTAGCCGGACGCCGCGTTGGAATGACCTCCTCTTCTCCCACACACTGTAGCCGGACGCCGCATTGGAATGACCTCCTCTTCTTCCACACACTGTAGCCGGATGCCATGTTGGAATGACCTCCTCTTCTCCCACACACTGTAGCCGGACGCCGCGTTGGAATGACCTCCTCTTCTCCCACACACTGTAGCCGGACGCCGCGTTGGAATGACCTCCTCTTCTCCCACACACTGTAGCCAGACGCCATATTGGAATGACCTCCTCTTCTCCCACACACTGTAGCCAGACGCCACATTGGAATGACCGTCTTGACAGCACTTGGCCTTAGGGAACACAACTGGGACACAATACAAACTGAACTAGACTTATCCAGGTGTGTGAACCAGGCTCCGCTCTACATGTTACTGTAAATGTCCCCAAATGTATACATTTAACGTGCGTAGTGCGATGTCTTTATATTAATGGATGTACTTATAACTATATTTTATGTTTTCTAACCAGAGTTGAACAAAGATGTATTGTTTATTAGCATTATGTATACTTGCTGCTACTTGTATTACTGACGTGTTAACAGTAGTGTATTCCATAAATGAGTACTTTTATTCTTAAAACAAATGTGTTATAAGGGAAGCAGCCATTATTTAAAGGGCCCGTATTACACTGTTTTCTGATCTATGTTATAATGTTGTTTCCTCATCACAAACATACCTGGAGTTGTGTTTTGTTTCATTCCGACATATTTAACACACACATCCTGCATATTTAGTTGATTATTTGAAAGAAACAAAACATAACTCCAGGTATGTGTTTGAGGAGGTAACAGGTAAAGCATCATTTTTGCGTAATATAGGTCCTTTAAAGCACTGTTAGACTCAGGTGTGGTTCAGACAAGGGGTCAAAATAAAAGAGATTTGTACAAAATATATTTAAATTTAAATTACTTTTTAAAATTCTGTCATTTTATCTGACTTGACAAAGCTCACAGGGATCCACATTTCAAAATTTACATGTAAAAAAATCTTATGAGTTTTTTTTACAGCTGATATTTTAACATTGTTCTGAAAATATGTTGTGTTAATATTAAAATTTTCTAATTTTTATATATTTCATACGCACCTTATTAACTGCAAAACCAGATGTTCTATTTGATTCCACTGGACAGTTACACACCAAAGCTCAGTGGCATCTCCTCAGTGTATTGTTTATTGAAAATGTATTGTTATGTAAGTCAATAAAAGATTAAACCATTTCTAGATGTCCATTCTTCAGATCGAACATGAAAGTAAGTTTAAATCAAATATGATTTAAACTTACAAAAAACAGAGGGAACTATCATTTTTAAAGGTGCACCACATCGCTGCATGTGATAATACTGAGTGTAGATCAAATCTGTGGAGAGGCAACACCACTCATAATTGCAATGCATGTTTTAAAGAGGGGGTATTTTACTTCTATGGAATATTAACCGCATAACCACATAACATATTTAGATCATCATCTTACCTGTTACCATGGTTATTGTTTTGCAAATGCTTTATTAAAAACAATGTATTAAAGGTCCAATACTACACAAAACTGACTGTGAACTTTAAGCCATGTTATAATGTTATAACCTCCTCAAAAACAGACGTGGAGTTGTGTTTATTTGTTTTGTTTCATTCACACATGTTTGAATAACTCTTTATTATTAGTCTGTCTACATCTCCAAAGCTCAAAATAAGAAACACAGTGGAGCACTTTCTCTATTACCCCATGACATCACAAGGTGGGACAGAGTTTTCAGTTTGAGAGAACTATTTGTCATTATGTATCCAGGGTTTGTGTGTCAAAGATGTGAATGATAGAAAACACCTCCAGGTATGTTTGTGATGAGGAAATAGTGTAACATGCCTTTAACATGTTTAATGATTTAAGTTTCACATTATTTTTTTTTGACTCTTAAGTCCTCCTCCCGTTGTTGTGTACAGTTTCCTATCATGCGTTTGTGTATTTATGGAGAATTGTTGTAGGTTTGTGAGCTGAGTATTGGATAGAATCTTCCAGTAAGCAAGGAGGGCTTGAATAGGGCATGGGAGAGATCACGACATTACTCAAAGATGTATGGATGACATCTAAAACTTCTTGAGGGATGTTTTTGATGAGGGAACAACATTGCAACTTTTCTTTTATGATAAATAAATGAAAGATAGATATATGTTTAATGTCAAACTGTAAAAGTGCAGGCAGAGCATAACATAACACTTTTAAAGTGCATGCGACAGGTTTTGATCATTCTCAAGCTTAGACTTAATTTGGTGGGATTATAATTATTAAATGTATGTAAATATAAATTATAGTTTTACACAAATCAAGAAGCAATTTGTGAAGAAAGGTTGAAACATACAGTATGTTAAATTACAGGAGGTAAAGAGTTGTATTGTAGAGACTTCTATACTGGGACAATTACAGTATATCCAAAAGTTCGGCTCAATTTACACAAGAAACACATTTTTCAACATGATTCCAACAAAATGTTTCCTTGTATTTTTGCATGTCAAATAATAATTTCTGTGTACATTAAAGGAGTTTTAGCCTAGTGTACTACATGGTTGTTAGGTAACATTATGGAATTCCCTAGCATCATTTATAATCAAGAAGTAAACCTAAAACCTTAAACCTAAAAAAAAGACAAACTGGGAAGTTTTTTTTTGAAAGTTTTTTAGTGAAATCTTAAACCTGTCATAGGCACTTAAACTATTTGGAGTGAATAATGTAGATTCAGGTGTGCTGGGGTAGACAGTCAACTGAACAAACTGAATCAAAGTAATAAATGATCTTTTAATCATAAATTCAGGTATGTACAAATCTAACAGTTGTTTGTCATTGTATTTCAAAACTGATGTCATGTGGCAGTACAAAGTGCATTCATTCCAAACGTGTCATTCTGATTGGACACACTGTCATATGGTCAGATATGATCACAGAAATCACCCCTTGCTCCTTCTCATAATAAACTGTACATTACTTTTCATCACTCATAAATATTCAACTTTCACTGTGTGTAAAATATTTCACAATAAAAATTACAAAGTGGGAAAACCCTATAATTAAGCTGAGAAATCATCTTTTTAACACTGTTTCACCGAAAAACTGTTGGAGCCTGGAGGTGTGGGCGCTCACGGAGGTTTGGGTGATGATGGTTGGAGACTGGAGGTCCGGGCGCTCACGGTGGTTCAGGTGGTGATGGGGAAGTCTGGAGGTCTGGGTGCTCATGGAGGTTTAGGTGGTAACTGTGGGCTGGGTTTATAAGTTGCTGAAGACCTCTTTCCTCTTGTTCCAGTCCATGCGCGGGGCGTTCTTGGACATTCTCTTCTGGTGTGCTCTTTCTCTGGCCTGCGCTACAGACAGACCCAATCCCAGGCTGTCGCTCGCTGGCTCCTCCTGCAGAACCAAAACGGGACACGTCATTCACAACATTTTAGTCAATAATATTTAAATATAGGGTGTTCTAGTCACTAATAGAAATGAATCCGTGAATTTACCTTTTGGATATTTCATAACAAAATACAATGACATCAATAGGCTGCGTTCACGTCACATCACAACATTCTAAAATCCCTCCAGTTTATAATTGTGCTCAAGGACAGGTTAGAATTCTATGTGGTCTATCCACATGAAGCACAAAGTTCAATGTCTTCTCTAATAAGTACAATTATTTTTTTCCCAGTAGCTTCAGAAAGTGTTGCCCATTCAACCCCAACGAGGTGATTGTTGTCAGTTCAACAGACTTTAACCCATACGATTAATATAACAAGTCTGTGCACACCTCAACTCCACCCATAACCACATTTCACATAGAGCTGTTAAACTGGGCAGTACCTGGAGGACTAAGGAGGGGCGGAGTCTGGACATATGAGGAACAGTGTGATTGGTCTGACAGGTATCCACGCTTCAAACTCCGCCCACTACCCTGATTACAGCCATGTGTTTCCCATTACAATGCATGGCTGTAATTAGCGCAGTCCTGAGTGATATCATGTAGCACTTGAAATTGCAGTGGCCAGTGAAGGGAGTAGTCACTTTTTGACTGTTTTTGAATGTAAAGTTGCAAATGTGTGTAGTTTACTCTAAAACTGCTAAACAGTGGCTAAAAACAGTAGATAATACTCAGGTTAGTAGCAAAGAAAAGTAGATTTAATGTTTAGTGTTCCAAGTAAAAGGGCCCATATTACACTTTGTTCTGATCTCTGTTCTAATGTTGTTTCCTCATCACAAACAGAGTTGTGTTTTGTTTCATTCGCACATGTTCAACACACAAACCCAGCAGATTTAGGCTCAGTTCTTCTCTCAAACTGAAAACACTCTATCCCACCTTGTGATGTCATGTGGTAATACAGGAAGTGCTCCACTGTGTTTTTAAACTCCATACACCTTCACTAGAATCATTTGGATGATTTCAGCCCTGGAACTGCCAATCTCTACAAAACAAAAGCTAAAATGTAGCTGTTAACTGGAAAACTACAGCTTCATGACATCACAAGGTGGAGCAGAGCATTTTAAGCTTTGGAGATGTAGACAGACTAATAATAAAGGGTTACTCAAACAGGAGTGAACCATAAAAAACACAAATACAGGTATTTTCTGATGAGGTAACAACATAACACACCTTAAACCCCATTGAAAGTCAATTTTGTGTACCTAAATAGAATCAAATCAATACCTAATTAGAAAGCACAAACAAAATAATGGCAATGCTGGGCTAAGTATGAAGGTGAAAAAGGTAATCTATACTCCTGTGTTTTGAGTATCCTGCAGACTGAAGAGTGAAGCCTTACCGTTGTCGCGGCGCCGGGGCTGGGCTGAGACGAGTGTGAAGAGGCGCTGGACTCAGAACTCACGGAGGTCTTAGCTTTACGCTCCTCTGCTGCTCCCTGCTGTCCACAAACACAGACACAAGTGGGACATGTCAGAATCTAACAGACACAAATATGTACTTTTTATTTTGGAAATTATTTTTAGGTGTAAAAATGCCACAGATTGGACATTTTTTGCTTCATAAATCAAGAACTGTGCGTAAGATTCAAGATCAAATATAGCTTTTATCAGTTGTAATGCTGATTTATTTATAATTACAAAAACACTGGACATGATGGACAAGTTTTTATGTTATAATTAGCCATTTTCAGAAAGTCTCTCATTTGTGTTGCCAGTTTCAATGCTAAAATCCAGTGTGTTTAAACCTAAAATGCCTCTCTCTGATCTGAATGGTCACTACCCAAACCCCAGCCCTTGTAGTCAATCATGAACCAGTGCTAGTGCAGCCTCTGCAGCTCAGAGAGCTGCATTCTGGAGGTTCTGAGCTTCACATGAGACATGGCCTGTCCATATACTGAGAATGTGTCCTCTATATGCAGGTTAAGGCTCTGGTGACCCAGGTTCAGATTAGTTCAGTTCACTGAACTCTATATGTTGTGTTAACTTTGGAAGTACGTCTCATTTAGCTGCACAGCAATAGCAGCACTGTGTCCAGCAGAGGGCAGTGTAGGATAGTATGGAACGTGACGAGATTAGGTCACACATTCAGCTATCTGCTCATTTGGATTAACCAAAAGACTCATATGTGGAGCTCTATACACATAATTATCCTTGTGAAACTCCTTCATGCATTGGTATTTCATACTGTATAATATAAAGTATTTGATAAGTACATTCAGTGATTGATTTGAACATGTTTGATTCATAACTGAGTGAGCTTACATCTCCACAAACCTGACTCTTATTTGGCCTGAAGAGGGCCTTCTTAATGAGTTTTTAACCATGTAATCAGGGTGTAGCCTGAGCCTCATCATTACTATAAAATGTATAAAGCTTCAGTCAAATGAAGCTCATCGTGTTTTGCTTCATTCACACGTTTGAGTAACCCGGGGCTGAAATCATCCAAATGATTCTAGTGAAGGCTTATGAAGCTTAAAAACACAGTGGAGCACTTCCTGTATTACCACATCACAAGGTGGAAGAGAGTGTTTTCTCTTTCTCTTTTCTGCAGAGTTTGTGAGTTAAACATGTGTGAATGAAACAAAACACAACTCCAGGTCTGTTTGTGATGAGGAAACATTAGAACATCAGAAAACAGTGTAATATGGGCTTTTTAACAGTACACAAATTCATGGTGTAGCCTATGTTATTTTTTTTCTATGTTATATCTTGAATATTTCTTCCCTTTCTACATTGTTTTGCTAATTATTTGTTATATTTATTATTTGAGTAAATCTTCCTATGAAGCATCATTAGGCTCAGTTTCAGCCTGTGCATTTGTCCAGCATGGAGCTCAATATAAGCTCATCTCTCTCCAAAATCCTCTTAAACTTATTTGTTTACTGACTCCCTCTCTTACTTAACACCAATGCACCGCCCGCTTCTAAATTTAGCCAATCACGTCTCTTATTATGTACACACATGAGGGGTCAGGGGTCACGTGCCGCTTATGTAACACTATTCCCTGAAAGAGGCATTATTATGCAGTGCTAGCTTGCCAACATGTTTCGTTAGTGCCACATTAGCATAATCCTCCACTCGCGCGCAAAAGCCAAAGCCACTTCTCCCAATCCCATGATCCTCTGGGGCATAGGGCAGAGGGAGGCGCATCGCCCGCTACCATGGTGACAGGAGCAGTGTCAGCTGGGAGGCCAATCCTTCTCCCTGCGAGTTAGTGCCGTGCAGTGCAGAGGAGAGTAGGATGTATGAAGTGTAGAGGAGATACTGTAACCAACCAACTATAATGTTTACAAGGGCGAACATTTAGGATTAGACTGTGGTTCTGTCTTACTAGGGAACATATATTTACGTTCTCTTTAATAAAGATGTTATAGGACACTTGTGGTTATGAAAAATTTTATAAATACAATTAACAAGCAATCCCTTCATTAAAACATACACTAGTACACAATCTTGTTTGGACCTGTTTCTTAGAATCCCTAGGGATCCCCTGAGAATCTTTGGAGAGTAAAGTTTGGGTCCCGACAGACAGGTTAGGAATGACTAGACTAACAAACACCTAGACTTAAGGCGAGACAGTGCAGGTGAATAGGAAAAATCTTAATCTTTAGAGGTTACAATTTGAAACTTCTGCTGTAGTTTACTCACATATTGTTTTCACATAAAAATAAGGCATTTTATGTGTAAAAACGGACACAGTTGAGCATTGTTGGCACATTCAACAAAGAAACAGGCTTAAATTTCTTTTTTCTTTTTGTTGACATATTAGATACTTAAAATTATACAGAGGGGATTTTGAATATATTATTTAGTATCTGATTAAATTTAATCTGACTAAAAATACTAATTTCACCTAATATTTTTTTTAGTTAAAACTTTACTAAATCAGGCTTGGAATCAAAAAAATCCTTATGTACATCTGTTTGGCATGTAGGTGCTACTTTAAGGGCTGATGAGAGGAAATGCATTTTGAGAAATGGCCTTTGAAATTACAATGTCCCATTTAACTCTATGGAGGCAGGTTGATTTAATTCAATATTAAAACGTCTTTTAGTGCAGAGTGGATAATGCTGTTTCCACATGAAAGCTTGTATACAAGAGAACAAACTGACCCAAAGCTGACCCTCTATAGAGTCCCCCCCCCCCCTTACATGAAAGTCTGAAAAATGTTTTCCTGTGTGAAAGTTGTCCCTGCATTTTGTATTGAATTTTTGGAGAAAATTACTTGCGTATATAAATGAATGAACCACTTACAATATTGCAAATGATCAATTAGTTAGTTGTTGCCTAAAATAAAGTCTTACTGGTATTAACTAAACTAAAAACTATTGTAAACCAAAAGACCCTGAGCCCACATGACACTGGTACCACAGTTTGAGAAACACAATTGTAGGCATGTTTCATTAGAGCTCTGTCACTCCTCCTGTCAGACACACACACACACATACACACACTCCCCCGGCCCCAGTCTGTACCAGGGCTGTGGGGGAGCACCTCTGCAGACAGGCTCAGGGAGAGAGAGCAGGACAGAGCGTGGAGAGAGACGAGGGAGTGGAGAGAAGGGGGCGTGGTGTGGACTCTACCTGCTCCTCGTCTGATGGCTGCTCCGCTCTGGGCTCTGGGAGGGGCCCTAAAGAAACAACACAGGAATATCAGTATCAAACATGTTTACACAAGCTCCTAGCAGTGCAGATAATATTAACAGAAGTGATTGAGTATTGTGTGCGTAAATGTAGGATGTAAAGGGCCAATATTTTGCTCTTTTCTGATCTGTTATAATGTTGTTTTCTCATCACATTTCCTCCTCCCCCTCTCTCCTCTCAGAGTGCACCTGTGAGTACGTGTGTGTGTGTGTGTGTGTGTGTGTGTGTGTGCGCGTGTGTGTGTGTGTGTGTGTGTGTGGGTGTGTGCGTGTGTGCGTGTGTGTGTGTGTGTGTGGTTGGTTACCAGTGAGGTGCTCTTCACAGGGCAGAACATTGCATTGGCTGAAGTAGCGGTCAGCCTCAGCATCCACCACCAGGAGGTGCACCTCGTCTCCGGATGCCTTGATGGCCGCCACTACGTCGGAGTGCTGCTTCCCCACCATAGACACACCGTTCACCTCGACACAAGAGACAAACCAACTGTTAGACCCCTGGATATCGGGAAGGTCCTATAAGCATTATTCTACCCATATCTGAGGCAAAAAAAGGAGAAAATTTAATTTGTCAACTGGACATAGTTTCAAACCTAAATCAAAACAAACTGGGAAAACAATGGGACTAGCCAGGTCAGGTCCAGAGGTGTAAAAACACCCATCATGGCCCTGAATGGATATGCTAACTACTCCCCCACTCCCACTCCATATTGAATAGACTCACATGACTAACAGAAACTGTTAACAACTCCATATTGTATCACCTGATCAACTGAAACTGTATTTAAATATGTGTTGTCTCAGAGTAATTTTCATTGTAATTAAGCTCCTCCCTTCAGGCAGATATAAAGCAGTGTCCGCCAGCATCTGACCAGAACTGAGGAAGCAGCTTGGATGAGCTGCGAAACGTATTCAACCAAATAAACTATGTCCAGTTGACAAATTAAATTTTCTCCTTTTTTTGCCATGGATTCTACCTGGACGACTGAGGGATTTTACATATACCCATATCTGATATTTGTGGCCCAAATCGAAGTGAAGGAGCTCAGCCTTTACCACAGCGCTGCCCTGTGATTGGTCCAGTCTCTAGTCCACCAGCGGCCAGGCCCTAGATATGGAACCAGTGGGGGCATGCCAAGATGGATCTCATGAGTTTCTGACCTCACTAATATCGCAGAAATCCATCTTGTAAGCGGTTATGGTAGCTAATCTGATACCAGGTACCTACAGTAATGTGGAAATCCTGGTGCACAAGCGAAGAGCCAGTCAGGGGTGATGTCACTGAAGGTACTGGCCACTTCCCACCTGCATCAGGAAGCAACCTCGAGGAAAGAAGCCACCTGACTGGTCAGTTGTTAATATTCATATCTCATATTTCATATTTTGATTTATGGACAAAATACTGACATAAAAGCACCAGGATCATGTAAAGCGAGTAAAAAAAAAGAACATTTTAAGGTCAGAATTATTTTTTTCAATAGTAAATTAAAGCCACACTTCGAAGGACACTGCGCCCAGGGTCACTTTCTCTCTGAAACTTGCCAAGAAGCGGGCTAGTCCGCCTACAGCAGGGGTCATCAAACTAAGGCCCGCAGGCTGACTCCGGCCCGCCACGCCCCTTTGAATGGCCTCCCAGCCCCTCTGCCCCACACCACTTGAACAGGCCCTATGAGTCAATCCTCAAAAGTTGTGATGGCCTATTTTTTTTTAAATTACTTTTTGGCAAATAATAACATGTCTGCATTTTGTATTTTGTTGTTTTTTACAATTAAAAAATATATATTTATATGAAGTATTTATATTTATATTTAAAAATTATATGACGTATTTACATTTGCTACCAAATTTACCGCAGATTTAAAAAAAAATGTATTTTATAGGCCTATTTATTTGACTTTTATTAAGTGCCGCACACAATTATTATTAATACAATTGTTATCAATATTATTACTGTTAATATCAACAGGCCTACCTACAATCTGTAATTTTTCACTCTCTTTTGCCAGTGTCAATCACCAGATGTTTCTTACATTGACAGTTTCTTACCTTGATATTTCTTGCCTTTGATGTTATTGTTATTAGAAAATAAATAAATGGAATATCTGTGGTATTTCAAATTAAAACAAAGTGTGAAGTACTTACTTTTGCAAACCACTAGTAACGATAAACAAATATGTGCCAGGAATTCTGTGCTGATATAGTATTGTGGATGGTTGTACCAGGCTCGTCATTTCCACTGCTGTGTTGGCGTCCCAACACAGTCAGGAGCAATAATGTGGCCCCCAGAGAAAAAGGTTTGGTGACCCCTGGTCTATAGTATGGGCTGTACCCTGACAGTACCTGTCTCCTCCTTGGCTGTTCCCTGCCTGCGCCCAGCCCACTCTCCCCAGCACAGGATTCCTCCAGGATTCCCAGCATTCTTGTGAGGTGCGGTGATAGCCGTGGGAGTGGGACAGGCGGTGTGAGTGGATTAGTGTGTTTTTTTTTAGATAAAACTGCCTGAACTGAGCAGTACAAATATGTGAAAAATATGTGACCTCTCCATTCGAATCTTCATCAGAGCTCTCAGACGTGATGAAATGTGGTGGCATTAACAATATCGACCACAGTGTCTTCTTCTCACCAAATGAAAACTTTTGAATGGTGGACAGTACTCAAAATAGTGTCAATAAACAGAAAGCTAAAACTCATGATCTACTTATTCATATAAATGCACTATTGTTCTTATCTTTAATAATAATAATAATAATAATAATAATACATTTTATTTATATAGCGTTTTTCAAGACACTCAAAGACGCTTCACATTTCATAAAAGAATAAAATATCACAAAATTTACAACATAAAATCAATCATTAAAAGCTATTTTGAACAGGTGAGTTTTGAGTTCTTTTTTGAAGGTGGGGAGGTCAGAGCAGTCATGGAGGGGTTTGGGCAGTGAGTTCCAGAGGGTGGGGGCAGCGATGGAGAAGGCTCTGTCTCCCCAGGTTCGGAGCTTGGTCCTACAGGGCAGGGACAGGAGGTTAGAGCTGGAGGAGCGGAGGGAGCGAGATGGAGTGTGGTGGTGGAGCAGGTCTGTGAGGTAAGGAGGGGCCAGGTTGTGGAGTGCTTTGAATGTGATGAGAAGGATTTTGAAGTGGATACGCTGAGGGACAGGGAGCCAGTGGATCTTGACAGGGGTGATGTGTTCACGTGAGCGGGTGTGGGTAAGGAGCCGGGCAGCGGAGTTTTGAATGTACTGTAGTCTATTGAGGGTTTTGGATGGTGTACCATAGAGGATGCTATTGCAGTAGTCGATTCTAGATGTGATAAATGCGTGGATGAGAGTTTCAGCGGCAGAAAAAGTGAGTGATGGGCAGAGACGGGCTATGTTTTTGAGGTGAAAGAATGCAGTCCGGGTTATGTGTTTGATGTGGGGTTCAAATGAAAGAGTGGGGTCGAGGAGCACACCGAGGTTGCGGATGAGTGGGGATGGAGAGAGTGTGGTGTTGTCAAAGTGCAGGGTGAAGTGTTGTGAGGATTTGGTGATGTTGTGTGGACCGATGATGATGAAGTCTGTTTTGTCGCTGTTAAGTTTGAGGAAGTTGTGATTCATCCAGTTTTTGATGTCTGTTAGGCAGTGGGTGAGAGTGGAGTGGATGCTGGGGTTGATGGATGTTGTGGAGATGTAAAGTTGGATGTCGTCAGCGTAGCAGTGAAAGCGGAGACCGTGTCGACGAATGATGTTGCCGAGGGGGAGGATGTAGAGAATGAAGAGGAGAGGACCAAGCACCGAACCCTGGGGGACTCCCTGCTGCAAGGGGGCTATGGAGGAAGAGCAATGGTTGGTATGGATGAACTGTTGCCGGTTTGTGAGGTAGGACTGGAGCCAGAAGAGAACGGAGCCGGTGATGTTGAGAGAGTTTTTGAGGCGGGACAGGAGGATGGAGTGGCTGTTTGTGTCGAAGGCTGCAGTGAGGTCCAAGAGGATGAGGATGGAGAGGTGGCCAGAGTCGGAGGAGAGGAGGAGGTCATTTGTGACTTTGAGCAGAGCTGTTTCGGTGCTGTGTTTGGAATGGAAGCTGGATTGGAAGGGTTCATAGAGACTGTTGGAGGTGAGGTGGGTTTGGAGTTGGGTGGCGACGACACGTTCCAGGATTTTAGACAGAAAGGGGAGGTTGGATATGGGACGGAAATTTCCACAGTTATCAGGGTCAAGGTTGGGTTTTTTGAGGATGGGAGTGATAGCAGCCAACTTGAGAGACTGTGGGACAGAACCGGAGAAGAGGGAGGAGTTTATGATTTGGGTGATCAGTGGAGAGAGTGTAGGAAGACAGGCTTTGATGAGAGGAGAGGGAATGGGATCCAGGGAGCATGTGGAAGTTTTAATGCCGGAAAAAAGTTCTGTCAGGTAAGCAGGGGAAATGGGTGTGAAGTGAGAGAGCTGTTGATGGGGCGAAGGAGGATCGGGTGGAGCAGTGTGGAAGGAGGAGAGGTCTATTGAATTGTAAATGGAATCTATTTTGGACTGAAAGAAGGATAAGCCAATTCAGCAATGCACAGAAACCCTCCTTCACTTCCTTTTCTATTTTCCCCGGCCTCTCCATCTCCTCTTCTCCACCATCACCAGTGGAGATAGTTTTGTATGACAATTACATTATTTCCTCTGGTCTTGAGAAAAAAAGAAAGTAGTAGACTATAGTAACTTCCAAGACTCCTGTTCAAATCAATCATTCAATCTTCACTGATCATTTCTATTACAACACATGATACAATTCAAAAGCTGCTTCATTCTCAACTACAAAAACATTGGACATGATGGCCCATTTATTTATAATTTGTGTTTTGGATCAGAATGAGCCTCACATGAGTCTCTCATTTGGGTTGCCAGTTTCAATGCTGAAATTTTGTTTTAACTTCTTGGGTTCTTTTTTAAGACAATACAGTAACGTGTATTTACCTTGTTCAAGGTAAATACACGTTACTGTATTGTCTTAAAAAAGAACCCAAGAAGTTAAAGCACATAAGAAGACAAAATGAACATCTTTGGTTTAGCTGAAATTGAGTGTATTTAATGTAAAGCGAGTAAAAAAAAAAAAGAACATTATGAGGTCAGAATGATTTTTTTCAATAGAAAGTCAATTAAAACCTGACTCCGAAGGACACTGCGCCCAGGGTCACTTTCTCTCTAAAACGTGGCAGCAAGTGGGCTAGTTATGTCCGTCTACAGCAAGGGTCATCAAACTAAGGCCCGTGGGCCGACTCCGGCCTGTCATGCCCCTTTGACCGGCCTCCCAGCCCCTCTGCATTTTGTATTTTGTTGGTTTTTACAATTAAAAAAATTATATTTATATGAAGTATTTATATTTATATTTAAATAATGATATGACATATTTACATTTGCAGCTGATTTAAAAAAAATATATATTTATTTTATAGGCCTATTTATTTGGCTTTTATTAAGTGCTGCACACAATTATTATTAATACAATTGTTATTAATATTAATATTAATATTATTATTGTTAATATCAACAGGCCTACCTACAATTTGTCATTTTTCACTCTCCTTTGCCAGTGTCAATCACCAGATGTTTCTTACATTGACAGTTTCTTACCTTGATATTTCTTGCCTTTGATGTTATTGTTATTAGAAAATAAATAAATGGAATATCTGTGGTATTTCAAATTAAAACTTAATTTGAAACAAATTTTGAACAAATTAAAAGTGTGAAGTATAGTGTATTTAAACCTAAAATGTCTCTCTTTAATTTGAATGGTCACTCCCTAAAGCCCAGCACCTATAGCCAATCCTGAATCAGTGCTAGTGCAGCCTCTCCAGCTCAGGCAGGGAATTCTGGAGGTTCTGAACCTGGGGCATGAGGCATGGCCTGTCCATATACTGAGAATGAGATAAACTTTTATGTGTCCTTTGGTGACACAGGTTCAGTTGTGATTGTAGTACATTCTTTTAAAACAGAGGCTACAGTTCCTTTAGTCGTTGAATGCTGTGGTCTCTTCAGTGCAGTTCTGTGTGTGCTGTTACCTGTATGATCTTGTCGTTGGGTCTGAGTCCGGCCCTCTGAGCGGCAGAGTCATCGTCCACAGCGCGGATGAACTGTCCCGGTCTGGACTTCTCACTGTGGAGGTTGAAGCCATATCCGCCTGCTCCCTTCTTCAGGTGGCACAGGCGAGGCCTCGGTCCACTCTTCTCCTCCTACAGCACAACAAGACAACACTACTGATACCTTTCATCAACATTCCCTGGGGGGTGAAGCTAACTGGAGGCACTGCTCTGTTACTCAAGTTACACTTACATTTAAGCTTTGTTTTAACACAATCTGACCATAAAGAGCTGACTTAGCTGGAACTACAACAGGTGAGCCGATTTGTGCTGTTAAACAAGTCCCTCTCAAATAACATTACAGTCACAAGCTAGCTAGCATTAGCCAACCGTTAGTCACTATCTTAATTTTTGTTCAACATCAAACTCTTAAACAGGACCATAAACTATTACAGGCTCTTGAAAATGTGCAGTTTAAAGCTATTTTGTATTTTGTCTTCTGTTTTCAAACTATCTGAAAACTTATCTGGTAGTTTTTGAGCATTATGTCTTGGTCTCTCACTAACTTATCTTTCAATATATGAAAGCTGGAACTAAATATTTTGGGGCTCAATATTTATCATATAGTGTATAGTGTGTATAGCTTCTTTTTGTAAAAGTGGGCAAGTTTATGCTATTTGTTGTAATAATGTGAGGTGTTTATTTGTTGCCGCTCATGTCTTTTAATGATGGTGTACATTAACAGTCGTTTACATGTATAATCCTGCTTTATTGTTATTGTGTCAGTGGCCTAAAGTAGTTTCAATATCATCACTTAATGTCTATATTTTCTTCAGCAATATATCATAATTTAAAATGTGAAAGGCCTAAACACCATGGTAACCACTGATCAATCATCCATAGTATCAATATTTATTATAAGATATTTGTGATATTTCAGTAATTTTCAGTAGTTTTTATGCACCATAAGAGCCATAATACTGAATTTTCCGCACTATGGCATTTAACTGTGATCCTGCTCACAGTAAGAGTGCAGGGTTTTCAAAATGTGATAAGATTATTGCCATACTGTGGAACATTCTGGGCCAAGAACAATAACATCTCCATAGAAACAAGCAGTTGGCTGACCCCCCACTGGAAAAGTTACATAGTGCAAAGACTATGCCAGGACCAACATAAGGATTAATCAGTAATAATACTGGACATTTGAATATATGAAGAGATGGCACAATTTCAGTGTAGCTCTAAGAGAAAAACTGTGAGTTCGCAGGAAGACCTTAAATTGAGCCTGGCTAACAAAAAAACATTTCTTGGAAATAATTGCTGACAGTGCTGAAATACAGAAGCAATGTATTTAAAGGTTGTATAGAGTATTTTCCAAGGAATGAGAAATCCAGCGACTGTTTGTCCTTTTTTTTTGTCCCCCCTCCCCCACATCTGGCCCCATCACGTCCACAGTTGATGGATTTTCAAAATTTTTTTTTTGGTTTTTGTTGAGGTACAGATATATTGTATAAGCAGCTCTTTAGGTCAGCTAGAAAGTATTTTAATGTCCAATAATCAGGAAGTGAGTGGTTAGCATGCTAGTTGTTGTGTGTCATGGCAAAGCTCTGCTCTGGTCGCTGAGCATTGTGAAAACCGCTTATAAACGCATCATAGCGAATAATTAGGATGCTTGGAATGCATAAGGTAAATGAGGAAAAACTTGATCGGTTGGCCGATATATTGAGCTGATATCTGCACTTTTTAGCAAACTGCTGTTATTTGGCTTTGCTCGATCTGCTGCCTGAAAAATACACACAAAGCTTTATTTGATCTTTATTTGAACAACTACAACCCTTTTTCCCATGATGCCTCGGAGCTCAGTCATTAAACCATAAATGTTCATAGAGTTAAATCCATGAGTCAGCTGCTTGTGTCAATGATTCCACAATTGCGTTTGCTCAGCATTGGCTGACGTATGACACGTATGACACTATCAGAGTCTGAAGGAGGCTGTGTGGATCATTCACATATACAGCTGACAGAGTGGAAGGGGCCACAGTCACCAACCATCATCTTTGGACAGATATAAAAGTGAAGATGGGTCACAAAGTCCTGTTAGAATCTCAAAATACGTGATTGCATTTTTCATGTGGGTATGCTAAAATATCAATAATGGATATACAGAATCAGTCAATCAATCAGACTCCAAACTCTCCAACATGGGAAAGACCAAAGATCTGTCAAAGGATGTCAGGGACAAGACTGTAGACCTGCACAAGGCTGGAATGGGCTACAAAACCATAAGCAAGAAACTGAGTGTTAAGGAGACAACTGTTGGTGCAATTGTTCGAAAATTTAAGAAATACAAAATGACCATCAATCAACCTCGGTCTGGGGCTCCACACCAGATCTCACCTCATGGGGTTTCAATGATCATTAGAACAGTGAGAAATCCGCCTAGAACTACACAGGAGGAGCTAGTCAATGATCTCAAGGCAGCTGGGACCACAGTCACTAAGAAAACCATTGGTAACACTTTACGCCACAATGGATTAAAATCCTGCAGTGCTCACAAGGTCCCCCTGCTTAAGAAGGCACATGTGCAGGCCTGAAGTTTGCCAGTGAACACCTGAATGATTTAAAGAGTGACTGGGAGAAGGTGCTGTGGTCAGATGAGACTAAAATTGACCTCTTTTGCATTAACTCAACTCGCTGTGTTTGGAGAAAAAGAAATGCTGCCTATGACCCCAAGAAAACCATCCCCTCCATCAAGCATGGAGGTGGAAACATTATGCTTTGGGGGTGTTTTTCTGCCAAGGGCACAGGACAACTTCACCGTGTCAATGGGAGGATGGACAGAGCCATGTACCGTTAAAATTCTGAGTGACAACCTCCTTCCCTCCGCCAGGAAACTGAAAATGGGTCGTGGATGGGTCTTCCAACACTACCCAAAACATACAGCCAAGGCAACGAAGGAGTGTCTCAAGAAGAAGCACATTAAGGTCATGGAGTGGCCCAGCCAGTCTCCGGACCTTAACCCTATAGAAAACCTATGGAGGGTGTAGGGCTGGGCGATAAAACGATAACGATATGTATCTCGATAGACACGGTGCAAGTTTAGCCAGAGCCCTCTCTGGTTTAGCGCCGCTTTAAATCTTTGTTGCAAAGCAAGCTTGGTACTAGGCACTCGCTAGGCACTCATCCTCTGGTGCGTAGGAACGTACGGGGAGACACACGCTAATAGCCAATCATGTAACAGTATCGTGTTTGGTTGGACCATCGCGTTGTCTCGTGGTCGTGTTTTTTCCAGAAACAGTGTGGTGAAGAAAAGATGAGTGCCGCCGCAACGAGCGAGGAAATTGTGGATAAAAAAGGAAAGGTCAGCTCGCCAGTATGGGAGTTTTTTGGATTTTATAAGTCTGATCGTAATCAGACAAATGTTGTCTACAAATTAGGCAAGACCGTGGTCTCCACCAAGGCTGGTAATACCACCAATTTGTTTTACCATCTTAGCCACGCTTACCCTTTGGAGCACTACGACCAACACAACAAAAACAGCAGACCACCATGGAGAGGTACTCGACATCAGTGCCTTATGACAAATCATCTAAACGCCATAAAGACATAACACAGGCAGTGGCATATTACATAGCTAAGGACATGCTTCCTCTCAGTACCGTAGAGAAGCCCGGTTTTAAAAATCTACTCCATGTGCTCGACCCACGGTATGTACTTCCAGGGCAAAAGTACTTTTCCAAGACTGCCCAAGTCTACTTCAGTTTTAATTTTATTTATTCTATGTTTACAAAACACTGTATATTTTTATTTTATTAAACCTTGAGTGAAAATATACTTGAATAGTTCAGATGTAAAGCCTAAAAATGTTATTCACCAGAGGGTGAACTTTTTTGCACTAAACTTGCTGTAAAAATATATATGATAGTTCTTCTCAGATATCAGGTTTCGCTATGTTTACATTTAACACTTTGCACATGTTTTTAAGCACTTTATTATTGATAATTGTTCAGTTTTCATTGTGATCATAATGTTGAACATGTGTGTTGACATTTCTTTTCCCTGAATGCTTATTGCCTGTCAGAGGAAGGTTAAGTTTAAAATAAAAATGTTAAATTTAGTATAGGTCATACAATGTTTCAATAATTATTGATATCAACCGATATGAAACACTTATATCGTGATACAGATTTCAGCCATATCGCCCAGCCCTAGGAGGGAGCTGAAGCTCTGAGTTGCCAAGCGACAGCCATGAAACCTTAATAATTTAGAGAAGATCTGTGATCATGTGCGCAAACCTGGTCATCAACTACAAGAAACATCGGACCTCTGTGCTTGGAAACAAGGGTTTTGCCACCAAGTACTGTCTTTTTTGGCTAGTGGGTTCAAATACTAATTTCACTCAATGAAATGCAAATAGTTTATGTATTTTCTTTAAAGTTATTTTTTGGATTTTCTTTTTCATATTCTATCTGTCATTGTTAAAATAAACCTACCATTAAAATTATAGACTGTTCATTTCTTTGTCAGTGGGCAAATCTACAAAATAAGTGATCATAAAATAATTACTAGGTTTCAGATGAAATTGCTACATCACTCTACAGGACAATATGCTTTAAATGTATTATGCTATTTTCTGATCTATGTTATAATGTTGTTTCCTCATCACAATCATACCTGGAGTTAGTTTCATTCACACACGTTTAACACCCAAATACAGCATATTTAGGCTGAGATATTTCACACCGAAAACACTCTGTTGGATGTGCTCCACTGCGTTTATAAATTCCATACACCTTCACTAGAATCACTTAGATGATTTCAGCCCTGAAATGGCCACTCTCTACTAAATACAATGTAAAAGGTAGCTACATGACATCACAAAGTGGAAGAGAGCATTTTGAGCTTTGGAGATGTAGACAGACTAATAATAAAAGGATTACTCAAACATGTGTGAATGAAACAAAACACAACTCCAGATATGTTGTGTAATATAGGGCCTTTAAAATGGGTTGGGACGATCACAGAATCAGAGCAATATTGTTCATAAGATAATGTGCTGTATGATAGTTCAGTAATCAGTGTTAAGGGTGTTTTATGGAAAGGTACAACGTGAGAGGTCAAAAGTAGGGCTGAACGATCTATCGTTTTAGACCGAAAATCGCGATCTCAGACAACACGATTTTGGGATCGTTTAAAGCCACGGTTTTTTGCAGCGCTCCTGACTGACCCAGGTTTTGTTTCGTCAACTATTTCACACATGTACGTCGCCTCCCTGCCGCGCTGCTGAGCTCACCAATCAGAAGCGGCAGCACAGGTCACGTGTTCTCGACTCCAATCAGTGTAGCTGGTCATCAGTTTCAGAAATGGCTTTAGCGGGACCAGAATTGGAGTCTGGGGGTTTTGAACCCAAAGAAAAACAGCACGTCGGTCATTTTTCTGTATTTCGGGTTTGAGGCTGCAGACGAACATCAGAAACAGGTGCTGTGCAAAACACGTCGTGCTAAAGTTGCCACATCCAGTGGAAACACGACCAATTTATACCGCCATACGCGCATTCGCATGACGAGTGCACGGCGAGAAAGTCCAGTGAAACGTCTAGTGCAGGGGTCGGCAACTCCACTACAGCTCTTAACGCGAGTCTTAAGAGAATTATTTACACCTTTCACTCTTTTCATCACAACAGTAGCAACATAAATAAAGTGCATGAGTGAAATAAAGAACTGCGCTGCACAGTACGACCTGCACACGTATAATCTCTGAAAAGTTTAACATGAACATCTCCAACACGATAGAAGCGCAGAACAGACTCACCATAGGCAGAACATCCCTCAGTCACAGAAAGAACACGCATATTCCACTGAGTCCTGCCCTTTAGTCCGACAGAAGCTGACCGCATTTTTCAGCGCTTCTAGTTTATGCAAATGAGCCATGTGGTTTTAAGTTTCGCTTCTGTATAACGTAAACAAATGTGCGCAAAGCTGCATTAAACACATTATTATTTGAGTCCTCCTCGTAGGAAATAAAAAGCCAAACTTAAATTATCCACCCACAGAACCAAAAATGCGTCTGCTTCTGTGTTCCGTCATCATTTTATCGCGTGTACATTGTGTACCAGTCTCGGCTTTAACTCATGTTTTGAGCAACAAAAATATTAAAAAGTTTTATTTAAATGTTACAAGATTACCATTATCTACAATTTTAGATTTACATTTAAAAACGAACAAACTAAAATAAAAATACAATGTAATTAAATACTCATTATTATTTTCCAAAGTCACAGGGAGCCACCACAGAACGATGAAAGAGCCACATGCGTTTTCATTCTTGCATTACAGTTATGGAATTTAGTGTTTGAATGGTATGATGTAAGTTTCTCTGATGCTTGCGAATATTCATGTGCACTGAAAAAAATCGTGGATAAAATCGAAATCGCAATTTTTGCCAGAAAAATCGCAATTCAATTTTTTCTTAAAATCGTTCAGCCCTAGTCAAAAGGTCATTTGGTTTGTCATATATGCTCATATTTCACTTCATTTTCCCTAAGGAAGTTTAAGCTTATATTTACGGAATCACGGTGTTATTTAATATTGAAATCGACTGCCCTGACCTAACCTAGATACAGAATGGTGGACAGCGCTTGAAAGTGACAGTCACAATCCGGGCTGCACAAAATCGAACTGTGATTTTTTTGTATTGAGAATTGAACATTACGATTCAATTTCCTATTTAAGTTTAAAAAGAAGGATTCTGTTCAGAGTGCGCATTGTAAACAACTTCCTAAACATTTGAGACTGAAATATGATCTAATACAAGAATCTGCACCGCAGTTCTTTGAAAATTTGGGAGCTTCAAAGAACAGCAGTGCAAATCTCTTTCTTCTTTTGCACAATTTTTATCTTTGGACCCAGCACCCAGTCACAACTTTTATTGGATGTGCATCTCTGTATCTACCACTTAAACAGTGCTTCTCTATTATTTTCTGTCACGCCCCCCCCAGGAAGAAGAAAACATTTTGCGCCCCTCCACTCTCCGCCGCAACTATAAATAGTGTCAGCTCACACGAGTCTCTCATTTGGTGTGGGTTTTTTTGCACTGAGCAATTGGGGTGTAATGTCTTTATGTGACGCCTTAATTTATTTGGCTTCATGCTGTCCGCTGCCAACATTTTTAGACACAGTAAACACACCGGTCTTCTCTCGTTTCCCACTGTAGTCACAGTGAAGCTAAGCGCTACATACACTTCATTATATTTCCTCGTCTTAGCTTTCGGGAGACTGTTTGTTTCATTATCTCTGTCTTTCTCTGCCTTTCTCTTCATCCCTGTTAAATATTTTTCCATGCTGTACTTCATATCTCCTGCTCTGTGCTGTGTGTGCATATCTTTGGTGCAAAAAACCCGACACTATAGCGCTAATACTCTCTGCACACACTCTGACAATGAGAGCGTTACAGCCAACTACTGTAGTGGATGTGCAATTATACTGTATTCTAGTACATCGGCATCATACATACTGTATGTTTGTAGAGATCAGAACTACAGGTACAAGTTTTTTTTTTTTCTATAAAAAACAGGATATTCTGTTGTTTGCATTGCTTTATTGATCATCATATGGGCTGTAGGGCTGTGTATTGCCAAGTACCTCACAATATAATACATATACTTGTACCTTGATTCCATACGTATACTGATACATGGATTTAAAGTTGACTAAATCGATATGTATAATAACAAAATGCATTGGAATTCCATGTTCACACTGCCCTTAATTAATATCTGAACTATCCTATGAATAAGTCACCTTTTCAGCCCAGCTCACTCAGGCTTAATGCAGCAGTCAGCAGGTTAATAAGTGACTCTGTCATTTATAATGGATGGATGCTGTTTAAAGGGCCTATATTAGGCTATTTTCTGATCTATTGTACTAGTAATGTTGTTTCTTCATCACAAACATACCTGGAGTTGTGTTTTGTTTCAATCACACGTGTTTAACACACAAACCCTGTATATTTAGTTCTTCTATCAAACTGAAAACACTCAACGTGCTCCATTGTGTTTTTAAACTCCATACACCTTCACTAGAATTCTGGATAATTTAAACACTGAAATTGCCAGTCTCTACTAAACAAAATGTAAAAGGAGCTGTTAACATGAAAACTACCACTACATGACATCACACAGTGGAACACAGCATTTTGAGCTTTGGAGATGTAGACAGTCCAGTAATTGAGGGTTATTCAAACATGTGTGAATGAAACAAAACTCAACTCTGGAGGAGGTAACAACATTCTAACATGACTTAAAGCTCACAAGAGTCCATTTTGTGTAATATAAGTCCTTTAAAAGTCTCACAATCCAAATCTCTCTTTTGATAATTTGATAATTTGCTAATGGGCTGCAGGTGATAGTGTTGCATGTGGATAAACCCATGGTTGTCGATGTCTGGTCTGGCCCATCTCTGCCCCAGTCTCCTCTGTAGTGGACATAATGAGCTCAGAATGGACTGTAGAGAGTACAGCACAATGTGTCCTCATTATGTTCTGTAGAACCAGACCGTATGGAGTCCAACAAGTCTTCTTTGTTTGCTTAAATTCCCCCAAAATATATGAGGAAACCTATCTGAAACTCCATGGAGATAGAGTAAACAATATTATTTAATGGTCCTATATAATGTTGTTACTGACATGTGTTTTGTTTCACTGACACATGTTTAACACATAAACTGCATATTTAGGACGAGTTCTTCTCTCAAACAGAAAACACTCTGTTCCACCTTGTGATGTCACGTGGAAATGTGGAAACAGGAGGTGTTCTGCTGTATTTTTAAGCTTCATACACCTTCACTAGAATCATTTGGATGATTTCAACTCTGGAAGTGCCAATCTACTGAACTAAAGGTAAAAGGAAGCTGTTAACTTCAAAACTGCTACTTCATGACAGAAGATGTAGACAAACCAATAATAAAGGATTACTCAACAACAAAAACAAAACGAAACAAAACACAACTCCAGGTATTTTTGTGATGAGGAAGCAGCATTGTAGCATGACTTAAAGCTCACAAGAGTCAGTTTTGTATAATACACGACCTTTAACTGATGCAAAACTATAATAAATATTGACTGCAGATACTAGAAAAAAATGAAAACCTGTCATAAGCACTTTAATAGCATCAAAACTGCTATCTCATCACAATGTCCTTCCGGTGGTCCTTCCAGACGCTGATATGGTGATGGCTCATACAGTCTGACTGGTAATAGGCCCTATCTATGTCACTTTATTTTGTTCAGGAAAAACTTACTGTACGTGTAAGATAAAGCCAAAATATCACACATTTTTAGGCATTAGAATGCAACTTTCAACATTATAGGTGTAACATTTCTAGTGGAGGGTCTGCCACCTGCTTGTCTCCATGGAAACGTTATTTCTTTGCTTACTCTAGAAAGTTCCACAGTATAGATTAAACCTACCTATCACGAGAGAGAAGCAGATTACAGCACTATGGTACATTACAGTCAGGTCTGTGGAGAGTTGTCCTTGTGCTCATAGAAGGAATGATTAAGTATGTTTGAGTAAAACAAACACCCATAATGAATAAAAGCTAAATGGATATGTTTAATGTTATACAATGGAACATTCCAGGCAAAGCAATAAGATCTCCATGGGGACAAACAGGTGACGGACCCTCAGACGGACACAGTGCACCTTTAAATGGTAAATGGCTTTCTTTTCTGTTCCCATGTGACTTATTTCTGTGTCTGTCCCTCAGTGTCCTGTAGGTTCCATAGTGGTCCATGGGTGTATACTAGTCTATGAGCTCTTATACTTGTTCTGATACAGCTCAAGATCATTCTAAAGACATTCAGGAAAGGTTCATTTCTGTCCTGTGAATGGGACTTTTTCAGTATCTAAACCTGCTCTAGTTTTGATACTAGTTTCAGTATTGATATAGTGTCAAATTTTCCATACCTTTAACAATCCTACTTCATAATGTTCCAAGCCTACAGTTAATCTCTACATTAACAACCATATAATCAGACTGTACAAGATTTCACCTGCACTGCTTGCACGAAATAGACTAAGTTATCTTAAAGGGAATATTAGCTGGGCAGATGCAAGATTTCAGTGTGTTCTAATCAGTACAGTGTGTCTCCATTCAAAACAGTCCAGATGGCGCCCACGTCTGTTATGAAAAGTGTAATGTGTAATGTTATGTGTAAACTGAACAACTGAGTTCAATACATGTTTACCTGTTGCCTTATTTTAGTTATTAACCTATTCCAATGATGATATAAAGCAGTGTCCGCCAGCATCTGACCAGAACTGAAGAAGCAGCTTGGATGAGCTGTGAAACGTATTCGACCAAATAAACTCTGTCCAGTTGACAAATTAAATTTCTCCTTTTTTGCCATTCCAATGATGACTTCATTAAGCCTGTAGGCTGAGTTCAAGGTGGAACAGAAAACACTGTTCCACCTTGTGATGTCATTTGGTAATACAGGAAGTGCTCCACTGTGTTTTTAAACTACATACACCTTTACTAAATTCATCTGGATGACTTCAGCCCTGGATTGCCAATCTCTACTGAACTAAAGGTAAAAAGGTAGTAAGCCTGTCATGATAATCACTATATCGACATTCAGTATATGAAAGCTGGAACAATATATGCTGGAGCTCAGTATTTATCATACAATTTCTTTGTAAAACTGTGGCGATTTGGGGTATTTTTGTTGTAATTCAATAAGCTTTGAGCTGTAAAAGGTTGATTAAGTGAGTTATATAGCAAATTACTGGTTCATTCTGTTTTTTATTTACCGTATTTAAAATGGTTTACCTTGCATTATTGTTATTAGCAGCAGTTACAGAGAGAGGGGCCACAATATTCCAAGGTAAAACAATGGGAGCCAGAGTCAAAAAAGAGCCGAAATGACTTCCTATTTGGAATGCAGCGGCTAGCGTGTTAACTATATCCATTCATATATACAGTCTATGGTAGCAATATATTGTGATTAATAATTTATCGTGACAGGCCTAAAAGGAAGTGATTAACTTGAAAACTACCACTTCATGTCATCACAAGGTGGAACAGAGCATTTTGAGCTTTTGAGATGGAGACAGACTAATAATAACTTCATTGATGAAAATTTTAAGTTTGACAAGCAGTGGTTAAATCCAGTTTTTATCACCTGTGGCTTTTATTCAGACTCCAATTGGTTTGATCTTTAAGTGATTTGGAGTGGGTGATCCATGCTTTTATCTCTACATACAGTATCTTGACTACTGTAACACCCTGTACACTGGTATCAGCTGACCTCACCTGCCACGCTTACAGTCAGTCCAAAATTCTGCAGCACGTCTCTTAACCGGCACACGTCGTAGAGAACACATCACACCAATTTTAACCTCATTGCACTGGCTCCCCATTCATTTTAGAGTTGATTTTAAATGTATTTTTTATGCTTTATTTTATTCAGCGTGTTAATTTATATTGTGCCTACTTTGTGCAGCACTTTGGAGACTTTGTGTTGGTAAAATGTGCTATACAAATAAAGTTGGATTGGACTGGATAATAAAGGGTGACTCAAACGTGTGAATGAAAGAAAACACAACTCCAGATAGGCTTTTGAGGAGGTAACAGCATTGTAACACAGCTTACGAGAGTCAATTTAGTGTAATAATATAGCGATAAAAGATTCCTCTCGGGCCCATAGCTGGAGTTGGGTGCGGAGTTTAGTTAGTAGGCCTGGGTGGTTGGAGGAGACAGGATTAGCTTGGTTCAGCAGCAGCAGAGGCAGCGATCCTCAGAGCCGGTACCAAAGGTTAATGCGTTTAGTGCTGCACACACCTCTATCTGCTGTGAGCACCACCAGGACCTTGGACCATGCACGGCTGTAAAAGGCACTTAGCTCTTTTGTTATCTGTGAGGGACCTGTCATAATAATATGCAAATGTTCAACGATGCTTTTCAACATGATATTGTGCTAATAGCTTTTCTGTGTATATTTTCCACTTATTTTAACGTGACATATTAAGCAAGCAGTATTTTCTTGGTGACAATATTAACAGAATATTATTTTAAAGAGCTCATATTACAGTATTTTCTGATCTCTGTTCTAATGTTGTTTCCTCATCACAAACAGGCCTGGAGTTGTGTTTTGTTTCATTCACACATGTTTAACACATAAACCCTGCATATTTAGGCTGAGTTCTTCTCTCAAACAGAAAACACTCTCTTCCACCTTGTGATGTCATGCGGTAATACAGGAAGTGCTCCTCCGCTGTGTTTTTAAACTATGTACATCTTCACTAGAATCATTTGGTTAATTTCAGCCCTGGAATTGTTTATTACTACTCAACTAAAGATAAAAGGTAGATGTTAACTTGTACAACTTCATGACATCACAAGGTGGAACAGTGCATTTTGAGCTTTGGAGATGTAGACAGAATAATAAACCAGGATCACCTGTGTGAATGAAACAAAACACAATTCCAGGTATGTTTTGACAAGTTTACCACAGTTTAAAATAAATAGAGTAGATAAAAGTCAATTCTGCAGAATAGGTCCGCCTTAACGCAGTTCCTCATGTCTGAAAATCAAACGCTGAAGGTAAATGAGATGTCACTTAAAACTATTTCTACAAAAAGTGTGGTTAGCCATTTTGATTAGTAATTATAGGTGTAAAGTTTTAATGCTAATGCTAAATGACTAGATGAATGTCTTTTGGGTTCTTTGGCCTGCTGTGGACTGGGACAGAGTGGTGTTACAGGTTTGGGGGCAAAGACCAAATTTGAGTTTGGTTGTTTAGAGCACTGGTAATTCTGTAAACGTACTGACTGTCTTTTGGATAAAAATAAATAAGTAAATCTGGCATCACCTGCTTTTTTCCAAGGTTATGGAGACATATAAGTTTAATGCCAAACTGTGAAACATTTCAAGCAACGCAATGACATCTCCGTGGAAACAAGGAGGCGGCAGACACTCCACCAGTAAAGTTGCACAGTGTAGCTTTACTGTAACTCTCATATCTACATGCTGCAGATATGAGAGCAGATTAGATAGGCTGTATAATATTTGTTTATGCATGCACTAACTCCACTGCCTCCAACCACAGTGATAGTACAGTACTTATCTAACAGGAGCCATAAAGCATTGTCAAAGTACATGCAGAACATAGCGTGTTTATCGGTGACTCAGACCTGAGCAAACACAGCTCAGAAACAGGAAGTGGTTTCATCAGATCTGCCCCCTGCGGCAGGAAGTGAGGCGTGTGCGCGACCAATGAGGTGCTAACTCCACCAAGCAACTTCCAGCAATACTTAATATGTGTGTTTTTAAAGATGCAATATGTCACTTTTCTAATGGGGTCTGCCACTTGCTTGTCTTCGTATACTTGATGTCACTGCTTAGTTAGAATGTTACACTGGCTGCACTGCCTTCCTGTTAAGTAGATTTTAAAATCATGGTTTTAACTTCCAGAGCTCTAAATGGACAGGTGCCCCAGTACCTCACTGACTTACTGCGCCCCTGCTCCTCAGGCCGCACCCTCCGGTCTTCAGGTCAGGGCCTCTTGATGGTCCCAAACACCCGCTTTAAAACATGGGGGGGGAGGGGGCTGTGCTTTCAGGCTGTGGCTCCCAAATTATGGAATGCCCTCCATGAGGCACTTTGTGATTTTTTTTTTTTTTTTTTATCTGTGAAAGGTGGTCTATAAATAAAGTCTTACTTACTTCTTTACTTACATACACAGTAGGGCATTAACATACTGTATTTATCTAGCCTGTAATAAATTATGGATGTTTTAATTGCTCAAAAATACCTTGACAAACACAAGTAAGCTTACTTGTGTGCGGGGTCACCTCTCCACCGATCTGAGCTGTAACTATGCCTTATGGCATTACGTGCCAAGGGTTGCCAAAAGTATTTAAAATCAGGTACTAAATGATACTTAAACTTTTATAAAAACCACCATGGACGCTATGTGCTCTTATACTTGTTCTGATACAGCTCAACATCATTCTAAAGACATTCAGGAAAGGTTAATTTCTGTCCTGTGAATGGGACTTTTTTAGTATTGACACCTGCTCAAGTATCTAGTTTCAATACTAGTTTTAGTATCGGTTAGTATCTGATCTTAGATACTGTTGACTATCCTGGTTCTGATCACATCTTATAGAATGTGTCCAACCTGAAAAGCAGTTTACTTAGATAATAATAATACTGGGCCTAAAGCTAGGATTTATTAGGATCTGGTTTGCTTTGTTTACATAGGCTGTGACAGACCTCACCATTTGTATTGGAGAGATGTCAGAGAGAGAGAGGGAGAGAGAAAGAGGGAGAGAGAAAGAGGGACAGCAAAAAAGAAAGAGGCAGAGAGAGAGAATGGCAGAGAAAGAAGGGGGGTGGGGAGAGAGTGGGAGAGAGTTAGACAAAGTGTGTGAGAGAAAGAGGGTGTGAAAGAGAATGAAAGAGAGAGTGGGTGTGAAATGAGGGGAAGAGAGAGAGCGCGTGAGAAAGAGAAGGAGAGAGAGTGGGAGAGAGACAGTGTGCTTGAGAAAGAGAGGGGGAATGGGAGAGCGTGGATGTGAAAGAGGGGAAGAGAGAGAGAGAGAGAGAGTGTACAGCAGCAGAAACATCAGCCTCCCCAGCCTCTCTATCTCTTCTTCACCACCACCATTACACACAACATGCTTTCCCTTTACCATTTTTTTCTATCATTCTCTCATTCATTCAATACGTTTACATGCACAGAAGGAAAACCGGATCACTGGCCTGGTCCAATTTAGGTGATCTAAACCAATTCAGATTTTTCAAATTGCTGTAAACCTGGAAACTATGATTGAGGTGTCCTGAATCAAATCTCAAAGACTGCATTAACACATCGGGATAAGCCGGTATATACTCGGACACTCGTGATATGTAACGGCACAATCGGGTTTACATTAGGATCAGACTAGGAGAGGCATTCAACTGCATGAGGTAAGAAACAGCCTGGAAAATATTAGACATGTGTTTGGACGCTTACTCACTTGTTTTAGGTCAACAAAGATGACAAACTACAGTATCTCCATCGCAGACTATGTTGTTCCATTGTTTTGATTCACTACAATAATAGTGAAAGTAAAAACTACCAGAGCTTTAAAAAGACCTTGGGCCTGCTCTATAGTTATAATCTATGAACCCCATGGATATCATCTGCATATTTGAAATCACAATATTCCATGTTAGAAAATTGCCGTGCCCAATGGGAGCTAATGTCACCATGAACGTAAACGTAACGAAAACACCATAAAATCACGCTGGTGAGCAGATTTTTTTTTTTTTTCATTTGTACAAAAATGACTACACGACTGCTAAATCCTACACATATCATCATTAATATGGCATCTTGATAATAAAAGATTAATGATTGCTCAAACATGCACGAATCACTCCAAAAACATTTGATACGTCAAGTCAGTAAGTCAGTTTTGCAGCAGAATAGGTGCAGTTCCTCATATCTGAAAATCAAACGCTGAAGGTAAATGAGATGTCACTTATCTATTTCTGCCAAAAGTGTGGTAACAGTCGTATTATCATTTTCAAAAAGATTAAGTACTGTATTTACTGATAATCCCTCCCTGTTGTCATTTGTCAAATCTCTGAGTGCTGTAAAAGGACTGTCTTTGGAATAAGAAAAAAAAAAGATTACGAGAATAAGGTATTGGATAACGTGTCAAATTTACGAGGTGGGCAGATTTATATGAGGCTTGATAAGACGTTGTGAAACAGGCATCAGTCATTACAAGGCAGGCTTCAAGGTCTGGTTTGATGGAGGTGCAAAGTCTGTGCTGTCCTTGGAAGACTTCAGCTGTTCAACAGCTTTAGAAAAAAACAGCTTTTTTTTCTGCAATTAAGATTCATGCTTTGGCATTTGAAAGAAGACTGACAAATGAACTGATCAGTGGTGGAACATAACAAAGTAAAAGTAGTACAGTACTATACTTAAGTATACATTTTAGGTATCTGTATTCTACTTAAGCAGATTTTAAATTGGACGGTTTTATTATAGTTTTCGACCAGCTGAAAATGTTACCGGTCTAGCCAGAACCACAGGCTTTGAGCTGTATCCTGTCTCCTTGATTTCAGAGGGCAAGATGATGTGGATCAGTGTTAATTTCGTTGACGAAAACTATGACGAAATTATTTCGTCAACGAAGGTTTTTTGCGGACGAAAACGAGACGAAAACTAAATAAAAATTACTTTTAAATGACTAAAACGATAACAAAATAGACGGACATTTTCGTCAACAAATAAAAGACGAAACGAAAATATAACCTGTGACGAATAATAGATCCATGGTGACGAATAAGTGTCAGGACTCCTCAGGAGAAGAGAGAGAGGAACGAGCGGCCGCTGCGCTAAAGAGCCAATCACAGCGCGCGGTGTTGCGCGGTGCCGAAAAGCTAACGCGCCCCACCGAGAAACATGAGGAGGACAGAGGAGCAACGAGTGTTAAGAGAAGATGTTGGCGACTGGGATTGGGAGAAAAAGACGGTCTGACCTGTGGTCTCACTTCACGTTTGATAAAGAGAATAATAATAATAATAATAATAATTATTATTATTATTATTATTATTATTATCATTTTGACAGTTATTGATGTGGTTTACACTGGTGTCATAAAGACAGACAGCAATAATTTATACTGTCTTTGTGCTTTGTTTGCTACTGCTTTTCCATTTAAACATTGAAACACATTTTCAATAAAAACAGTTGTGTTTAAATATAAAGTGTGAAATGTTTGCATATTAATATCCCAATTTCAAGAAAGTATAGTTTTATGTTCAGTGTAAAAGGAAAAATTGATACGTGTGAAAAGCTTTTAGTCGACTAAATCTATTGTAATTTTAGTCGACTAAATCTATTGTAATTTTAGTCGACTAAATCTATTTTCAGTTTAGTCGACTAAATCTAGACTAAAACTAAAACAAATCTGATGACTAAAACTAGACTAAAATTAAAAGTAATTTTAGTCAAAAGACTAAGACTAAAACTAAATTAAAATTCCTTGTCAAAATTAACACTGATGTGGATTGTGGATTAACCAGTCACACAGACGCATGCTCCGTTCACCACGGTATGGTTTCCAGATAAAGCCTTATACCTTATAGTTTATAGCTTAGAAGTGCCTCCTCTAGACTTCATGCAGGACTTTAACCCTGTTGAAGTCCAGAGCAGTTGTTCCTCCTCTGACAGTCTTTAGGGTCAGAGTGGCCCCCCCAGTGAGCCGTGAGAGCCCTCTCTGCTTTCCTCCCCAGCACTGAGCCTTGTCCCAGGGCAAATAGCTCACACAAAGCCCCTTTCTGGAAGCGGAGGTCACTATGGAGACCAGCCACAGCTCTCAGTGGGGGCCCATATCCAGAAGTGGGGGAGGGGGGAGCCCAGACATGATACTTGAAAATGAGATGTACAGGAATGAGTAGTGCCACAGTTGCCGAGGCGATGAGCCGACAGTTACATTATAGACGAGTGTCAAAGAGGCTTTTGTCTGGTGAGCTGGGGTGTCAATCAGAGGAATGCATGTGGAGGTGTGCAGTCACATCACACAAAGCTCTAAAAGATGCAGCGGTCTACGGACGCACAGCGGTCTACGGATAACATAAACTTCCCTTTGGAACAGTGAGTACTGTTCTCATCCATTGTATGTTTCACCAGTTCACCAATTATACTTTTAAATCTGACCTGTTGTTCAAAATTGACTTTTCAGAGCTTATAACCATGTGATAGCTGTTTCCCTTCACCATTTACTCGCCCAAAATGGAGTGATTTGTGCATGTTTGAGTAATCTCAAATCGTTTATTTGCAAGACACCATTTTGTACTTACTTCATTCTCAGTAGTCATTTTGGTACAAAAGAAAGAAATTTTCTGCTCGCTAGTGTGATGTGCAGCTATCCACTGGAGGGGCCCACAGCATGCAGCACTTTGTTGTGGTGACTGTTTTGGCTCTCATTGGTCACCACAGTTTTCTAGTGCGGAAGTCAGCAGACTTGTTCCTTTTATTAACTTGTAAGCTGAGGAAGCACCTTGGATGAGCTGCAAAACGTTTTCGACCAAATAAACTCTGTCCAGTTGACAAATTAAATTTCTCCTTTTGCTATCAATATTGTGATTTAAAATGTCCAAATTATAACATAATGACCCACAGGTGTCATACATTATAACATATAACATATTCTCTACAAGCACAACATGTCTTCTTTTCGTCATAGTTCAATGAAGGATGCAGTATTTAGTTAACAACATTCATTGCTGTGTTTACAATACTACTACTACTTTACAAAAACATGTCTAAGTACTATTCACCCAAACCATCACATAGTGGCACACTGTCAAAACTTTCACCCTAAATAAACTCTGAGCTGTAGCAGGTTTAATTCACACTAATCTGACGACTATTTTAAAACCAGCCATTTGGAACAGCTAAACCGATAACGCTAAAAAATAGAAGGAACTATGTCATGCTAATAGACCAAGGTAAAAAACATGACATATTTTTATACATAGGAATATCCCGCCATCATATTATGGGGTCAATGATACAGTTAAGTTACATCCCTCTTATAGCGGCAGACATTTTTGGATCATTTGGACATATAGTATCTGACACTTGTATTTTATCATACACATACAACTGTCCCTCATTATTCATTTCCTGAGGATAAAAAATAAACTTTGTTTTAATCTTTGCTATTTACCACAAAATAAAAATTATTCCTCTCAAGTCTGAACTGTAAACTGTATAAAGAAGTGTCCTGAGAGAGTTTGAGGTCACCCCTCACACTCATAGCACTGAGCTTCAGTCAAATGAAACTTATCGAGGCTAGAGCAGTTGGAGGGCCGAATTTGGAGCCAAGACCCATATCTGGAAATCCGTGTGTGCCTTTCAAAGTTCAAAGTTCAAAGTTCAAAGTCAGCTTTATTGTCAAAAACCATATGTACAGGTTGTACACACAGGATTTGAAATTGCAGCGCTCCCTAGCGCTGATAGCTCCTAGCAACCAATGAGCCAATCAGGAGTAAGAGTGTTGAAGGTACTCACTCCTTCATAACCCGCACTGCAACACTGTCAATCTAACCTGTTGCTAACACCTGATTGGATATTAATGTTCATATCTTGATTTACAGACAAAATAGCAAAACAAAAACACGATCATGTAAAGAGATCAGAATGACAAATGACAGGGAGAGGGGCGACAGATTGTTAATAGAAAGTTAGAAAGTGAAGTGGAGCCAAAGTTGATGGAGCAGAGTCTTCCAATTTAGAATGCAGAGGCTAATGGGCTAGCTATGTCCATAGAAGCTATGGGCTGAACTCTGCTCCAAACCTCATGCTTTTACTGACAGAGGATTGTTTAATGGAGAGGTCTATCTCCATTAAACAGACCCAAGCTGGTCATTGACCATTAAACATGACAGAATCTCGATTAATAGATGGTCAGATATCGTTAAATCCCTACACGCATTTTCCATTTACTTTTTCAAATAACAAATAACTATATATATATATATACATATATATATATATATATATATATATATATATATATATATATATATATATATACACTTTTACCTCCACTGACCCCAAAAAAACGTTTTAATTCCATTGTGACACAACATGTCAAATCTCCTCAGACTTAACAGCGCTCAGTGATGCAAAAGCTACTCCAGCTCAAATTCTCAGACAGAATATGAATGGAAGTCTGGAAACGTGCCACGGACTTTTCCTCATGGTGGTAACTGTTCCGGCTCCTCGTCCGACTGGTCCGACCAGAAAGGGAACTCCACTCACTCGAGCTCTGACTCCACACTGGAGTCATGACGAACGCTCGCCCCTGGAGCTATCAGCGGCTAACGGACTATGAGGCTAAAAGCTAACAGCTAACTCAGGAACTTGCACAGTACACGAGTCGAAGCACAGGAGAAATCAATTATTCATTCATTAAAATATAATTCCTCATTCCTCATTAAATATGCAAAAATTAATGTGAAAAACAACATAAAGCATATGTATATAGGGAAGTTACTGTGAATAAGTAATAAGTTACCTTTTACTAGTTACTTGTTAAAATGTAATATAATACTACTTAGTTTTTGCCTCAATAATGTAATTTAGTTAGCCTAGATTACTTAGACATTACTTTATTTGTACAGTAATGAAATAAATGAAGTAAATGAATTCAGCATTTGATGTTTTATTAAAGACATTACATAGAGGTAAACAGCTGTTAAATAGTTTGAAGTGAATCACACCGACTACAGACATGTGTAACATCTGCACCCAGAGGTGACCTGAACGCAGAAGTTACATCTGGATAAATAAGTAACGAAGCATGTTGTTTGTTAGTAAGTGTAATTTAATGACATCTTAACTGCTTATTAAGTATTTTCACAGTAATGCTTTAAATGACTAAGCCTGTGACGAGAACCCATTTTGAAGTGCGATATTTTGCTGAAGTAAATAAAGACAATAAACGATAATACTGAAACCCAACCTTAAAGCAGAATTATTCTAAAAAAAAAAAGTATTCTTAATGTACAATATTATAAAAAAAAAACAACAACTCAACAGCAATAAATAAATTATAGAATGCAACAGTTAAGTATTTAATTTGTGTCTATAATGAGTCATAGAAGTTCATAATTCAACCCTCTACAGCTCAAATATATATAGAAAAAGCACCCATGATAAATACTGAGCCCCAAAAAGTATTGTTCCATCTGTCATATACTGAATGATAAGTCCGTAGTATACTTATATATTGAACAATAAGTCCATAAATTATTTATTGCAACAGGCCTACTACTAAGTGACTTAAAATTGTAATTTAATGATATTAAGTATTGGTAACTAACCGTAAGTAAGCGGTGAATTCTTGCAGTTTTCGGAAAGCTCTGAGGGTTTAGTCTTTCTACTTTGCCTTTCTATACACACAAAAAAGCTTTACAGATGTTGCATGAAATGTGTTGTTTTTTGCCGTATAAAGTTCCACATGGCAGTGAGTGCAGTACAGAGGCTTTAGAACAGCTCTTCTATGACTTAGAACGACAGAGACAGTTCTCAGTCTAAACACTGGAAGCTCCAATCATGAAACAAATGTATAAATATCACCAGTGACATGTGCACTGATGCCAGGTTTGGAATGTTGTCAGTCAGTGGTCTACTGCTGTACATGGCAATTACACACAGTGGCTCATGAAAAAAAGGTTAAAACATGACTACGTTAGTTATGAACGAGTACAGTCTGTGCACTGTTCCTCGCTGTTCCTCACTGGTCATCAGACTCAGAATCAAAGAATGGAATTGATCCTCAAGGGAAATGATTCAGTCGCTTCAGCTCCGATAAATATCCAAACACAGTAAAACACAGAACCAATGGCCCATAAAGGCTGTAATAAAAGTACTCTGGGACAATAAAGTACAAGTTAAAAATAAATAGATCAGTTAAATATTAGTCACTGGGATATCTAATGTTCTAATGTTGTTTTGCCTGAAAAGTTCCACAAAATGGCTTAAAACTGCAATGTCCATGGAGACAAGCAGATTAATCCACCAAACTGATTATTCTTTGGCTATGAAAAAAAAACCCACACACACAAAGAAAAGATAGATAAGTTTATATTGTGGAACATTCCAGGCAAAGCAACAGCATTTTCATGAGACAAGCAGGAGACTGACCCTCCACCAGAAAAGATACCTTTGGCATGTATTAGCTCCAATCCATAGATTGTATATAAAATACAAATGGACACAGCTAACCCACTAGCTCGCACGTTCTAAACTGGAAATGATCATGAGGGCGCTTCCGGCTCCATCGACTCTTGCTCCAGTTCACTCTGTTTTGAAAAAAAAAAAAAACGTTGCCCCTCTCCCTAACTGCTGCTGTTAGGCTCCCCATTTTGAAAAATTAAGGAGCATGTTCACGTTCATATTAACCCACTCTACATGATCCTGGAGTTTTAGCCTCGTGAGCTTCATTTGACTTGAGCAGAACGCTTCTTTATGCAGTCTATGGTCCAATCTCAAGGCGTAAAACAGATCCTTTAATGGTCCTGTGCTTGTTATGATGCTGCTGCCTGGTCAAAAACATATCTGGAGTTGTGCTTTGTTTCATTCACACATGTTTGAGTAACTCTTTATAATTAGTCTGTCTACATCTCCAAAGCCCAAAACGCTCCACCTTGTGATGTCATGAAGTAGTAGTTTTCAAGCTAGCAGCTACCTTTTACGTTTAGTTCAGTGGAGATTGGCAATTCTAGAACTGAAATTATCCAAATGATTCAATTGAACTTGTACGGAGTTTAAAAACACAGTAAAGCGCTTGTATTACCACTTCACAATGTCACAGCGTGTTTCTGTTAGAGAGGAGAGCCTAAATCTGCAGGGTTTGTGTGTTAAACATGAGTGAATGGAACAAAAGACAACTCCAGGTCTGTTTGTGATGAGAATACAACAGTAGAATATAGACAGGAGAATAGCCTAATATGGGCCCTTTAATGATGGTGAATTGTTATTAACTGCTTATTAGAACTAAACTGTTATTGATATAAATGAGTCTTCACTAGAAAAGTGAAATTTGTGGAATAACCAATAAAATTTTATGGCATAGAACATAAAACTGAAATACAAAACATTTTTCTTAGTATGCAGTACTCAGTTACATTCACTTTTTAAAAACTTTTCAGGGTACTTTTCTAGCAGTATACGTTTTACTTCTACTTCTAGTCAATAATAGAGATGATCAGATTCAACATTTGTGAATTTACCTTTTGGTTATTTCATGGCAAAGTACAAAAAATCATTAGGAAAACTTTCTCTTCCCCCATGTCATCACTTTCTAGAATCTGAAAACCACCTATAGGCTATAAAGAAATATAAGCCTAAAGAAGTTTGTAGAATATTTCGCCTATTACTATGTTACTACAGCGTGTATTTCATATATCGTTACCTTGGACACACTGGACCTCTGCGAAGCCCTCTCCCCGTTCTCCTGCAGCGGCACCGGGCTGGACCCCCTGCGGCTCCCGTTGGCGCTGCTGTGTGTGTCCCCCCTCTCCCCGTCGCTGTCCCCGCCGCCGCCGCTGCTGCTGCCCGGTATGGGGATGCCCTCGGTCACGTACTCCTTCTGGCACTTCAGGTTGTGCCTCTTGAGCAGCTCCAGGGTCTCTTGGTCCACCACGATGAGCTCCAGGTGCCCGGGACTTGCTCTGATCCGGGCCACCACCTGGGCATGGCTCTCCCCCTCCACGCTCTCCCCGTTGACGAAGGCCAGCCGGTCCCCTGCGAGGAGCCCGGCGGCAGCGGCGGGGGTGTCGGGCTCCACAAGCCGGATGAACTGACCCGTCTTCCCCTTCTCTCCGTGGAGGTGGAAGCCGTACCCGTCCGAACCCTTTTCCAGCACACAACGCCTAGGTCTGAGATTCGACATGGTTGTGATAGATTTTTATTTTTTACCCACAACTTTTTTTTTTTGTCTCGACCGAGGTGTTTACGCCGCTCGCTGGCACCTGTCGCACGGCCTGGAGCTCTGCCTCGCTTCCGCTGAACTGAAGCCGCACTGGGTGACTTCCCGGAGCTAGTGGAGCGTTTTCTCAGACGGACCGCCCGCTCTCGGGACCTCCCTCCTCCGAGAAGTGGTGATAAGGCACCGGTTACACCTCCCCAAGTATCCAGCTGACTGTGCGTCCTCCCGGGACAGAGCAGCGACACAGGCCAGGGCTCGGATCAGTTAAAGCGGTGGGATTAGCGCCACCGTGTCAAAATAAAAGACACACGATGGAGGTATTAGGCCTACACTGAAGTGTACTGTTGTTAGTATAACTTCACAGTAGTACTTCAAAAGTACACCTGCAGTGTAATAATACTGTAACTACGTCATCATTTGATAGTCTAAAGAGTCTATTTTTTCCCCATTGTGGGACGAATAAAGGATTATCTTATATATATATATATATATATATATATATATATATATATATATATATATATATATATATATATATATATATATAGTGGGGAAAAAATAAAAAATAAAAATAATAAAATGTTTTCTATATGAAATAAAAAACATGGAATATTAGGCCTATATTAAATGCAGTGTAAATTATTATTGGGAGGGCCCCTGTGGGATTTTCACATGGATGAGGGGCCACTGCAGACTTTGAGAATGGTTGCCATAGCTTATCAAAGCCAGAGGAACAACATTTGCATGAAACAACAAGAGGAGGTCCTCCTCCAGGCCAAAGAAGTACCAGGTTTGTAGAGATGCAAGCTTGCAGTAAGAGCAAGTATGTGCAAATTAGTTTAAAATTAGACTTAAATGTATTTTCTCAAGCAAACTCACCTCACTTCATACAGTATGAAGGCCTAAAATGAGGCTACAGGTCTATACTGAATTATGAAAGAGGCTGCACTTTACTTTTATTTTCACTTGGGTCACCAGTTCTCACAGCTAAAACAGCTGGAGATAAAGCTGAGAGTCTGGTCTCTCTCAGCTTTAGGTTACAGTGAACCAGACATTTCTGACACAAATTAATCTGAGTGTTTCTGAGTGTTGCCTCACACTACAGCAGCAGTTCACTTTTAAGAAGAACATCAGGTGGACGTGTGAAACATGTGAAACTCTGGACCTGCTCTTCTGGTACCAGGGCCCAGGTACAGTCAGTACAATGGCATTCATGCTTTTATAACCTCTCAGGATTTACTGTTTCATTTTCATAACAGTCGGATGAACTCGCTCACCTCTCATATGTTGCCTACAGGTAACAGGTTTAACTGGGGTTAGGCCTGCTCAAATGTTCCATACTGACAGTGAAGACAGAGGTGCTGGCTTTTCCATTCAAATCATTTATTCTGCAGCATAAAACACATGAACAGAAGCTCAGAGGACAGTAAAGACATATGGCCATAATGTGTATTTTGAAAACTATTCTAGTTACTGTTTAGACCAGAGTCTTTGGGAAAGTGCTTATTGGAGCAAATGCAAAGTGAAAAACTGTTCTCCTTCCATCAGACACTGTTTAAGCTGCAATGTTTTGGATCTTCCATTAAAGTTTGGGTAAAAACAAACAAAACATCAGGGCTGTGTCTGTGTGGCCCATATGTTGTAGAGGCGAAACCAGTTTTAGCACGTGCTGCATTTAAGACACATCATATCTTTGAGCTAGCAGCACATATTGCCTGAAGAGTCTACTTAAAGCTTGCAACCTTTCTGGGAGAGTCCGCCACCTGACCCATAGGAGAGACAGCAGGCTCCAATTGTGGCAGCGGCAGCTGCCACTACACCTGCCAGTACAGCTGCCACAAATTTGTACTGGCAGCTGCCAGTACAGCTGTACAGCTGCCAGTACAGCTGCCACAAGTTTGTGGCACATTCGTGGCAGCTGCCACAAGTTGTGGCAGCTGCCACGAATTTGTGGCAGCTGCCAGTACAGCTGCCACAAGTTTGTGGCAGCTGCCATAAATTTGTGGCAGCTGCCACAAATTTGTGGCAGCTGCCACACATAGAAGGACCTGCCGCGGCAGCTGCCACACATAGAAGTACCTGCCGCGGCAGCTGCTACTCTGAGAGACACCTGCCGCGGCAGCTGCCACTCTGAGAGACACCTGCCGCGGCAGCTGCCACACATAGAAGTACCTGCCGCGGCAGCTGCCACTCTGAGAGACACCTGCCGCGGCAGCTGCCACTCTGAGAGACACCTGCCGCGGCAGCTGCCACACATAGAAGTACCTGCCGCGGCAGCTGCCACTCTGAGAGACACCTGCTGCGGCAGCTGCCACTCTGAGAGACACCTGCCGCGGCAGCTGCCACTATGAGAAGTACCTGCCGCGGCAGCTGCCACTCTGAGAGACACCTGCCGCGGCAGCTGCCACTATGAGAGACACCTGCCGCGGCAGCTGCCACTATGAGAAGTACCTGCCGCGGCAGCTGCCACTCTGAGAGACACCTGCCGCGGCAGCTGCCACTATGAGAAGTACCTGCCGCGGCAGCTGCCACTCTGAGAGACACGGCAGGTACTTCTCATAGTGGCAGCTGCCGCGGCAGGTACTTTTCATAGTGGCAGCTGCCGCGGCAGGTGTCTCTCAGAGTGGCAGCTGCCGCGGCAGGTACTTCTCATAGTGGCAGCTGCCGCGGCAGGTGTCTCTCATAGTGGCAGCTGCCGCGGCAGGTGTCTCTCAGAGTGGCAGCTGCCGCGGCAGGTACTTCTCATAGTGGCAGCTGCCGCGGCAGGTGTCTCTCACAGTGGCAGCTGCCGCGGCAGGTGTCTCTCACAGTGGCAGCTGCCGCGGCAGGTGTCTCTCAGAGTGGCAGCTGCCGCGGCAGGTGTCTCTAAGAGTGGCAGCTGCCGCGGCAGGTCCTTCTATGTGTGGCAGCTGCCGCGGCAGGTCCTTCTATGTGTGGCAGCTGCCGCGGCAGGTCCTTCTATGTGTGGCAGCTGCCACAAATTTGTGGCAGCTGTACTGGCAGGTGTAGTGGCAGCTGCCGCTGCCACAATTGGAGCTAGCCCTTGCTGACCCATAGACTGCATACAGAAGTGAACTAAAGGAGTGTGACTTGACCCATAGCATTCGGCTCCAGTCAAATGAAGCTCATCGAGGCTGGCAGTTATAGGGCAAATTTAGTGCCAAGTTCCATAATTGCAATGTAATAGCTGAACCTTAGTAAAGCTGTCAATCAAACCCGTTGCTAAAGCTAGCAGGAGAGGCCTCTGGGAAAGAAGGCACCTGATTTGTCTATTATTAATGTTCAAATGTTGATTTACGGAAAGAAATGGTGACATCAAAACCCAGACTTTTATGCAGGAGTGCAGAAAACCGGGTCATTGTGATTGTAAAAGCTTTTTAAACAGTAAGATGAAATGGGTTGTCTGTCATGTACTGCACAAAGGAAATGCACACATAATGTGAGAATCCATCTTGCTGTGCACGGTTGAAGGTTTAATGCCATATTGTGGAACATTCCAGTTAAAGCAATAACATCTCTGTGGTGGGGGACCTGGCACCAGACATTTTGCAATAGTCCATGTTTAATCAAAAGTATTAAGTATGCTGTACACTGAAAATTATTACACTAAGATAGTTATTAATTAAACTACTTAAAGCTGAACTTTTTTAAACCACAGTCCATTGCTGCGCTGAGCTCTGACTATAAACTGTATATATTTAAATGGACCTGCTAGCTACCGAGTTTCAAAAGGAAGTGATCATGGGGGCGCTTCCGGCTCCATCAACTCCAGTTCCAATTCACTTTGTATTAAAAAAAATGTCACCCCACTCTCTGTAACTGCTGCTGTCAGATTCCCCATGTCGGTCTTACAATGTCCATATTAATTATTGGTGTTTTTATTTCACTATTTTGTCCGTTAAATACATTTTTATTCCTAATGTGGAACTCGGGCTCCAAATTCTCTACTACTACTACTACTACTACTACTACTACTACTACTGCTGCTGCTAACCTCGTGAGCTTCATTTGACTGAGCAACGAGTACACAAATGAACTACTGTTAGGAGGGAGCAGCTTCAACTAAAACAGAAATAACAAATGCCTTGAATATTCATGGACAGACAAAAGGCTGGGACTTTAGGATATAACATTACTTAAAATCTATAGCAAGACCCACAAATGGAAGATGTAGTTATCTTTAATGTCCCTTTTGTCAAAAAATAATGATAACAATGTGTATTTTGCTGATATCACTCTTGTAGTTTAATCTGTCGAAATAAAATTTGGCTCGATATAAATATAAGAAATCTCAACAATATATTGATATATCATCCATCCCTAATACCAGTGCAAATGTTCAAACCCCATAGTGCATAATACAGGCCTTTGAAAAGCTTGCCCTGAGCTTGCATACATATTTCAATTAATTAAAATAAATACAATAAAATCAACATTACAACAATAAGGACAAAATAGTTCATCATGCAATCCAGTAAACAAGTAAACATGCAAATGGATACCACTTTATAATAACTACACTTAAAGGTCCTATATTACACAAACTGACTCTTGTCAACTTTAAGCCATGTAATAATGTCGTTACCTCCTCAAAAACATACCCGTTTCATTCACACATGTTTGAGTAACCCTTTCTTATTAGTTTGTCTACATCTCCAAAGCTCAAAATGCTCTGCTCCACCTTGTCATGTCATGAAGTGGTAGTTTTCAAGTTAACAGCTACCTTTTATCTTTAGTTCAGTAGATTTTGGCAATTCCAGGGCTGAAATGATCCAGATGATTCTAATGAAGGTGTATGAGGTTAAAAACAAACTGGAGCACTTCCTGTATTACCATCACAAGGTGTTCTTAGCCTAAACACCTGTGTGTGTTAAACATGTGTGAATGGAACAAAACACAAAGTGGAATAGAGCAAGAAAATAGTGTAATATGAGCCCTTTAATAAACCATGAGGCTCAAGGTTCAATAACGACTTAATTAAGAGGTTAGTATTAAGTCATAATTAGTAAGTACTATTAATTAAGTCATAATTAAGTAGACTGAATCATTTTTAAAAGCACGGTGTGTAACTTTTGGGAGGTGGCTCTTCACCTGCATGATTCCATGGAAATAGATGAGCCGTACTTCAGAACATTATCCATGGAGACAGATACGTTTTATGCTAATATGTGGACAATTATAGCCAAGGGAACAACATTTCCATGGAAACAAGCAGGAGGCGGCCATCCTTCAGGCCAAAGAAGTTTGTGGAGTTGCAAGCCCAATCAGAATAAATACACGTTTTTCAGTGCAATAAATGCAACCAACACATGTAAACGATTTTATTTTAGTCTATGTTTTGGCTAAAAAGTTACATACTGGGGCTTTAATCAACTATTTCTTCATTATGAATAAAGACCTTGTTCATGCTTTATTAAGATTAAAGGTGCATTGCGTAACTCTTCTGATGGAGGATCTGTCAAATGCTTTTCTCCACGGAGATACTACTCCTTTGTTTGTAATGTTTCACAGTATGGCATTAAACCTTTCTATTTTCATGGAGACCAAACCAGACCAAGTTACAGGTCAGATCTGTGGAGAGGCGACCTTGCTCACAGTCCAAGTGCCTGTTTTTCTTGGTATATTTGAGCTATAAAACCACCTGTAAATTAATAAATTGTCATAGTGTGGAACATTCCAGGTAGAGGAATTGCATCTCCATAGAAACAAGCAGGTGACCGACTGCCAACCGAAACATTACATAGTGCACCTTTAATTAAAGTATTGAAGTATTAACTGCAACAGCTTCAAAAATACACCAAAACAGAACATCTGGAACATGTGTCTCTACAGTGTCAGTCCCTCAGCAGGTTCATCACACTGACATGTCCTTCACATCTTCTACTCAAACCTCATACATGAAAATCTAATAAGGCAAGTATTAGAGTAGAGTCTGAATTTGAACGTTTTTAGCTTAATACTGATATTTGAAGCAGCACAGCGACAGGGCACAGTGTTGTGTATGAAGAGCTAACTCCACTTCTGTTGATCTCAAGGATTTTTTGTGAGCAAAAACGTAGCTTTATACATCGGCGTTTTGGTAATTCCATGTACACCAACAATGGTCCTATATTACACAAAATGTAATATGCCATGTTAGAGCGTTGTTATTTCCTCAAAAACATACCTGGAGTTGTGTTTTGTTTCATTCACACGTTTACGTAACGGAGTTTAAAAACACACTGGAGCACTTCCTGTATTTCCACATGACATCACAAGGTGGAACAGAGTGTTTTCTGTTTGAGAAAATAACTCAGCCTAAATATGTGGGTTTGTGTGTTAAACATGTGTGAATGAAACAAAACACAACTCCAGGTCTGTTTGTGATGAAGAAACAACATTATAACATGGATCAGAAAATAATGTAATATGGGTCCTTTAACAAACAGCAAGTTGGTAAGACTCTTAACAATGGACAACATAGTCATCCCCCAAGATAGAGGACTTACTGAATTGAATAGATGAGATGAAATACCAAACAGGACTCTAACTTCAAACATGTAGTGTCAAACTTCTCCCAAGTTGGCTCCCAAAAAGGCAGATGTCTTCGTTCTTTTGAGCAAGTGGACTGGTCTGGTTCTGTATTGGGGTTGTAGATGATTGGTTGTCAGTCTGTGGGTCAGTTCCTTCACTTAGAGCATGTTAGGCTGACCTCTTAAAAGGGTCGGCGTTTAGAAGAGTCCACAGCAGCCCGACTTCTCTTTCTGTGCTTCGATGTACTCATGGATCTTAAACTTGGGCTCACTGGGGTGCTGGATGGCCCGGCTCTTCAGTTCTCTAAAAACAGCACAAAATATTTAGGGTGTGTTCATGCCATTCTACACTGTGTGGATGTTATTTCAGGGCAGAAAACTGTATAACTCTATGGGAGAAGATTTACTGTTTATAAAACCAAGCAGAAAGGATAGGTTAGGTTGAGTCTCTATTGTCCTTACAGAGAAATGTATCCTCTCATCTGGGCATAAGTGTCATAGCTGGAGGATATGGTGCATGTTTTGGGTTGATGGCAGAAACCCACCCAGACACAGGGAGAACATGCAAACTCCACACAGAAAGGCTTGGGCGACCTGGGAGTCAAACCCAAAACCTTCTTGTTGTGAGGCGTGAGTGCTAGCTAGACACTGTGCCACCATTATTGTTTATTAAGATCTACATTAGCATCTGCAGCGTAATGCATTAGCTACTCTTTCTTGGGTCATTTTAAATTTCAAAAGTTATAATTTGTAATAAGAAAATGTATAGAACATTCAACATCTCTTTCACCAGTACAAACAAACTGTGACTTAGTTTCGGGTTAAAACAGTTTCAGGAAAAACAATAGGCTTGTAACAGTTTTGTGTTACTTTAACAGGCCATATTCACATAGACTCACATGTTTACAATACTGCATTCTGAGTTTCTTTTTCAAGCTGTAAGAACAACTCTGTTACCACCGTATATTCTGTGTAGATGATTCCATTGCTGCGTGGTTCCAAACATCTCTGCACGCTGCTCTACAGTTTAACACTTTGGCAGAGTCAAACACTGGCTTCACAATGATGTACAGAGGAACCATGGGGAGTTTTACTCAAAGACTTTTTGGTACAAAATAGATTTGAGTTGTAATAACATTTCTTTAAAAATGGCCCTGAATGATTCTGCTAACAACACCCCACTGCCACTCCATATTGAATAGGCCCACCTAACTAACAGAAACTGTAAACAAATAGGTGTGGTAGTCTCAGAGTAATTTCATTGTAGTTAGCTCCTCCCTTTAGACAGATATAAGGTAATGTCCACCAGCATCTGACCAGAACTGAAGAAGCAGCTTGGATGAGCTGCGAAACGTATTCGAACAAATAAACTTTTGCCCAGTTGACAAATTGAATTTCTCCTTTTGCCATGGATTCTACCTGGACGACTGAGGGATGCTACACACATTTCTTTAAAAAAATATTTTTGCACACAACCATCTGTCCCTTACCCAAAGAGACAAAAGTAGGCCCTGAATGGTCACTCCCTAAACCCCAGCACCTGCACCAATCATGAATCAATGCTAGTGCAGCCTCTGCAGCTCAGGGAGGGAATTCTGAAGGTTCTGAGCTTTCACATGAATGAAAAAAGCTTGTACACTACCATTCAAAAGTTTGGACACACCCTCTCATTCATTTTTTTTCTACACGTTTACTTCTTTCTACATTTTATATACACACACAAGATATATACAGATAATACAGATATATGTAGCAAAGAAAAAAGAAGTTACATAACTATACAAAATATTTTAAATATTTTTTTTTAAATAATATGTATTAAAATTCTCAAAGGAGCCACCCTTTGCTTTGTCAAAAAATAACATTTTTATTACATAATTCCATAGATCTTGTTTCATTTATTTGATGTCTTCTGTGCGTATATAAAATATAGAAAGTAGTAGACAAAACATTGAATGAGAGGGTGTATCTAAACTTTTGACTAGTAGTATATGTGTCTTCTATCTGCAGGTTAAGGCACTGGCAACCCAGATTCAGCTGTGATTGTAGTAACTTTTTAAAACTGTAAAAGCGCAGGACACATACAGTTCAATTAACTTACCATAAATAAGTAGTACTTACTTGGCCACTGCAGTAAAAGCCAGTTCTACATTTACTCCGGTCTTGGCACTAGTCTCCATGAAAGGCACGGAGTATTCCTTTGCACACACACACAACACATAGTATTGAATCAGAATGTATAATGTGGTGATTTTTAAGAAGAGCATTTGAACACACAGATACTTACCCTGGCTAGTCTCTCCCCCTCCTCTCTCCTGATGGCCCGCTCACTGTTCATATCCGCCTAACCACAACAATGAAAATAAAGAAAAACTATGTAAGGAACCCATATTACATTACCAACATGATACAGGCTTCTGCTACTGGATAAAGACTGCCCTCTACTGTTTCATTTGAGTACTACTTCAAATTTAGAAATGATTAGGATTTCAAAGATTTCTAGAAGAGTGTGGACAAAACCAGGACTAAGACTAAAACAGAACTAAAGCAGGACTAAGCCAGGACTAAACGGGACTAAACCAGGACTAAACCAGGACTAAAATCAGGACTCAACCAGGAGTGAACCAGGACTAAACCAGGACAAAATCAGGACTAAACCAGGAGTGAACCAGGACTAAACCAGGACAAAATCAGGACTAAACCAGAACTGAACCAGGACAAAACCAAGACTAAACCAGCACTAAACCTGGACAAAATCAGGACTAAACCAGGACTAAAAAAAACCAAAAAAAAAAAACCAACTGAACCAGGACTTAACCAGGGTTAAACCAGGACCAGGTAATGGAGATTTAATGGTGCACTATGTAAACACCTGCCATAGAGATTTATTGCATTGTCTGTTTGTGTGGCATTAAACAAACAGTTGAGATAACCCAACTTTAACACCATACTGTGGAACATTCTAGGCAAAGCAATAAAATCTCCACAGAGACAGGCAGGTGCCAAACTCTGTACCAGAAAAAGTGACATTGTGCACCTTTAACACTGTAGAGAATAATTGTGTTTAACTGTTGTATAACACATGCAGTGGGGGGCTTATGTGGTCATGCTGTGAGCTGTTTAAAGTTGAGTCCTGCTGCTCCTTTAGTGTGTACTTCCTGCTTCCCACTCTCACCTTGTTACCTAGCAACATGATGACGACATCACTCTGTGCGTACTCATGGATCTCTGTGAGCCAGGCCTGAAACACAGCAGCAGCAAAAACTGTTTGGAACATGTCAAAATTATGTTTACTTGTTTTTTTTTGTGTTTTTTTTGGTGCTTTCCACTTGGGGTTGCCAGATCGTATAACTAAAACCAGTTTGTATTAAAGCAAAAAGGGTGCTCTATGATGTGATGTGTCCTCTAGGACTACATGACAAATCGCAATCAAATCGAAATCACAATTTGAATGGACACATTTGGGAAATCACAAGAGTGCAATTGGAAATTCAATCATTTCCTCCACAAACTCCAAAGTCCCCTGTGTTATTCTGCATAAAAATTACTAACCCTGTAGTTTAGATCTGTATGAACATGTTCTGAAATTCTTGCATTAGTTTGTCAGTTCAGATTTCAGACTGTTTTATAATTCTTTTGGACATGTTTAAAATGTGAACTTTGAACAGAATCCTATTATTAAAACATAAATCACAAATCTAACCAGAATTAGATATTTTACCAAATCGTTCAGCCTTGTCATAGCTACCTTTATCTATAATAGTAGTTTTAGTACTACTTGACTAATTTATTGTACAGTGTAACAGTACTCTTGAGTAAAAGTTTTGGTTACTCTTGCGTCTAAAGTCTAAAGTGACAAAAGCTTTATGTTGACAATATGAAATGATTTGAACATATGTGTTTCTTGCAGTGCTCCTTCAGATATGATTTAGTTTGTCTCATGTTTGTGTCTGTCCTACTTTGTAGTTCTACTTGAGTAATAGTACTTTGACTTAACAGTCTTGAATGAAGAATCCTGCATACTCACTCGGATGTTGTCAAAGGAGGATTTGCTGGTGATGTCGTAGAGCAGAAGCAGGGCTGTGCAGACAAATACAAAACAGTAAAATTCATATACAAGGTTATAAATTCAGGGTGCATAATGTCACTTTTCAGGTGGAGGGTCAGCCATGTGCTTGTTTCTATGGGGATGTCATTGCTTTGTCTAGAATGTTCCACTTTAAGGCATTAGACTTATCAGTCTCCATTGACACTTCCAAGTAGGGAGAGCTACCAGGTCAATTTACAGGTTGGATCTGTGGAGAGGCAACCACTCATAACAATATACACTATATTGCCAAAAGTATTCACTCACCCATCCAAATAATGTAAATCAGGTGTTCCAATCACTTCCCTGGCCACAGGTGTTGTTCTGCCCCAGCGGAGAAAGAATATTTTTGTTTTGAGTTTATCTGTTTTGTCTACTCTGAGCTACCTTAGCCGCCATATTGTTCTAGACTTTTCAACTGTTCTGTTACTTGCCACTGTTTTAACTGTTTTACTGTTTGTCATCTGGCCCATGAAAATATCTGTAAGTATTGTAGTATTATAAGATGTTAATTTATTCTGTAAACTCTTATGAGGTATTTTAAGTTGTTTTACCCTTGAAATTCATGCTAAACTAAAAGATGCTAATAGCGCTAGCATGTCTATGGGAATTTCCATTGCTGTTAGCATCATGCTAACCGCTTGTTTTATAGATGTTTTTAGGAAGTCCAGCTAAAGTTAAGCTATTGTTATGCATATATTAAATTGTATTATGCTGCTTCACATTGTTTTATGTAGCTCTGTATTTCCTGTGTTCATTTAAATGTGAAAACATATTGCAATACGCATTTATTTTTTGTATGTTACAGTTTTACAGTCAACTCTTCAGTAAATGTCCAAAACAGCAAGAGGCTTCCTGGGTGTTTATTGCAGAAACTGTTCGCTATCTGTAAAGCTGGTTCCTAAACACTAGTGGAGGCAGAATAGGTGTATTAAATCAAGCACCTGGGCCTGCAGACTGTTTCTACAAACATTTGTGAAAGAATGAGTCGCTCTCAGGAGCTCAGTGAATTCCAGCGCGGTACTGTGATAGGATGCCACCTGTGCAACATGTCCAGTCATGAAATTTCCTCGCTCCTAAATATTCCACAGTCAACTGTCAGTGATATTATAACAAAGTGAAAGTGACTGGGAACGACAGCAACTCGACAGCAACCCACGTAAACTGACGGGGTGGGGTCAGCAGATGCTGAGGCGCATAGTGCGCAGAGGTCACCAACTTTCTGCAGAGTCAATCTCTACAGACCTCCAAACTTCATGTGGTCTTCAGATTAGCTCAAAAACAGTGCGTAGAGAGCTTCATGGAATGGGTTTTTATGACCGAGCAGCATCCAAGCCATACATCACCAAGTGCAATGCAAAGCGTCGGATGCAGTGGTGTAAAGCACACCGCCACTGGACTCTAGAGCAGTGGAAATGAGTGCAAAGTTTGGTGGAGGGGGGTTATGGTGTGGGGTTGTTTTTCAGGAGCTGGGCTTGGCCCCTTAGTTCCAGTGAAAGAAACTCTGAATGTTTCAGCATACCAAGAGATTTTGGACAATTCCATGCTCTCAACTTCGTGGGCACAGGTTGGAGATGGCCACTTCCTTTTCAACATGACTGTGCACCAGTGCACAAAGCAAGGTCCATAAAGACATGGATGAGAGAGTTTGGTGTGGATGAACTTGACTGGCCTGCACAGAGTCCTGACCTCAACCCGACAGAACACCTTTGGGATGAATTAGAGCGGAGACTGAGAGCCAGACCTTCTCGTCCAACATCAGTGTGTGACCTCACAAATGCGCTTCTGGAAGAGTGGTCAAAAATTCCCATAAACACACTCCTAAACCTTGTGGACAGCCTTCCCAGAAGAGTTGAAGCTGTTATAGCTGCAAAGGGTGGACCAACGTCATATTAAACCCTATGGATTAAGAATGGGATGTCATTTAAATTCATATGCGAGTCAAGGTAGGTGAGCGAATACTTTTGGCAATATAGTGTATGTTTTTCAAGATAGACCATGTGTTTAATTAGAAATCACAATTTAACTGAAATTGCAATTGGAGTTGGCACAATTATCATATTGCTAAGGCTTCAATATTTAGATAATAGAATGTCCTCTGCACAGAACAAAATATCCTGTTTTTATAGAAAAACCCAAACCTCCGATCAAGAGAGAGAGAGATACTTTATTGATCCAGAGTGAAATTCAAGTTTTGCTGCAGCAAACTGTTGTACTTTTGTCCCAACATTTACACTGTGTGTCTCAGTGCAGTTTAACAGGAGGACTGGTAAGGGAGGGTCAGCAGATCCTGTGTAAGAGCCAAAAGTGTCCCTCCTCTGTGTCCTGCAGCATCACAGCAGCCTCCAGAGAGCACCAGGTGAACACAACAGGAAAGGCCTTGTTCTTATTCTGCTCTGGTGTTTCGGCTGGTGATGAAATGGTTCATTCCCTCAAAGTACTTCCTCTGAAGGTCTTTTGCCACATATGGTGGCCTGTTGCATCTCAAATGTCTATATCAAGCTCCTTAGCTAGTCTTTTACATGGTCACCATGTACATGGGAAAACTCATTACAAAAAATCCCTTACTCGTGCCCTTTGAAATGCACATGCTGCACTTGTTAGTTGGTTAAAATCCCATGGTATGATCATAAAAACTGAGCTCAAAATACAAAAACTGCTCAATGTGTGAGCCACAAAAGCAACCAACCACGCCGTTGCCATGGTAGTCAAGTCTATCAGTGTAAAAATGCATAAAAACTAGGAAGAACAAAATTAGACTCTTTTCAAAAATTAGATCCCGTTCCAGTCATTCATGTTAAGGAACCATTCAAAAGAGGCGACTCTTACTGGATCCAGGGTAGAACTAGGTTTCAATTTCACTACATACACAGTACACGTGATACTTCAGTTACCATGGAGGGATAATGCACACGTTAGCAAACACAGCCAAATAAGTTTTAAGATCATCTGAAAACTCAGTCATGGGGACAGATGATTGATAGATAGGTACTTTATTGATTAGAGAGAAACAGAGAGAGATACTTTATTGATCCCAAGGGAATTTCAAGCTCTATTGCAGCATTTACACCGTGCATCCTAGTCGCCAAGACTTATTCTTAATGAGTGCGTTAGAATGACCTTACATTTGCCCTGTAAAACCGTTCACATGGACAAGATTTTGGAGCTCTTTATGAGCTCAAGTCACCCAGCTCATATAAAAAAGGCCATTATAAAGAACGTAGTGGAGGCAGCAGAGAAAACTGTAACTCAGGAGCAGTGCCAAGCCATGTTCAGTCACTACTAATCTGATTTTAATGGGAGAAGAAACTTTTCAGAAGAAGGTGGGCATTCAGGTGCTAGAGGCCTATGCTCGGTGCCACCGCCCACAGTCTTTATTGTGATCCAGGAGGAGGTGTTAAGGCTGGTCTTTGAGCGGCCTGAGCCTGCTCTGTGTGCACGCCTTAGCACTATGCTGTTGGACTTTGGACAGTGCATCCCAAAGGAGGAGACTGGAGCTCTGTTTTCTCAGCAGCTTGTGAGGACCATGAGTTACTTTCAGTGCTCTGCCAATGATGAGCGTGGGCTGAGAGAATATGTGACGCAAGTGAGCAGGGTGAGCATGCTGCTCCAGACCATCTGGAATGCAGACCTGATCACACTGAGGCCATCACTGCTGGAGCTCTTTTCTATTATAGCTTCAACAGAACTCACATATGAGCCCTCCATTGCTTTGGCCTGTCTGGTCCAACACATCCCAGTGGAGATGATCACACAGTTCTTCAAGAGTCAGACAACAAGCCAGAAGGTTAAAGATGCTAACCTGACCAAGGCCCTCTGCAGGATGATAGACTGGCTATCCTAGCCTCTGGCCCACAAAGTTGACATCTGGGTGATTGCACTAGTGAGAGGACTGGCTGCAGTTCAGAAGTTCACTATACTTATTGATGTGACCCTGCTGAAAATGGAGCTAGTATTTAATCGGTTGTAGTACCCCATAGTGCATCAGGGAGCACTGGAGGTGCTGTCACACATGCTCTTGAGCTTCCAACACTCTCCAGAAGCCTTTCATTTGGTTGTTCCTCGTGTGGTTCCATTCCATCCTTGATGGACTCACCTTCCAAAACCTGGAGAAGATGAAATCAGGTTTCTGTTGAGTCAAAATGCTTGGAGCTCTCAGTCCGGCTCTTTTGATCCAGGTTTTCTGAGACCATCTGGGAAATCTGAGACTGGCAAAACAGGCCTGGTCAACCTGGGGAATACCTGCTTCATGAACAGCATCCTGCAGGCACTCTTTATGGCTCCTGATTTCAGAAGAAAAAAAGTTTTGTCTTTAAATCTCCATGGCTCAGAAAAGCTCATGAAAAAGCTTCAGTTACTGTTTGCTTTTCTTGAACATACTCAGACGGCAGCATACGCATTTCCAAGGATTTCTTGGTGGCCTCTCAGCCTCCCTGGTTTAACGCTAGGTCCCAGCATGACTGCTCTGAAGGACCTCAGGTTTGTAGTCCAGTTGCATGAAGAGGAGAAGATCCTGCAGGCATCTGACTGCAGAAAGGCCAATGGCAGAGGTTTAATAGAGAAGAGCTTTGGTAGGAAGCTGCTATCCAGGATCCGCTGTATGCATTGTAACAGCATGTCGGAGAAAGAAGAGCCTTTAACAGAACTGCCATTAGCCTTATGTCCTTCTGCCACCTCTGTGCCCAATCCCATCAATTATTTCCTGGCACCAGACGTCCTTGAAGGAGCTGCTGTTGTCAAAGACAATAAACTCTTCCAGCAGGAAAAGGAGCTGAAAGCCTGGACCCAAGCCTCCAGAAACTCAGGTTCCACCAGAAGTACTTGAGCTCATGGAGCTGAGAAAGCCTTCACTGAAGAACAGGAAACCAAAACGTACTGGGACAAAAGCGAGAAGAGGAAGAGGAATCATAATAGGAGTTGGCATAATTGTCAGTTACAAGATCACCTTCTCCAGTTTCATCTATACAGCACAAATCGAGAAGAACCTTAAAATTACTGATTCTTTTTGTCAGACAGCAGGGGAAGCTTATGCCCAAGGGAACTGTGCCAATGAAACACAGGCTATAGACTTAGCAGCAGTTTATAGAATTGTTAGGTGTATATTTCCATGTTGCAAATTAGTGTTTTAAATATTCTGTTTAAATGTATGTTATATTGTTATGCATAGCTTTTTCTGTTATATATTATTTCATTTCATATTATTTCATATTATATTATATTATATTATATTATATTATATTATATTATATTATATATAAATAAAAAATAATATTTCTTCACTTCTTCAACCAGTAATTAGTCAGTGGTTGTCAACAGATGATTCTGATAGTTATTATGGTGGGTGATATGATACTGACAAAAAAAACAAATCAATATTATTTTCTACTGCCCTAGAGACAATATGAAACACGCTTGTGATTGGTTACTGTACAAATCATGAATGGAGTGTGCAATTAACCCCAAAAGTTTACAGATTACAAACACTTATTCAAAATATTGCAGTTTTTTTCTTTAGCTCTTTTTGCTGAATAGCTTTTATGATTACCTCTGTGCACAACAATGAATGGCAAGCTTAGTAGTGTTAGCGTCACTACTTCCTGTCCAACTTTTGCAGTTATGTTAAAATTAATAAATACTTAAAGGTAAGGCAGTGAAGGGCACATTGTGGATGTGTGCCACTGATGTTGTGAAACACTTTACAAATTATTTTTTAAAGATATTTTTGTGTGTGTCTTAATGGTAATGCTAATTTTAAGGCATAGTCACAGAATATACGTAGTCTTTATTTTTCATTTTAAAGTGTGTCTGACAGGTTCTGAGGATTCTTTCATTTTTACCTAACTGGTGGGGTAACGCATGCTGTAAATATAAATTATAGTTCAACTTTACTAACCAAAAAGCAATTTGCGAAGAAAAGTTGAAAAATAGTTGAAAACACATTTTTCTGGTTTAAACATGACTTCAACAAAATAAAGTTTTCTTATAGTTTTATTTGTTGTATAAAAAAAACCTGTGCACATTAGATGAGTTTTGGCCCAGTGTAGTACATGGTTGCTTGATAACAGTTATGGAATTCCCAGGAGTGATGTAATGATTTTCAACCAGGAAGTAAAAAGTAAACCTAAAAACTGGGCAAAAGACAATGTCATTTTATTTGAGTAAAATCTTCAGTATAATGGGCTTCACTGTTTTTTTTGAAGAATGGGTAGTCTAACCTGTAATAGGCACTTTAATAATTTTTTAAAAAGTAAGTATTAGCTTTGAGACACAGCTAGCGCACCGCTGTGTACACACAAGTCTAATCTAGTCAAGTCAAATCTAAGTCTAAGAATATTTTTAAGTCTTATCTTCAACCAAAAGATGAATGGTTGATTTGTGTGTTTGTTGACATTATGTTACTCGTATTATGAAGGTCAGAACCCATTGCTCCCTGGGTCCCTTGAGGGCCTAAACCAGCAGCAGACCGCATACTTGTCCAAGAAAAAAACAACCACTTAGACCAACAACAAGCATTTACAACTATTAAACCACATTTTTTAACTCTAGCAATACTGACTAGTGTTGTCAAAAGTATCGAAAATCTGATACTAATCAATACTAAAACTAGTATCGAAAGTACATATTCATTTGAGCAGGTATTGATACTAAAAAAAAAGTCCCATTCACAGGACAGAAATGAACCTTTCCTGAGTAGCTTTAGAATGATCTTGAGTTGTATCAGAACAAGTATAAGAGCTCAGCCTAAATCTGCAGGGTTTGCATACTAAACATGTGTGAATTAAACAAAACACAACTACAGGTCTGTTTGTGATGAGGAAACTACATTAGAACATAGATCAGCAAATCTAATCACAATTGCAATACTTGAGATTTTTCTTTTCTAGCACTAAAAAAAGCTGTAACTGAATGAATGCAAGATAGATAAGGTAGGCCTGTGCGAATCGAATCGTGAATCGTGAATCGAGTTTTTTATAAAAAAATCGAAGATTTTTTTGGGGGGAAATCGCCCAGCCCTAAGATAAGGCCATACTAGTGTAGAACATTAAAGACAAAGCAGGTTGTGTGGTCCTCACCGTGTGCGTCTCTGTAGTATGCATGTGTGACACTCCTGAAGCGCTCCTGCCCTGCAGTGTCCCAGATCTGAAACACAAACACACACATTTTAGTGATCTCTCCCAGGTCCTATTCAAACCCTCCTTATAGTTAGCAGTAAGATTCTGTCCAATGCTCCGCCTACAAAACATTAAAAGTTAACATGGTGATCTAAATATGTTATGTGTTTACCATTAATGCCCATTAGAACTGTAATACTCCCTCTTTAAAGGAATTATTAGGAACTATTCTACTGTATCACTGATTAAGAGAAATATAATGTGAAAAGTACAGAGCAGTGGGTGTGCGTGGGGGACTGGAGAAAACAGGAATTTTCAAGTTACTGTATGATAGCGAAAAATCCCGCAGACCGGTGGTCTTACTTGCAAAATGTGACATTTATTAGGTCCTAATAAATATAATAAATCTCACATTTTGCAAGTAAGACCACCAGTGCGCAGGATTTTTCTCTATGTTCTGCGGCTGCTCCCTCTCCTCCAATGCACCCGTCTCAAAAAATTGATATGCGAAGTTCTCATTCTTTTATAAGTTACTGTATGATGTCTTGGGTACAGTAGAGCAAACTCAAACATGCCTGAATCCCACTAAATACAACTTCAGAGGGCCACTGAGAAGGAAACAACTATAACATGGTTAAAAGCTCTGAAAGTTTTGCAGAATAGGTCTGCTGTAATAAGGGGAGCTGTACACTGACCTGGAGCTTGACTTTGACGTTGTCCACAGTTACCACTTTATTCTGGAAAAAATGCAAAAAATAAAATTCTTAGTGACATATGGTTTGGTAACTGATCCAAAGAGTTATATAAAATTCCTGTCCTCAAATCATACAATTCTAGAATGTGAAGACTTCCTATTTAAAACTGCTGATACTTTGCAGCTGAAGTCTTCAACATTTCCTGAGGAAGGTGAAGCTAACTAGAGGCATTTCTCTGTTTGAAGCTCTGTTACTCAAATTAGACTTTAACCTGGGCTTTGTTTTAACCCAACCTGACCAGAACTACAACAGGTGAGCCGATTTGTGCTGTTAACAAGTCCCTCTCAAATACAGTCACAACGTAGCTAGTATCAGTTTTTCATTTAGTCACTCTCAGCTTTTTGTTGAACTCAAACTCCTAAACAGGACCATGAACACTCAGACTGATCACAAGCTCCTGAAAATGTGCTCTTTAAATCCATTTAGTATTTTTTTCTTGTGTTTACAGATTAAAAACTTATCAGGCAGTATTTGCTAATGTGAAGGGGAACAACCCTTATTCCAACATACCGCTACTCCAACAGACCCCCACCCCGACATTCCATCATTCCGACAACCCTCCATTCCGACATGCCCCCATTCCGACACTTTTTGATGCCGCCATTCCGACACATTTTATGTCGCCATTCTGACAACTTACTCAAAGTGTGGAGCGTCACCTTTTTTGCCTGAACCAGGACTGAACCAGGACTAAACCAGGACTAAACCAGAACTGAACCAGGACTGAACCAAGACTAGACCAGGACAAAACCAGGACAAAACCAGCACTAAACCAGGTCTAAACCGGGACTAAACACGGACTAAACCAGTACTAAACCAGGTCTAAACCAGAACTGAACCAGAACTGAACCAGAACTGAGTATCGGGATGGGTCCGGAAGTGCACTCAGCGTAGACTGGTGACCACAGGCGAAAGGACCGGCGAAAGAGCTCCATGCTCCACGGGGCTAAGCGCAGCCATCGCCCGATCGCACTTTGCAGACACCCTACTCCGGGGGATTGTATTTTTGACAGTAGAGTCACGTCTGTGAATTTGTATTCGTACTGAAGAAAGTGTAATCGTAAATTTTAATTTTGTGATTGCAATTCTTGATGCCGTAACTTTTTAATTCGTATTCTGATGGATAATATACACACAATACATTTTATTTACGACTGGACTCATTCGAGAGTTTACAAATATTTATTTTATGCTCAACTACAGCCACCCCTCCTTGAACCGCCACCTTAACGCGGTGGAGGGGTTTGAGTGCCTGAATGATCCCTGGAGCTATGTCATTAGGGGCTTCATGCCCCTGGTAGGGTCACCCAAGGCAAAAAGGTCCTGGGGGACGGGTCAGACTAAGAGCGGTTCAGAAGCCCCTATGATGAGAAACACAGCGAGGCCAGTTACGTCACCCGGATTGGCGTTATCGGGGCTCCACCCTGGAACCAGGCCTGGGGCCACCAGCCACCAGACAGGAAGGTTGAGGTTGAGCATTACTGACTAGATATAGTCGACCTCACCTCCACACACAGCTTGGCCTCTGGAACCCAACTCCTTGAGGGGGGCTGGACTCTCCATTTCTCTGGCGTTGCCTACAGCGATGGGCAGGTGTGGGCCTGCTCATTGCCCTACAACTCAGTCTCCATGTGTTGGAGTTCACCCCGGTGAACGAGAGGGTCACGTACCTGCGCCTTCGGGTCAGGGACAGGTCTCTCACTGTTGTGTCGGTCTACGGGCCGAACAGCAGTGCAGAGTACCCAGCCTTCTTGGAGTCCCTGGGAGGGGTACTGGACAGTGCACCAACCGGGGACTCTGTTGTTCTACTGGGGACACCCACGTGGGCAACGACAGTGACACCTGGAGAGGGGTGATTGGGAGGAACGGCCCCCTGATCTGAACCCGAACGGTGTCGTGTTCTTGGACTTCTGTGCTAGCCATGGTTTGTCCATAACGAACACCGTGTTCGAATACAAGGGTGTCCATCAGTGCACGTGGCACCAGGACACCCTAGGCCGGAGGTTGATGATAGACTTTGTTGTCGTGTCATCTGACCTCTGGCCGCGTGTCTTGGACATTCAGGTGAAGAGAGGGGCAGAGCTGTCAACCAACATGGGGACATGGAGACTGAGTGGGCTTTGTTCTCGACCTCTATTGTCGACGCGGCCGCTCGTAGCTGTAGTCGTATCGGGCCTTGTTGGCTCGCGGGACTCCTGAGGCAGCTGACAGGTACCGGCGGGCCAAGCATGCTGCAGCCTGGGCAGTATCAGAGGTAAAAGCACGGGGGTGGGAGGAGTTCGGAGAGGCCATGGTAAGGTTTATTCCAGGGTACTGGAGAGGAGAATCCGACCGATGGTCGAACCTTGGATTCAGGAGGAGCAGTGTGGTTTTTGTCCCGGCTGCATAACACTGGACCAGCTCTATACTCTCCATCGGGTGCTTGAGGGTTCATGGGAGTTTGCCCAAACAGTCCACATGTGCTTTGTGGATCTGGAGAAGGCATTCGACCGTGCCCCTCGTGGGGTCCTGTGGGGAGTGCTCTGGGAGTATGGGGTCCGGGGCTCTTTGCTAAGGGCTGTCTGGTCCCTGGGGTGAAGGAAGCCTGGGAGTCCCTGCTTAGGCTGTTGCTCCCGTGACCCGGCCCCGGATAAACAGAAAATGGATGAATGGATTTCCCAAATATGCACAGATTTCTATCCTACGCACACGAATATTTCTGAAAGCTTTCGTACTCCATACATACAGCTCATTCTAGTAAGCCCACATATTTTTAATAATCACCTTGTTTGTCAGAATGGCGGAATGTTGAAAAAAAAAAAAAGCTTAAGTGCCGCCACTCTGACCAAAAAAAAAAATGTCGGAATGCAGGGATGTTTGATAAAAAATGGAAATGCCTCCACTCGGACAATTAGACGTCAGTGTCGGAGTGACGGTACGTCGGAATGGCAGCATGTGATCGTGTGCAATGCATTGTTGAACATTCCTCCATAGACATACATGCAGAATCCCATACTTTGCAATGACATCACACTGGGGGTGTTCTACATGTATCTGTATGGCAGCATGTCCAGCTGTTACCATGGTGACACAATGCACAGAGTAGCAAACACAGCCACAAACGTTTTAAGATTGTCTGAAAACTTTACAAAAAAATACAAATTGGATTTAAACACCGCATTTTCAGGAGTATGTGATCAATACGAGTGTTCATGGTCCTGTTTAGACAAACAAGGTGAGAGTGACTAACTGAAAAACTGTTGGCTAGCATGTGGCTGTAATGTTATTTGAGAGGGACTTGTTTAACAGCACAAATCAGCTCACCTGTTGTAGTTCCAACTAAGTCAAAACTCAGATTAGAGTCTAACTTGAGTAACAAAGCCTCAGACAGAGCAGAGCCCACAGTTAGCATAAGACCCTCAGGGAATGTTGATGACATCAGCTGCAGAGTGTCATGGATTTGAGAATGTTGTGCTGTCCCATGAACGAAACTGTTCACACTTGTTTTTGCTTCATCTTGGTGCTCACCGTGAAGCCGATACCCACTGTCGCGGAGAAGGAGCCGGGGATGAACTTCCCCTGATCGAACTGCACCAAGAGAGAGGTCTTCCCCACTCCACTGTCGCCCACCAGGATGGTCTGAAACACACACACAGATAACACTTACATGTGTAGCAGAAGATAACAATGCTGAGCTACAGTAAGATAGAGCTTATGTATCTTATTATTGGCTGCTAAGAAAACCATAAGTGCAAATTATAAAAAAAAAAAAAAAAAAAAAAAAAGGTACAACACCATCTGTAGCTGAGTGGAAAGGGTGAAACATAAGCCCAATTTGCTTAAAGAACACATACTGTGTCTGAGTCTGCTCTATAGTCATAATCTGTGACACCATGTATCATTATGTTATAAGATACTACTGTAGCCACAGCTGCCTGGGGCAGACTGACACAAGCGAGGCTGCCAATCAGCACCATTGGCGCCTCACATTCGCACACACACCACTTTCATACCAGGCAATGTGGGTGGGGAAGTGTATTGCCTAAGGACACAACAACAGTTTCTGCCACTGGCATCTCACTGTGGCTCCAGGTGTTCCCAACGGTTTCCCATCCAAGTACTGACCAGGTTCCGCCCTGCTCAGCAAGAGATGTGACAAGATCAGGCTTTGACAAGGAGGTTTGGAGTTTTTTTTAAATTTATTTTATTTTATTGTTAAGGTTAAGGTACACTTTTAGGTCCCCCATAGGAAAATGAGTCTTCTGCATCCATCAGTGCTGCTAGAGCAACCTGTTAGGAGCAGTGGGAACCACCTCCAGATCTCATGAAAAAATCTAAAATAAATTTTTTTGTTACAAAATACAGCACTTGATTGAAGCTATGGTCTTGTGTTTGCTGTGCTTCGTGAGTCATTATCCTGCGTCACTTCAGACATTTTCTCCCCACAGTCTCATCTGGTGCAGTGAGTCACACAGCAGCAGAGGTCACCTTTAAATACACATGCACGACCAGTGTGACAGTCAGGCTATAGTAGTGACACTCAAGTACACATACACACACCCACACCTACACATACACACACACACACACACACACACGCACACACCCACACACGCACGCACGCACACACACACACACGCACACACACCCACACACGCACGCACGCACACACACATACACACACACACACACACACACCCACACACGCACGCACGCACGCACACACACACACACACACACACACACGCTGCTCACTGGGCTTCATTCACAGGATTGAGAGAGAACTGGTTTAAATCTAAAATGCATCTTTGATCTCTACCTAAAGCCCAGCTCCTGCAGCCAACCATGAGCCAGTGCTAGTGCAGCCTCTGCAGCTCAGGGAGGGAATTCTGGAGGTTCTGAGCCCCACATGAGGCATGGCCTGTCCATAAACTGAGCATGAAAACAAATGAACTAAAATTTATTTCAATAGGTTTTCGGCAAATAGCTTTTTCAACAAAAATAAAAGGTAACATGCGCTCCCGTGCGCCTTAGACGCACAATTAATTCCACAACTTGTGCGCTGTTTTTTACTGTTTTTAACGCGAGCTCTTTTATTGGCATTGACACATCTATTGATGATTTATGTACTGGTTTTAATTCTGCTTGTAAAACAGCATTGGACATTGCGGCCCCAATAAAGCCGAGGCCGTTAAAACCCAAAGTTGAGCCTTGGTTGAGTGACATCACACGCGCTGCCCGACGTGAGAGTAGAAAGGCTGAGAGAAAGTGGAAGAGAGATAAGCTACAAGTATCGTTTCAGATAGTGAAGGACACCTGGCGTTCCTACCAAGAAACTGTTAGGGCAGCTAAGAACAGGCATTTCTCTGATATTATTGCTTCTAATGTTAATAACTCTCGGGTGCTATTTGAAACAGTTAAAACTGTTCTCAATGCCCAACAACACCATTATCCAGAGGCCTCCCCAAAACTTTGTGAGGACTTTTTGAATTTTTTCATTGGTAAGGTTGCTTCTACTAGGGCGATGATTAGTCCCCCCCAGTATGATCCTGGCATGCCTGGTTTTTGCTCTGTAGTTTTTGATTCATTTGAACCTGTAACCTTACCTTTTTTAGAAAAAGTTCTTGATCAAATTAAACTTTCTGGCTCCCCTAATGATGTTCTCCCCCCACGTCTTTTTAGAGAGGTTTTTCCCCTATTGGCACCCCAGGTCCTTTCAATTCTAAATGAAAGCTTGGCCAGTGGAGTTGTGCCCACATGTTTTAAACATGCAGTAGTACAACCCCTGTTAAAGAAACCCAACCTGGACTGCTCTGAGCTCACCAACTACCGACCAATCTCTAAGCTCCCTCTGCTGTCCAAAGTACTGGAAAAAATTGTATATCTTCAATTGACCTCTTTTTTAAATGAAAATAATATCACAGAAATTTTCCAGTCAGGTTTTAAAAGTGGACACAGTACAGAATCAGCTTTGTTAAGGGTTTTTAGTGATATCCTTCTGGCCTGAGACACTGGTAACACTGTAACTCTGGTGCTGTTGGATCTAACCGCGGCCTTCGATACAGTGGACCACCAGATTTTATTGTCTCGCTTGGAGCATTGAGTGGGCATTAGGGGTGTGGCCTTATCCTGGTTCAGGTCCTATTTGGCCAACCGTAGTTTTACCGTTCATGTTGGTGATGCTGTGTCCTCCCTGGCCCCCCTATCCTGTGGAGTGCCCCAAGGGTCGGTACTCGGGCCTCTACTCTTTTCAATTTATTTGCTGCCTCTTGGGTCAATTCTCCGAAAACATAGGATAGGATTTCACTTTTATGCAGATGACTGCCAGTTGTATGTCCCTTTGAACAAGTCTGATTCTCTTGTGAAGTGCTTGGATGAAGTCAAGGCATGGATGGCTTCCAACTTCCTTCACTTCAATGAGAAAAAAACGGAGGTAGTGTTGTTCTCTCCAAGTGATGCTGCTGTGGTTCCTCCTACTGAATTGGGTTCCTTATCCCAGGCTGTGAGCCCAGTAGTGACAAACTTAGGCATAAAAATGGACTATGGTTTTAAACTTGATGCCCAAATTAGCTCTGTGGTGAAGACCAGCTTTTTTCAGTTGAGGCAACTGGCCAAAGTGAAACCGATTTTATCTCGCCACAATTTTGAAATTTTAATCCATGCTTTTATTACCTCTCGTTTAGATTACTGTAATTCACTCTACACTGGTCTTAGTAAAACCTCCCTTTCCCGCTTACAGCTGGTGCAGAACGCAGCCGCTCGTCTTTTAACAGGCTCACGTAAATTTGACCACATATCCCCCGTCCTTCAGTCACTTCACTGGCTTTTAACACAGTTGAGAGTTGACTTTTTACCTGCATTTGTATTGTTTTATTCTTGTTCCTGTCACTGTACCTGTCGATGTTTGTTATTTATTGTGTACAGCACTTTGGTCAACTGTGTTGTTTTAAAGTGCTTTAGAAATAAAGTTGAGTTGAGTTGAGTTAACATGGTGATCTGCGCTATGTGTTAACAATGAATACCCCACTGAAGACAGTGAGAACCCAGGTCCACTTGTGATTGTATTCCCAGGAAACATACAGTTCCTTTAAAGCTAGTGTGGGGTCCGGTGCTTGTTTGTCTCCAAGGTGATGTTATTGCTTTGTCGATAATGTTTTACAGTATGGCATTAAACTGATCAAACTAGCATTTATTCCATTGTGGTGTTTGTTTTTATTGCTTTACTGAGTGACTGTTAGTGGGTCTTAGAGCCGCTGTTGTCCTTATGTAATAGTAATGTAATGTAATAGTTATGTGTGTTGTGGCTGGGAGCTACAGTCCACAGTTGCCTTGGTAACAGAGGTCAAACCCCTCTGGAGACAAGAGGCCATTAGAGACAAAGCACAGACGCTCAGGAAATACAAGCATATAGTTCATTTGAAAGATGATATTGTTTTCTTTTGATTGTCCACTAATCAAACTCTAAAATCAAACCTCCCTGTCCACAAATGCTAAAAGGGCTTTGGCTTCTGCACAAACCTCAGTGCTGCTCTGTGGGCACTATCACACCAGCGGGTGCACGCCAAGGAAGATTCTCATGAGCTTGTGAACTCACAAATATCACAAGAGTCCTTCTTGCTGTGCAGGGTTCTGTTTGAGCTCAGGTAGGAGGGAGCCTTTGGAGGCAGGGTCCCGTGCATTTGAGAAACAGCCATGAATTCCACTGTGTGATCAAAATAATCCCCTCAAACACTATGACGCTAAAGTTTGTGAAAAAAACTCCCTGACATTACTGGATCAGCAGTCACGCTGTGTGTGCTAATGAGGAAAGAGTGAAAAACAAAACATTGATTTATCTAAGAAACACTTACCGTGTGTCAATACTCCGCCAATGCTGTAATGGTGCATTAGTGAACAGTTAATGGGTCGTTAGCATCACACTGTGAAGCTAACCACTTTCTGAAGGCACAAACAGTGGAGAAAGCTGTTAAAAGCTCCAGTCATTCAGCGAGTTATGGACAGATAAAAAAACTAATGAGACTTCTCAACACTTTTCAGTTTGTTTGTCCATTCATCCTTTTGTCTTCTACATTTCCAGCCTTATTCATTCATATTTTAAGAGAGGTGTTGTTCATATCTGCAAAATTTAAAGGTGCACTATATATAGATAGATAGTCTTACACATAAAGGCTCTTTTCTGCTACACTTTTGTACATAAACAGATCTGTGCGTTCCTAGTAACTCGTCACTGCATTTATATTTCCAAACATTTCTAATGTCAAGGCTGTGTTCTGTTATATAACCTACAGAGGGCGCTAACAGCCAGAACTCTCCAAAATGGATGAAATAGACCAACAAATAAACAAACTAGTCACTTTCAAAAAGTTTAGCTTCCACTGTTGAGCAGTGTTCACTACTGCCCCTAGTGGTCAGCTTATGTACAGCTCCAGTGCTGTTCTGAAGAGATGGACCAGATTAGAGATAGAACCACAGACGGACAGAAGTCTCCACATGTATCCGTACAGAACATAGAGCACGAATGACAAACATCTCCACAGAGACAAGTAAGCGGCACACTCTTCAACAGAAAAGTTACATAGTGTACCTTTATATGCGGAGAACTGGATTGTATTGTGAGAGAAGAACGCACTAATTGCAGGTTTGTGTTATTAAAGGGCCTGTTTTGTGATTGATGCTCTAATGTTGTTTCCTCATCACAAACAGACCTAGAGTTGTGTTTTGTTTCATTCACACATGTTTAACGCACACACCCAGCAGATTTAGTTTTTCTCTCAAACTGAAAACACTCCTTGTGATGTCATGTGGTAATACAGGAAGTGTTCCGCTGTGTTTTTAAACTCCATACGCCTTCAGAGAGAGAGAGAGAGAGAGAGAGAGCTGCTTTATTGACCCAAGGGAAATTCAAGTTTTGGTGCAGCAAACTAGAATTATTCACAAGATTCACTGGAAATATTTGAATAATTTCAGCCCTGGAATTGCCAATCTCGACTGAACTCAAGGTAAAAGGAGCTGTTCACTTAAAAACTACCACTACATGACATCACAAGGTGGAACAGAGCATTTTGAGCTTTGGAGATGTAGACAGACTAATGGGTTACTCATCTGTGAATGAAACAAAACACAACTCCAGGTCAGAACATGACTTAAAGCTCACAAGAGTCACTTTTGTGCAATACAGGACCTTAACAACCCTAATAAATAATGACAAAACAAAATGAAATAAGTAAATGAATGAATACTAAATGAAAAAGAGAACAGAGAGGGGGGTGTGAGGAGAGATGTAGGCCACTGCAGGCTTAGAGGAAGCACTCAGAGGGGCTGTCAGCTTAAAATCTTATGGAAGGAAAACCTCAGATCAGAGACCATTTTTCATATATCTATTTTTTCCACTTTTTTTGACAGAATATTATGCTGGATGCCCTTCCTATTTCAAGCCATCTGGAGAAGGGGTGCAACATATTGTAATATTATCAATATCGCAATTGACATTGAGAAAAAGATAACATTTTCTAGCTAACATGCATTTACCGTTTTTACTATGGCAACTGTCCTACCTTTTTATCATTCTGACACCCACGAGGATACTAGGTTAAAAATAATAATAATAATAAAAAAAAAGAAAAAAAAAATATATATATATATATATGCGCGTATGAATGTTTATTTATTTAACAGAACAGAGTATATTAAAGGGTTATAATTTTGCTCTACTGTGTTTTTAAACTCCATATACCTTCACTAGAATCATCTGGATGATTTCAGCCCTAGAATTTCCAATCTCTTTCTCCCCTTCTCTCTCTTCCTCTCTTCCAGTCTCATCTGAACTAAAGGTAAAAGGAGCTGTTAAACTACTGCTTCATGACATCACAAGTTGGAACAGAGCATTTTGAGTTGTAGTGATGTAGACAGTGTTATTCAAACAGGTGTGAATGAAACAAACACAACTCCAGGTATGTTACAACATTCTAGCAAGCTCAAAGCTCACAAGAGTCATGCCTGTACAAAGTTCTGTTTACATGTATAAATTGGTACATTGGTACATGCCTTTATTGTCTCTTGTATATTTGATTTTGTGTTTATCACTTATTTTTCTATTTTATTTTGATACATTTATTTATATAATTATGTCTTATTCGACACCTGTCTCTTGCTACCTTTTTTGCTATAACAGACAGATGAAGGCTGGCATATGATGCTTTGTTTTTGAAATTAAATCTTGTATCTGTAAACCATTATGTGAAAATAAAGAATCACAAAAAAAAAAAAAAAAAAAAAAGCTCACAAGAGGAACAGAGCCTCAGCCCCAGCACCATGGACAGCAACTGCACCTTCATCTGTCCAACCGTCACTCACAAGTTTTTTATCCTGGCCAATTCTGTTTATTCTATTCATTATTATTATAAAGGTCAAAGAAATGTTTTTTTTTTTAGTTTTTTTTTAGTTTCAGTTTCATTAGCGAGATGCACGCTGAGTGTGTTGTGACAGCACCCTGAAGGGGGAGTGACTTAACGCAGAGAGCAAGAGGAGGGGAGACACCAAAAACAAAAGTGAAATTTATAAAACATGTTAATACGTTGTTTTTGGTGAATATAGCATTTCAAAACAATAAAAGACCACATGGTGATCTAAATATGTGATGTGTTAGCAGTTAATGCCCCGTAGAAGTGTCATACCGCCTCTTTAACAGATGTGAAATGGCCTGTAAACACTGAAATGACACTAAAGTTCCTTCATACAAAACAGAGTCACTGTAGCTCCAGGCAAAACAGCACAGCGCCCTCATTATGTAACAGTGACCCTCATCCGACCATGTGAGGCTGCTCTCAGAGAAGACACGACTGCAAAACCAAGGCAGAACCAAGGCAACACAATACACTATATGTTCACTTGTATCATCAGATGTGGGTAGTACTCCATTACTTTTACTTGAGTAACTTTTTAAAGGGTCTGTATTACACTATTTTCTGATCTATATTATTATATTATTATTAAGTTCTAATGTTGTTTCCTCCTCACAAAAAGACCCGGAATCGTGTTTTGTTTCACACATGTTTAACACACAAACCCTGCAGATTTAGGCTTAGTTCTTCTCTCAAACAGAAAACACTCTGTTCCTTGTGATGTCATGTGGTAATACAGGAAGTGCTCCACTGCGTTTTTAAACTCCATACACCTTCACTAGAATCATCTGGATCATTTCTGCCAGTCTGCACTGAAGTAAAGGTAAAAGAAGATGTTAACTTGAAAACTACTACTACATGACATCACAAGGTGGAACAGAGCATTTTGAGCTTTGGAGATTTCAAACGTGTGTGAATGAAACAAAACACAACTCATGTATTTCATTGGGTAACAACATTCTAACATGGATAAAAGCTCACAAGAGTCAGTTTTGCGTAATAAAGAACCTTTAAAGTCCTTTCAGGTGAAAACAAACACATCTTTGGGGTTGAATTATTTATCCTGACAGAGAAGATGCTGGACTTTGTGCCAATTTTTGTTTCATGTGGATAGGCCCAGTAATTATATGAACCATAAACCAAGTGAACAAATCTGGAATCTGACAGTTATACAGTAAACTCCACCTGAGAATCCTGACCTGTGTCCAGCTCTGTTTAAAATATAGAGATTCTAGAATGTCGTGATGTGGTTGTCGTGATGTATTTTTACGCAGCAAATTCCAGATGTTGCGCGTCCTCGGTGTTGTTTACCTTGTGCACCAGCTCTTCGTTGTACGCGGGCGCAGGGGGGGTCTTCTCGCCCGAACCGTAGCCGCTTTCGGGCTGGATCTCCGGGTACGCCGTGGTGTAGTATGCGGAGATGGGCTCCATTGACTCCATCCGCTCCATCGTGCTGTGCGCTGGTGCTGCTGTTTGGCCGGGGTGGCGTCTGCAGCATCAGCGGCGGTCAGAGCGGTAGTCTGAGCAGCGTCCAGCCGATTCAGAGCCACCCGTCCCCCGCACCGTACTCACCGCCTGTCCGCCTCTCCGGATACAAGCACCGCCCACCCGCCGTGACTCACGAGCCGCGTGCGTGCCTGTGCGTCATGCTATTTATACTCTCCATAATAACCCATAAATAAAGGCCTAAATCAATTTATATATATATATATATATATATATATATATATATATATATATATATATATATATATATATATATATATATATATATATATATATATATATAGTTGATTTAGGCCTATGTACGGTTACAAGTAGGCCTATTGTATGTATTTAGTAATATCTTTTGTTATATAGCAGTAGACATATTAGTTGTAAATGTATGTGCTTTAATTAAAACAGGTCTTTATAATAACAGGCTAATGCAGTAGTGGAAATGTTATACAAATATACACTGGTGTTCAATCAATTACAAAATAAGCCTAAAGCGCAGACATAAGTAACATTACGCTGCATTATGCATCACATCCATGGATCTATACTCGGACCTTCTTATAGGCCACATCTCTGCCCACATCACAGTAACAGCAGGAGGAGGGGCTCACAGTGAATGAAGCCAGTGGGGAATGATGGAGATACTGGCTGAGCCGAGACAGCAGTAGTCCTTGAAATTTAACGGAGTGTGGCTGCAGACCTCCACCCAGAGGACCCTACCCCACACACCTCCACCAGGACACACCTCCACCACATGACCCTCGGCATTTTCATTAGTTTACTCTTTATAAGCAAATGAATGACACTTTTTTAACCAGTCTTTGCCTTAGTTTGCTCTTAAATGTTATCAAAAGCCTGTTTCATGGCAAAAGAGAAATTCAATTCTGTCACTGGACAAAAGTTTGAATGTTTGAATGAAGACGTTTCACAGCTCATCCAAGCGGCTTCTTGTTTTGGTGGACACTGCCTTATATCTGAAGGGAGGAGCTACTCTGAAACTAACACACCTACTTGTGTACAGTTTCTGTTTGTTTGCCAGCTCTTTTGAACTGCACTGAGTGGGGACTGTGCCTGAGTCATATTTGTATAATTGTTGCGGCCCCTCTCACACCTCTAAGGGGGCCTGAATGATTGTGCTGCGAAACATCTTCATTGTAAAAACTTTTGTCCAGTGACAAAATTTAATTTCTCTTTTGCTTTGGATCAGACCTGGATGACTGAGGGATTACACAGACAAAAGCTCATTTCATTTTGTTGCTCTTATCAGCACTTCAAAGATTTATTCATTTCCTGAGTGTCCTGATTTGAAAGTATCTTTGTGTTGTCTCTACTCTGCTCACATAAAGAAATGTAAACATTTCATTGTCAACATGTAACCTACAATTAAATACAAATAACACAGACACATCTGTGTGTGAATGTGTTGCCGTAGGCCCTGTGTCTGGTTAAGATTAGGCACAAATCTGTAATGGTTAAGTAAAGGGTCTCCAACCTGGAGCTTGGGAGCTACCAGTATCTCTCCACTCCCTTCCCAGTAGCTCGCTAAAGGATTTATGATTTATATATATTTCACTGAAAAACTAAAATTTGATTCATTACTATTGTAAATGTGCCATTCTGATGCCTGGCTTTGTGGTGCACTAATACATGGATAATGATTTATGTTTTTTAGACATTTAACTGTACCCCATCTAAGGCTTGTTTTGGCTCTTATATGTTCTAAATTTCTGGCAAACACTAAAATTAGTAGCTCTCTGGCATTCTGATTTTGTGACAGTAGCTCACTGGAGTTTGCATATTCGGGGACAAAACATAAAAATGGGATTTTCAAAGGATAGACAACAAAAATTACCTATAGTCACCTCCAAAAGTATTGGAACAGAAAGGCAAATTCCCTTATTTTTGTTGTTCACTGAAGACATTTGGGCTGAAGATCAAAAGAAGAGTATGAGACAAGAGTTCAGAATGTCAGCTTTAATTTTCTGGTATTTGTATTTAGATGTGTTAAACAACTTAGGATATATCACTGTTTGTATTACACCACAACATTTTAGGTGAGCAAAAGTAAAGGAACAAAAAATCTTAAAGTAAATACAATGTAATATTTGGTGGCAAAACCCTTGCCTGCAATAACTGCCTCAAGCCTATGACCCATCGACATCACCAAACTGTTGCACTCTTCATTTGTGATGTTATTCCAGGCTTTTACCGCAGCTTTCTTCAGTTCTTTTTTGTTTCGGGGGGTTTCTCCCATCAGTCCCCTCTTCAGGAGGTGAAATGCAGGTTCTATCGGGTTAAGGTCAGGTGACTGACTTAGTCAGTCTCAAACCTTTCACTTTTTCCCTCTGATGAAGTTTGGATGCATTTCTCCGTACATTGGCAGACAAAATATTTCTGTATACTTCTGAATTCATTCTGCTGCTACCATCATCAGTTACATCATCAATAAAAATTAATGAGCCTGTTCCAGAAGTGGCCATGCACGCCCAAGCCAGGACATTACCTCCACCATTCTTCACAGAGCTTGTGTACTTTGGATCATGAGCAGTTCCTTTCTTCCTCCACACTTTGGCCTTTCCATCACTTTGGTAGACATTAATCTTGGTCTTATCAGTCCATAGGACTGTGTTCCAGAACTTGTGTGGCTCATCTCTGTACTTCTTTGCACCGATTCTTACTACTGATGAGCATGTTGTGGTATGGCTCTATACTTCTGCTCTCGGAGTTTTCTTCCAACAGTGGATTGTGATACCTCCACCCCTGCACTGTGGAGGTCGTTAGTGATTTGACTTACTGTTGTTTTGGGGTTTTTCTTCACAGCTCGCACAATATTTCTGTCATCAACTGCTGTTGTTTTCCTTGGCCGATCTGTTCGATGTCTGTTACTCAGAACATCAGTAGTTTCTTTCTTTTGCAAGACATTCCAAATTGTTGCGCTTGCTATGTCCAATGTTTGTCCAGTGGCTCTGAGTAATTTTCCTTCTTTTCTCAGGTTCTAAATGGCTTGCTTTTCTCCCATAGACAGCTCTCTGGTCTTCTTTTTGGTTTATGCTCTTTAACAAGAAATGCAGTCTTGCAGCCAAGAAGTAGACTAGTCAAGCAGAGCTATTTAATGCTTGAACAACCAACCTTACAGGCAACACCTGGTCAAGGAGAAACACCTGTCAGTCACATGTTCCAATAGTTTTGCTCAATTGAAAAATGGGTGGGTTTAAACAAACGTTGGTATGTCTGTCTGTCTGAGTTGTTTAACACATCTAGATGTAAATACCAGAAGATGACATTCTGACCTCTTATCTCATACTCATCTTTTGATCTTGAACCCAAATGTCTTCAGTGAACAACAAAAATAAGAGAATTTGCCATATATATATATATATATATATATGTATATATATATATATATATATATATATATATATATATATATATATATATATATATATATATATATATATATATATATATATATATATATATATATATATATATGTATGTATGTATGTATGTATGTATGTATGTATATATATATATATATATATATATATTATAATCAAGTAAGAGTACTGTTACACTGTGCATTAGGCTGTATTACTCTATTACTCAAGTTAAAATATCAAATATATTAATATCAAGTATAAAATATGACATACAAATGTGTTCACAATACCAAAATACGTTAACAGGTTAGAGTCCATCACCTTCTTGAATGTACTATTTATTTAATTTCTTTTTCATTATTAACAAAAACATGCATTCATAGAAGTGGGCTCATGCTCCACATCTGAGCTGACCTAGCCTAGTAGCATCATTGGCTTGTCTCCATGGAGACAGATACACTTAATGTTAACCTTTTGAACATCCCCATTTCCCAGATTTCTCATGTTACAATATCATATTTTATGATTATGATCAATTTTATGATTTTATGCGTTTCTGAGCTGCATTCTAAACCATGTGCATTTAGTGCCATCTAGTGGATACTGTCAGTACTACAGGCTACAAAATATCCACTGCATAACACAACGACGTTCAGTTATATTCAAACGCGTGCGCTACAGTCATTGGGCCAAAGAACAGTGATGAGAACAAGGGGCATTTTACACACAAATTTACTTTCACATTTTGTAATTTACATGGTGCACAACAATACAGTAGTGTCACAGAAGAGATGCTGGTGCCTGGTTATAGCATGAAAGCTCTTTAACACCTGTGGTCCCTGAGCAGGCTGATTCAGACTGAATATTTAGATTACAAACAGATATTGCATTCATTCAAATACTATTCTCAACTAAACAAACAACCATACACTCAGCACAGGTCTGTGGAGGGGATCAGAGTGTATGATCATTACCACGGGACCAAGTCTGACCTGACTTGGTCCTGTGGTAATGCTCAGTTTTGGTTACTCTTTATTCACCCAGACAAAGTGAATTTATTGTCTTACTTAAAGACTGAACTGGGATTGACCCAACTATGTCTTAGTGAGAAGACAAACACCTCTACAAAGTAAGCAACTGCTTTCTCCCAGTGAAAACTGACAAACGATACAAATGAGACAAAAGTAAGAGAGAGAAATCAATGATTTATATAAGTTATATTTAACAAGCATACAGATATGTATAAAAACAACACATTTTCATCATACAACTGAAATGAGAATGTTGGGACATCCGGCTTCAAGAATTGCATAATGGTATATGCAGGATTTGAACAAATGATGAAGTGATGTTTAATGTCATTAACCGATCTAGAACTAAACTAGAGATGGGCTATACATCAAAGAAGATATGCCAACACCTAGTCCAACACTGAACGGCCCTGTATTACACAGAATTGACTCTTGGGAGCTTTAAGTCATGTTATAATGTTGTAACATCATCAAAAAAATACCTGGAGTTGTGTTTTGTTTCAGTCCCTTCAGACCCTTAATAGTCTGTCTGCATCTCCAAAAATCAAAATGTTCTTTCATGTCATGTAGTGGTAGCTTTCAAGCACAGCTCCTTTTACCTTTAGTGAAGATGGGCAATTCCAGGTCTTAAATAAATAAAAAAAACACACACACACACTAAAAACACAATGGAGCCCTGTATTACCACATGAGATCACAAGGTGTAACAAAGTGTTTTCTGTTTGAGAGAAAAATTCAGCCCTAAATCTGCAGGATTTGTGTGTTAAACATGTGTGAATGAAACAAAACACAACTCCAGGTCTGTTTGTGGTGAGGAAACAGCATTTGAACACAGATCAGAGAAGAGCGTAATATAACACAACCCAGAATTCCCCAAGTCTCTTTAGTTGAGTCCGTGCTCAGACCAGGTCCACCAGTCTGAACTTGGCCTCCTGTTTGATGGGCAAAACATTGATGAAGGTCTTGTAGAGCACGGTTCCTCTGGGCAGTCTGGAGATGACATCTCTGGACTCGGTACTGCGCGGTGGGGGGATGTACACCTCTTTAGTGAAGCGCACGTGTCCGTCCTCCAGAGCGAACAGGGTGTTGTTGGTGCCCATGCCCACCTTTGGGAGACACACAGAACACACACACAATCAGCAACTCTGCTCATTGACGTGACCTGTATCTATATAATAAGCGTATCTCTCTTTTTAGTATCCTGATGATAATATTCACTTCAAAAGGTACTGAAATGTGCCTGGACATTTCTTAGTCAAGGAAAGAATTATGCTGTTTTAATCCTCAACCTGAATCTGTAATTTATTGTTTATTTACTGAATCTTTAAGTATTATGGTTAAGTAACAGAGGGACAACAATTTATGAGATTAATAGTGCCCAACTATTAAACTAATAAAAAATGAAATAAGGGAGAAGATTTTTTTTTTTTTTTTTTTCCACAAAGACCCAATAAAGAATAAATATACTCACAAATCTACTCTATGTTGAACTATTCTCCATCCATGTCTTCACTATATTTGACAGAAATGGTTTATCTACATATGTGTTATGTTAGATTTGAGTTAAAAGTCAGTCACTCACATGAGCCCCGGGGTGGTACCTCAGGTGCCTCTGTGTGGCCAGGATGTTTCCAGCGTGGACAAAGTTACCTAAAAAAGAAAATGTAGGAAGAGTAACCAAACATTATACTCAAATAAGTATTGTTACTGTAGTATCTGCTTTACCATTTGAACCTTGAGAACCATACAGCCCATTTAAGTGAGTCATGGGGGGCCTCTGCATTCTAATCTGTCATGGTGGCCCGAGAGACCCCTAACTCTAAGAACATCAGGAAATGTTTAAGTCTGCATCTTGGACATATAGAAGTAGTCAGATTACGGTGAGATGTCCTATAGAAAGCTGTATATATGTGGGCAGATCCTTTGTTCGGGGAGGTCTCCTTTGATTGGCTTCAAGGCGTCCGGACCCTCTGTCTGTAATTGGGCTTATACTTGTAATAAATAGTATTCACACTAGCAGAGTTTTTGTCTTTTTGGATTTTTCCCATAACATCCCACCTGCACGGGAAAACCCAAGCAGCCACAGGTGAGAAACAACATTACTTCATACTTCAATATTACTTCAAATATTGCTTCAAGTACTGAATCTCTAGTGTATGATCCGTGTTTGCACCACCTCTGCCAGTCATTCAGGACTTCTAGAAGTTAAATTACCATCTTGTTTTTTAAAGCCATATCTGCGGCCCGGGCTCTTCCCTCCCAGGTTCTTGGAGCTGCCTCCGGCCTTTTTAGAGGCAAACCTCACAGAGTCCAGCAGAAGGCTCTGACCGGGGAGCAGGAGCCCTGCAAGAACATAAACATGTTAACATGATAATGATAAGATGCGACTGATCACCAGTGATAAATACTGAGACAAATTATGGCTAGATTAATTTAAGGTTTAAAAGCAAAACATGTAGCCTGCATTCATTCAGTAGTCCACATTGAGCACCCACGTTCGTAGTAAAGCGCCATATCTGTGCAGAACTACTACAATCAGTCAATTCAGAGACAAGTGCCATGTTTACTGCAGCTCACATTTTTTCACCATATCAACCGACAGCGCTTTATTTTACTTTTAAACGAAATACCTGCTCGAGACTTCAAAACCAAGGACGCCATCGCCGCCATGTTGATTTACGTCAAATCCGCTACGTCACATCCCGTTATGTTCAGGTACGTTCAAAAAGATTTTAACGTAACTTTAAAAATTAAATCTTTGCTGGAATAAGACACAAAAATAAGATCACATATATTTTTTAAAACTATTTATCAATTTGCATAAAAAAATCACCAAAGACTTAATAATATTTGTATTTATTTTCACGTTTTAGTGATCAAAACGAAAAATCCCAGTTCCCTTAAAGTACACGTTCCGCCTCCTCGCCCGGGTGAATCAAACATGTCTCCGTGCATCGCCTGAACGGGAAAACTTTTGATTAACAAAACTAACCCGTGAAATCGCTAGTTTAAATCATCGTGGCATTATAGTGGACTCTATTCCGAGCTTGTGCATAAGCCAACCACAGGTAAGCACCAAGCTACAGGCGAGAACATGTATTTTAGTCGCTTCTATTCCATGTGCGTGCCATGACAACAACAAACACAACTTAAAATATTCAGATGGACATAACTAAACCTGCCTTACATTGAAATAAGCGTTCTTAAGGTTACATCAAATATTATTTATGTATTCATCATTATTATGCATTATTTTGCATTGATAAAACTCGCATAAAAGTTAGACCTAAATAACTCTCCCATATGTAACAGATAATACTCCCTACAAGTGTACAACAACTTAATCTTAAGTAACGGATAATCTTATGCCCTGTCAATCAGCATGTTATTTGCACTGTCGTTCTTGTCTCTTGTATATAGCTGTGATTTTATATTTTATTACTTATTTTTCTATTTTATTTTGACTTGTACATATACATGTGTTTTTACAATTACGTCTCATTTGACACGTGTCTCATGCTCTTTTTTGCTATACTATCTATTTTTGTTACTCTCTGTTATTATATTATATTGTGATGACTGAGCTACTGTATCCAAATCATTTCCCTTGTGGATCAATAAAGTTTGTCTGAGTCTAAGTCTAAGTCTAAAATCCAAGGGATGTGATTGTGAATAAATAAGAATGCAATTACAGCAATCAGGACATCATCAAAATATAAACAGGTTTTCTTCATTATGGATGTTTTATTGCACATTATAGCATTAAACATATCAGTCTCTGTAGAGAATGTTCCAAAGTATGTTTTATTTTTATTTTTATTTTTTTATCACTTTCTATTTCTATGGAATCATCACGTCACATGCCACTTCCAGAGTTCAGTTATGTACCTTTAAATTATAAAATTTTTTAAGCATTTCCTCTCAATATGGGTTCATTTTTTTTTTCATACTTACTAGTATACCTCTATGTTGTAAATGATAATTGGTCACATTTTTATATAGCGCTTTTCCGCCTTCAATTTGACTGCATTACCAATGAGGTTTTTATGCAGAGAGTGGGATTCAAACCCCAAACCTTTGAGTCAGTGGACAAACACTTTAACAACTGAGCTACTATCACCCCAAACAATATAGTTTTTGACAAAATGTATGTTCAAGTTAGCCTGTAGTTAGTTTTTATTCACATGTCTGTTGATGATGATAGACTGACTGTTGTAAATGGTGTGGGTTGAGTTCACAACATTCTTCAATTCTGTCACAATTTCAGATGGAGGGGGCTATACTGTATAAGAAAAGGAAATTCATATAGTCAACTCTTTTCTTTTTCCCCTCAAAGATTTTGTCAAAAAAAAAAAAAAAAAAAACAACATTATAATTTAGGGGACAGTAGCTGGTTAGTAGAGTGTTTATCCATTGAGCCGAAGGTTGGCGGTTTAAATCCCGCTCTCGACATAAACGTCATTGGGAGAGCGGTCAGATCCACTGACCCACAGGTTGGCGGTGCGATTCCAGCTCCCATAGATGAATGCTGTTGTGGTGTCCTTGGGCAAGACACCTAAGCCACCTTACCCCTAGTGTCTGCGTACACTGGTGTATGAGTGTGTGTGTGAATGGGTGAGTGGTTTCTTGATGTAAAATGAAGATAGAAAACGTGAAAAATGTGACCATTTACCATTCAAGTGCTACGATTAACCATAGTACATTTTTAGCTGACAGAGAAGACATTGAACATTATGCTACTTTCTGTAGCATGAGCATAGGTGCAGTAATCACAGAGATATTAATTTTGAACAGGTCAAAACATCTGCATGTTAACAGTTAAAAGGCCAGTTCTTCCATAGAGTTTTTATAATGTCTATCTATTTTTAGAAGGACCATTACCCATTTCCAGTTTGTTGTCTTCAAATCCTAAATACTATCCATCATATTATATCTTACAGGTCACCCAATATGAATACAGACTCCAACAGCGACCTGGACGAGGAATTCCCAGTGTTCCTCACCAAACCAACACAACCCCTAAGCCCCGCCCCCCTCCTCCGACAGCCAATCAAATCCTCAGCCCGCTCAGAAGTCATGGCCATAAGCAGTGACTCTGATGACGACACTCTGTACGTTCCCCTGGCTCTTCGTCTCAAACAGCAGCAGGAGGCGGGGAGAGGTGGGCAGAGAATGTGTTCAAATTATGTCTACTGTACCAACGTTTCAAGTTACACCTTTAAACCTGAGAATGATTTGACATTTTTGCATTATGGGTAACCTAACATTAGCTTAGAATCTCTACAAATATGTGGTTTTCAGTTAACATTGAGGACAGTGTTTATTAAAGAGGGAGTATTACACTTCTTTGGGGTATTAACTGCTAACACATAGTTCTGAAAATTCAATATTTGCCAAAAACAACATATCAACATCTTAAAGCTTCATTTTCTTTCACCCTCTGATTCCCCCTTCAGAGCGCTATCACAACACAATCAGTGTGCATACCACTAATGAAACTACTGCACATCGCATCAGGTTTGTCAAGTTGCTGTGTACAGTTTTGTATAAAGTTTTTGTAGATTTATGGAGAATTGTCATGTGGGAGCATGGGTGACATAGACTTGTGGGTGGAGCATTGCACAGAATCTTACAACCAGATTAATTGATTTTGCATAATACCCCCTCTTTAAGGGCATTTTCACATATCGTCCCCTTTAAGTGAACCGAACTCAGTCCTCTGTAAGTGGACCAAAAAGTGAACCAACAGAAAAAGAACTCAGTTCGTTTTGTGTTCAGATTGTGAGTTTATTACAAAGAGGACCGGGTTCTCTTTCTGGTCCACTTGAGCTTTGATGGTGCCCCAGTCCCCTTTCTGTTCACACCAGGTCCTCTAGAGCGCTCAGTCCCCCAGTGCACTGAATTCTGGGTACGTTGGGGATTCTGGGTAATTGTCACTTGAAACAAAATGTCTGCTGCATTGGTTGCTCTCCTGTGTTTTTTGATGAAATTTGCTGCATTCACTGGAAAAATAGAACTATTCAGATTACATATGACATATTTGTATTTGCGTTGGCATAGCCACGACAACGATCACGGCCAGCCATGTTTACAGCTGAGTGTTCCCGGTTACAGTCACGTGACATATCTACGGCAAGCGAAGGAGGTCACAATACAATGAAAAAGGCGAAGTGAACCCGGTGCACTTTGTGATCACAATGCGCAGATGAACCGTACTGAGACCTTCCTGAGAAAGGTCTCGTTTCGGAGGGTCTGGGTACGTTTGGGAGCATTCGCATATGTACAAAAAATACTGAGTCATTGGTCTGAGTTCGTTTAAATGGCCGAAAGGGACCAAATGTGAAAACACCCTAAGTAGTTATAGATCCCATAGCCATATTTTAAAGGGCCCATATTACAGTATTTTCTGGTCTATGTTATAATTTTTATTCCTCACCACAAACATACCTGGAGTTGTGTTTTGTTTAATTCCCACATGTCTAACAGACAATCCCTGCATATTTAGAGGTTCTTCTCTCAAACTGATAAGACTCTGTTCCACCTTGTGATGTCATACAGGAAGTCCTCCCCCACTGTGTTTTTAAACTCCATACACCTTCACAAGAATCATATGGATACTTACTTTTTTTGTTCAGCTTTACTGAACACTTGATGACATCATAATGTAGAATTTAGCATTTAGAGCTTTGGAGAATAAAGAGTTACTCAAACATGTGTGAATAAAACAAAACACAACTCCAGGTATGTTTTTGATGAGGTAACAGCATTCTAACATGCCTTAAAGCTCACAAGAGTCAGTTTTGTGTTATTTAGTACCTAAATTGTTGCTGTTTTCTGTTTCGTCACATTTTTCACAATTCCTCCCAGCCCTAGGTATTCGTTCGTGTATTCCAAAAGATTCACCGAATGGCTTTACCAAAATAGTCCATCTTCAACATCCAAACGACCATGTTGGTCATAGTCCGACCAAGTCCAAAGCTCCTCCCAAAAGGACAGTGGAGGAGATTCAGAAGTCCAAGGAAGAGGCACTGAGGAGGAAGCAGGCTCGAGAGGAGAAGCAGAGGGAGAGAGAGGAGCAAAAGAGGGGCAGAGAGGATGAGAGGGCCCAGAGGAAGGCTATGGCAGACGCTGTGAAGGCGCTGAGGCCAGAGGAGTGCATCAAGTACATGGTGGCAGTGGTGGACCCAGGTAAACCAAGAGGATTATGGGAAGTGTTAATGTTCTATTTGGTGGTGTCATAATCTCAGATGGAGGGTAGGGGCCTATATAATTCTATAGGAGATTTACTGTTTTTGAAAGATATATCCAAAATGATGATTCACAGTTGTTTGGGATTGGCTCTACAAACTTGTCATATTGATCTAAGAAGAACATGCCTTTAAATTATTAGTATGCATTATTCAAAAGTGGTGCCAGTATTGTACTGTGCATATGCAATCAGAAAATAATTGTTGAACTGTTGAATCACAGCTCTCCTGCAGCTGGATGGTGGGGGGGCCCTGCTCTCCTCTCTCCAGGCTCTGGGCTGCACCTGTGCCATCGAGAAGCAGCCCCTCCCTCGCAGTGTGGGCTGGAGGCGCAGGACTCCCGGTGCTCAGGTCAGCACACATCATCATTTTACCATTCACACACTTATCGTTTTGGTATTGTTCACTATTTTGTCAGATGAATTCTACAGTAACATTATTTTTGTATAATACAATTTCACATTTACAGGAATATATATATATTTTTTTACCTAGATACCCATATTGAACTGAAATGAACCGAACTGAACTGTCAAATGCAGTGAAGTGTGCTTAAGGACACAATCAGGCAGTATTTGAATAGACTCTCAGATGCTACCAAGATAATCAATACTAAGACCAGCATTGAAACTAAATACTCATTTGCAGAGGTGGTCAGTAGGTAAATTTACAAAGTACCATACTTAAGTACAGATTTTGAGGATCTGTACTTTACTTAAGTTGTGTTTTGTTTAAATTAGGGCTGTCAACATTAATGCGTTAACACACGTGATTAATCAAAACAAATGGCGCATCATCCACAAATTAACACAGATTAATCACACTCTGTTTTGACCAGTCATGTTATACAGAAATATATTTATGAGCGTTATTACACTTCAGTGTAATAACGCTCCAGTGGGTAGTCCATGTGTACCTATTGTAAGGTAAGCCTTATATTCCATTGCTTTTGATCTCAGACTGCAGATGGAGATGGCGTACCAGAGAACGATGTGGTGATCCAGATGACCGTGGATGACTTTATCAGTCTGAGCCACAGTTACATCCTGGTGAGGAGGAGAGGCTCATACTTCTGTGTGTGTGGGGTCTCACTTTTGTCTTTCTCTGGGCTCTGATTGGCTATAGGAGGAGCGCACAGGCAGGGCGGAGTGTGGGCGGACCCTCACCTCATGGGTACAAGAGCTACAAAGGAGACACCCAGAGAAGGTCCTCAGCCTGGCGGTCCTGGGACTGGAGCAGTACTACAGGTAAAGCATGGATTCACAAATATAGCACCATCTGTCAAAATTAAAAGGGCCCATATTACACTTTGTTCTGATCTGTGTTCTAATGTAGTTTTCCTCATTACAAACAGAGCTGGAGTTGTGTTTTGTTTCATTCATACACAAACCCTGCATATTCAGACTGAGTTCTTTTTTTTTTTTTTTTTTTTTATAACTCTGTACACCTTCACTAGATTCATTTGGATAATTTCAGCCATGGAATTTCCAATCTCTACTGAAGATAACTTGAAAAATTCCAAGGTAGAACAGAGCATTTAGAGCTTTGGAGATAGACTAATAATAAAGTGTTACTCAAACATGTGGAAATGAAACGAAACACAACTCCAGGTCTGCTTTTGAGGAGGTAACAATATTGTATGTTATTATTATATACTTAAAGCTCAAAAGAGACTCCCTTCCCCAACAGCAACTACACCCTTGCACCTATTTGGCTAATTTTTTCTACTTCATAAGAGCCACCTCATACGTCTTATGTGTAGTTCGGTCTGTGAAAGATACCAGTTTGTTTGTTTTTTTTCCTTTGAGACATAGAGCAGCGCTGTGGTTTTCTGCACTTTTGTTATAATTGAGCCCTATTGGCCAGTGTTGGTGTCCAGCTCTGATGAAGTCTCTGCTCCAGGTCACACAAGGCCCAGAGCCAGAAGAAGCAGAGAGAGGCAGTGATGGGAGAGGAGGAGGGCGGAGCCAAGAGGAAGAAGAAGAACACAGCAGCCAATCATCTGCCAAAGCTCAGCCGAGTGGAGGTGGAGGAGGTGAGTGCACGCACACTCTGGAATACAGAGGATTTTTATGAAGCTTTGAACCATACTGTTGGATGCTATTCCTTAATCAAAAACATACATGGATGTCATTTTTAGAATTCATGTTTTGAGTTATCCCTCATATACTAGTAAGGCTTTATGTCACTCCAGAACTTAATATGTGTGCTTCCAACAATCGACCGATAACGCTTAATTGACTTCACGTCATTTGTGCTTTGGGATTCCATAATGGAACATGTATGTGAGCAGTTTACAAAACTAGTCTAATTACTGACATTCTAAAGTAATCTAATTACTACCCAAATTACTTTATTTCAAAGCTCACAGGAGATGACATGCAGTGCTCCTGTTTATCTTTTGTACTACTTTACCACACACTATTGATTACACACATTTTTGGCTAAACTAACTAAAAGCTACTAGGGCAAGTAACTGTGCCCTAATTGCTAGGGATGCACCGATCCAGCTTTTTCAGTTCTGTTACCGATTCCGATACGTCTAGTATAGCTTTAAGTATCTGCTGATGCCCAATATCAATTGTTACCAGTGCAGAGACTGCAGCGTTTATTTCCTTAAAACAAAAATAAAATAAGACAAAATTGATTCAAATGTGTTCGGAGATCTGGTTGTCGAGGCCCCTGCCTTCGACTGCCGCCCAGATCTCTCTGCACCAGCCCCTTATGGATCCTCCTGCGCATGGTGGGTCCACGGGAGGACGACCCCACGTCGCTCCTTCGGGCTGTGCCCGGCTGGGACCCGTGGGGGAAGGCCCGGCCACCAGACGCTCGATGTTGACCACCCACTCCAGGCCTGGCTCTAGGGTGGGGCCCCGGTAACGCCAATCCGGGCGACGTAACTGGCCTCTGTACAGTCCCTGACAAAAGTCTTGTCGCTTATCCATTTTGTAGAAATAAAAGCTTATAACCTGACTTTAAATTAATCGATTGTTTTTAGAAATGTCTCATATGAAAGCTAAAACCCTCCCAAATTATGCTCACTATACTAAAACAAATTTGCTTCACTGAAGAAAGATTGATCATTTAATGAACATAGAAAGGTCAGATTTTGGCAAGACAAAAGTCTTGTCGCCTACAGAAAATTGAACAAATAATTTACTTCAAATACAAAAATATGTTGCATAACGTCAGTGAATTAAGTAGTGGTGCTGTGAGATCCATATTTAATATCTTGTATGACTTCCATGAGCTTGAAGGACTGCATCCATGCGGTTCGACAATGATTCATACAATTTGTTGATGAAGTCATCAGGAATAGCAAAGAAAGCAGTCTTACATGCCTCCCAGAGTTCATCAAGATTCTTTGGTTTTGCCTTCCATGCTTCCTCTTTCATTCTACCCCAGACATGCTCAATGATGTTCATGTCTGGTGACTGGGCTGGCCAGTCCTGGAGCACCTTGATCTTCTTCGCCTTGAGGAACTTTGATGTAGAGATAGAAGTATGCGATGGAGCACCATCCTGCTGCAAAATTTGACCCCTTTTATGGTTGGGAATGTAAGAGGTAGCTAATACTTTTTGATATTTTAGGCTATTGATATTGCCTTCCACCCTGCAAATGTCTCGCACACCCCCATACTGGATGTAACCCCAGACCATGATTTTTCCGCCACCAAACTTAACTGTTTTCTGGGTGAATCTTGGATCCATGCGGGCTCCAGTAGGTCTCCTGCAATATTTGCGGCGGCTGTGATGTAATTCAACCACGGTTTTTTGATTGCCTTTTGTTTAGTGCTGGTTTCTGTGCACTGATTCGACCATGGAGGCCATTTCGAGACAGAATTCTACAAACTGTTCTGGTTGACACAGGGACTTGAGGTGACCAGGCCTGGTGGAGCTCTGCTGCAGTGGAAAAGGGGCTGGCCTTGGATTTTCGAATCAACAAGCGGTCCTCCCGAGCAGTTGTCTTGCGGGGTCTGCCGGACCTGGGCTTGTCAAAAACATCTCCAGTCTTTTCAGATCTTTTTCTTATTCTTTGTACGTGACGCTGAGACACATTGAAGGTGTCAGCCACCTCAGCAGTGGATCTGGTCTTCAGCCTCTTGATAATTAACGCTTTGGTCTCAGGGTGGATCTTAGGCATGTTGTCAGAGGTCAAGTTGCAGTTGATGTGAAGGTCTGGTGTGCTGGGGTTCTTTTTATACACACCCACTAATTGATTGATCAGTAACTGATCACAGGTGAGGCTGTAATCTAGGATTGGGTGCATCATATGACAAGGCGACAAGACTTTTGTCTTGCCAAAATCTGACCTTTCTGTGTTCATTAAATGATCAATCTTTCTTCAGTGAAGCAAATTTATTTTAGTATATTGAGCATAATTTGGGAGGGTTTTAGCTTTCATATGAGACATTTCTAAAACCAATCGATTAATTTAAAGTCAGGTTATAAGCTTTTGTTTCTACAAAATGGATAAGCGACAAGACTTTTGTCAGGGACTGTATAGTAGTCATCATAAGGGGCTCCCTCAGGAGGTGTTTCGGGCATGTCCCACCAGGAGGAGGCCCCTGAGAAGACCCAGGACACGCTGGAGGGACTATGTCTCTCGGCTGGCCTGGGAACGCCTTGGGGTCCCCCCGGAGGAGCTGGAGGACGTGTCTGGGGTGGAGGAAGTCTGGAAGTCTCTGCTTAGACTACTGCCCCGGCAACCTGGCCCCGGATAAGCAGAAGGAAATGGATGGATGATTCAAATGTGTTATGTAGCTGCATTTATCCCACAAACTAACTACAGAACAGCTGTATATAAATAAAAGGTCTGGAACTTTCTGGGCCAACTACAACCAGTAAACAGTCTTATTATGTCAATTTATATGCCTAACCAGGATATCAGCTGTAGTACCTGATCGGTGCATCCCTTCCAATCACCCAGAGCCTGTGAGCTATAACTATACAATAAATGCTGCACATTAACAGTAGTATTTTCCCAGCCCCCACCGCCATTAAAAATGACACTGGCTCGTATGCTGTGATGTCATCTGAAACCCAGCTATACATCTTTTATTTAGAATGTATTCTATTTGCAAACTTTTGGTCTCTATCATAGACTATATACATAATGGACATAGCTAACCTATTTTCCACCGCATTCCAAACAGGAAGTGAGCATCGACGCGTTTCTGGCTCCATGGACTCCAGCTCAAGTTCACTTTGTTTTGAAAAAAAAAACCCAAAAACGTCACCACTCTCTGTGTAACTGCTGCTGTCAGGTTCCTCATTTTGGTCTTAAATGTTCAGATTAACCTCTCTACATGATCCTGGTATTTTTATTTCACCATTTTGTCCATAAATCAATTCCTCTTCCTAATATGAATAAAACTCTGCTCCAAATTTGGTCCTGTAACTACTAGCCTCGTGAGCTTCATTTGACTGCTATGGGTGACGTCAGACTCTTTTAATCCACTTCTTTATACAGTCTCTGCTCTCTATAGCATTCCCCACATTTAACACCACTGTATATGAGTACACATCTGTAAACCCCTGGTCCTCTTCTCAGGCTGTGGTCCACCTGCAGCTGCACACGGGCGTCTGCGTGCGCTTCCTCTCCACCTGGAAGGACTTCACAGAGCATGTCACCATGGCAACCAAGGCCGTCGCTGAGGCACCTTTCAAGTACGTGTACAGTTCATTCACACTGTTAAAAACACAGCTCGGAAATTGTTCTTTCTTTTCAGTCTTTTCTAATCCTCACTTATATTCTTGGGTTGGGTCTGTCTTGTGATCGATCCTTAATTATTATTACATTATTACACACATGCATACTCCACAAACACCCCGCGCTTCAAACCCAAGACAAGAAAGTGCTCCAACATAATGTGGAGACGTTTACCTGACTATGAGCACACTCTTGTGGTTACTTTTTATTACAGTCTACCAGCCAGATTGATTATGAATACCTTAGGATTTAAAGGGGTGTGGTGCGGTGAGTCCACTGTGCTTACACAGGAGATTATGAGTTGTTGGAGCCTGGTTGCTTAAACTTTTGTCAGCTGTGAAGAACACCAACAAAGAGCATGCTCTGAGCCAATGTATGAAATCATTTTTTGGCAAATCAATAAATGATGGATCTCCTGTGAATACCTGAATGCCTTGAAACAAAAAAAGAGAAAAAGCTATTAAATAAAATATACATTTGTTCAACAACATGAAATGTGTGGAGTTGCTGTTTTACAACAGACAGTGTTTTACCACTGGCCTCACAGCGGTTCCTGGTATTCCAGTGGTCTCCCATTCAAGTACTGACCAGGCCCAGTCCTGCTTAGCTTCTGAGGTTTGGTCACAAATCTCATATACATGTGTCTAACTCTTCTTGTTCTTGGTTGCAGACGTGAGCGGGACAACAGCGGCTTCTCCTTCTACCTGGAGAGTGAGTGGGCAGGGGGGCAGAAGGTGGAGCGCAGTGGCAGGGGCCTCCTGCAGGTGTGGAGGAGACAGGTGCAGCAGCTCCACAGGGTCAGTGCGGATATGGCATCGGCCGTGCTCGCATCCTACCCCTCACCCAGGCTCCTCAGACAGGTATGAACACATGCACCAGAAAAATCCATATATAATCCATGTAGAAATAATGTTTAAAGAAGACATTATGCTTGTGTCTGCTATATAACTATGATCTGTTAAAACTGTGGATCGTTGTACTATAATTTAAACATTTTATAATCACAATATTCATCTAAAACTCTTTCATAAAAGAAACACGTTTGCTGACCTGGTTGTAAAATTGTGGAGCCCAATGGGACTGTTGTTGGCCTCTCCTATGAATTTTATTTATTTATTTAATTTATTTAAAAAGGGACAATGTACATTGATAAACACCAGTAAAAAATAATACTAGTGTGAATGTACCGAAGTTGGCGTATAGCTAATTTACATTCGTAGTCCCTTGACATTTAGGACAGGACAAGACAAACACAACAGTTAAACAAACACAACAGTTAAACATTCATTAAGGCAGTGGTTCTCAACCTGGGGTCCGGCCCCCCCCAAGGGGGGCGCTAGAGATTGCAGGGGGTCCGCCCAATTTCGTCTGCGTTGAGGTTGTGACTTTACCAAAATTATATTTGTGCACATTAAAATTATAGAATCCCAACAACACACCCAATAGCCTAATCAAAATTCGGTGTAATTCAAATTAAAACATAGTTTTGGTCCACATTTAAATTCATTAAGGTATTTATTACCTCTGACCTGAACTTGCGCAGGCAATCCTTAGGTCAGCTAGCGGGCTAGGTAATTCAGCCTAGGTAATTTATAGTTAAATGTCCTTGCAGTTATTTCTGAAGATTTTATACACCTGGTGACACACAGAAGAAAAGAAAGCCATATAGATACTGATATATCTTAACAATGAGTCATTATTTTTCTGTTGTAATGGGGTATACCTATTCTGTTTGGCTGTCAAAAATTAAACTGTGTGTGTGTGTGTGTGTGTTAGATACACTTGATAACATTTAAGGAAGAATTTTTGCAAATAAAAGTTTGTAGTTCATCACTTTTTTCTTTTAGTGCGTATATGCAGGTAGGATTTGGGGTTAGGGGGGCCTGGCTTGTCTTGGACACAGGCAAGGGGGGCTTCAAGAAAAAAGGTTGAGAACCACTGCATTAAGGCATCCAAGTTATAATAGTTAATAGTTATACACTAAATTGCCTAAAGTATTCGCTCACCTGCCTTGACTTGCATAAATTAAGTGACATCCCATTCTTAATCCATAGGGTTTAATATAATGTTGATTTACCCTTTGCTGCTATAACAGCTTCAACTCTTCTGGGAAGGCTGTCCACAAGGTTCAGGAGTGTGTTTATGGGAATTTTTGACCACTCTTCCAGAAGTGCATTTGTGAGCTCACACACTGATGTTGGACGAGAAGGCCTGGCTCTCAGTCTCCGCGCTAATTCATCCCAAAGGTGTTCTATCGGGTTGAGGTCAGGACTCTGTGCAGGCCAGTCAAGTTCATCCACACCAAATTCTCTCATCCATGTCTTTATGGACCTTGCTTTGTGCACTGGTGCACAGTCATGGTTTGCCATCTCCAAACTGTTCCCACAAAGTTGGGCGCATGGAATTGTCCAAAATCTCTTGGTTTGCTGAAGCATTTAGAGTTCCTTTCACTGGAACTAAGGGGCCAAGTCCAGCTCCTGAAAAACAACCCCACACCATAATCCCCCCTCCACCAAACTTTATACTTGGCACAGTGAAGTCAGACAAGTACCGTTCTCCTGGCAACCACCAAACCCAGACTCGTCCATCAGATTGCCAGATGGAGAAGCGCGATTCGTCATTCCAGAGAACGAGTCTCCACTGCTCTAGTGGATGCAGTGGCGGTGTGCTTTACACCACTGCATCTGACGCTTTGCATTGCACTTGGTGATGTATGGCTTGGATGCAGCTGCTCGGCCATGAAACCCCATTCCATGAAGCTCTCTGCGCACTGTTCTTGAGCTAATCTGAAGGCTACATGAAGTTTGGAGGTCTGCAGAAAGTTGGCAACCTCTGTGCACTATGCTCGTCAGCATCTGCTGACCCCGCCTCATGAGTTTATGTGGCCTACCATTTCGTGGCTGAGTTGCTGTCTTTTCCAATCGCTTCCACTTTGTTATAATACCACTGACAGTTGACTGTGGAATATTTAGGAGCAAGGATATTTCACAACTGGACTTGTTGCACAGGTGGCATCCTATCACAGTACCACGCTGGAATTCACTGAGCTCCTGAGAGCGACTCATTCTTTCACAAATGTTTGTAGAAACAGTCTGCAGGCCCAGGTGCTTGATTTTATACACATGTGGCCAGGGAAGTGATTGGAACACCTGATTTACATTATTTGGATGAGTGACTGAATACTTTTGACAATATAGTGTAGATCAAACTAGCGAGGTCCTATATTATGCAAAATTGACTCTCGTGAGTTTTAAGCCATGTAAGAATGTTAATTACCTCTTCAAAAAAATACCTGGAGATGTGCTTAGTTTTATTCACACGTGTTTGAGTAACTAAGTAATTGACTGACGTGTGGGTGTACATTTGGATGAGGTGAGATGTCCTTTGGGGCCAGTCCATTCAAAGCTCACACATGTAATGTTGAGTTGTGTTCGTTCTTATGCCCAGGCCTACAACTCATGCTGGACAGAGAAGGACAAGATGGGGCTGCTGTCGGAGATCCAGATAAGACGTGGGGAGGGAGTGACGTCCACAGTGCGCAGAGTGGGCCCTGAACTGTCCAAGCGTCTGTGTGTGCTCCTGACCAGCACTGACCCGGAGCAGACCCTGGGCTCTAGCGCGTAGAGCCAGACACTGTGGAGATGTGCTATACTAATCGTGGGTTTAAGCTTTCTGTTATAGGCGGCCATTTTGAGGACTATATTTTGCCTTTAAGGTCGACTAACTTTTCTAGTTAGTGTCTGCCACTAGTCAGCTAGCTAGTCTCCATGGAGATGTTACTGTTGAATATCCCATTAAATTCAGTTGAATTGGCATTAAACTTATCTACCTCCATGTACACAAGCATGTGGCACAACCAGGCCAGGTTACAGGTAAGATCTGTGGAAAGGCAACCCTGCTAGAATACATGATTTTCAAGGTATTTTTGAGCAATAAAACACCTCTAACTTAACAAATGCTTTAGGTAGGTAAATGCTGTGGCACATTCCAGGTAAAGCAATAACATCTCCATGGAGCAGGTGGCAGACCTTCCACCAGAAAAGTTACATAATGCTTGTTCCATCTTTACAGACCATACAGAAACTCTTTACCCATTAACCAGGCCCAGACTTTATTATATGTCATATGCTACCCTTTACCCTTTGTTCTGTAGAGAGGCAATTCCAGGAATAAATGTATCCTAATAATTCCAGTGAAAGTCTATGGAGTTTAAAAACACAGTGGAGCACTTCCTGTATTACCACATGACATCACAAGGTTGAACAGAGTGTTTTCTGTTTGAGAGAAGAACTCAGCCTAAATCTGCAGGGTTTGTGTGTTAAACATGTGTGAATGAAACAAAACACAACTCCAGGTATGTTTGTGATGAGGAAACAACATTGGAACAAGATCAGAAAATAGCGTAATATGGGCTCTTTAATGGACTTCATGGACATTATTTTTATTATTATTATTATCATTATAAAAGTGTTTTGAGAAGTATGTGGATAATAAATAGTTGTACTTTTATTGTTCAGTGAAGTTTTATGTACATTTTTTAAATGTTCGTTTGGATGCCTCGATCGTGGTTCTCTTATAAAAACATGCTTACTCTTAAAACATGTTTTATTGCTGTGTATATATTATGCTACATCAATAGCCAACCACTTAAAAGAGACATATTGCGCAAAATTGACTTTTCAGAGCTTTTCATCTTATTCTTCATCTTATTCCACCCAGCCAACTGTTGTCTCTAAATGCTCCTAAACCTTTTTGTGGTGGCCCTTCTGGTTAAACAGGGATTCCATTCATCTCAATGGAGTTCTGCAGATTAAATATGACAAAGTTGGTTCATTTGTGTAAAGCCCCATACAAAATAACACAACCCCAATGATGATGGCGCCACCCACAGCAACTTCCGGAATAAGGTGAATAGTTATTTAAATTCTCATTGACTCATTTTCCAGTTTTAGTTAAAGGTTGTATAGAGGATTTTCCGAGGAAGGAGAAATCCAGCCACAGTTTGTCCTTTTTCAAATGTTGCGCATTTGTTGGTCATCATAATTACAAGGCTTCTGCATCTCTATAATGCTATCATTGACAATTTGAAGCAAAAAAAAATCCTTCATACAACCTTTAATCAGTAATATGCGAAGGATTCAGCAACATCACATTTTTGGCTCAAATGAAAGTACTACTCACTAGTGTGATGTGCAGTTATCCATAGGAGGGGCCCACAGCATGTGGCGCTTTGTTGTGATGACGTTTATGGCGATGTCTGCTCCCATTGGACACCACAGTTTTCAAACACAGAAACTTCTTTCTTTTATTACGTTTTCTTCAACTGCAATTAAAAAAACCCAAATTATGACGTAATGATCCACGGGTATCATAAAAACTAATATGTCTGTTTTAAGTTATTGCTAAGAAACGTTGACCTATGTGTAGTTGCACCGTTTATGATTTCATTGTTTCTATTGTTTTATTGTTTCACAGATGTTTGGGGGAATTTAATTACCTATCTATTTTAGCTAATGATTGTATTTGTGAACAAAATAAACCATGAAAATCAAATCTGTCTTGTCCCAGTTTCATTTGGACTGTTATATGGATTTGTCCAGAGGTGGGTAGTAAGAAATTGCACTTTTCTAACAGCAGACCTTTACTCCTAGTTGAGTAACATACTTACTCTTACTACTACTCTTCCCACTGTGAGTAAGTCTAAACTGACAAAAGCTTTATGTGACAATATGAAATTAAAACTTTTCTGTTTGTTGCAGTTCCTTCAGATATGATTTAGTTTGTCTCATTTTTGTGTCTGTCCTTTGAGACCAGATTCTATGCGTATTATTGTGATTGTGGTTATTTAAGGTTTAATCCTTTTAATTATGTTCACTTCAAATTATAAATCAAATGTTAAAGACAGTTACTTTTTAAGTTACTCTTTCTTGAGTAGCACTTTTCCCAAATATTTTTGGTAACACTTTATAATAACTGCACACTATTAAGCGTTAACAAAGCATTAATAAATGCTTAAGTAATCATCTATAACTGATCTATTAAGGTCATCTCACAGTTTATTAATCATTTATGTGCATATTACTAATTACTTATAAAATCTCTTATAAACAGTTTATTAATGATTTATATCAATTGTACCACCAACCTTTACTAAGTATTTGTTAAAGGTCAAAGATGGGTAACATATCATGTTTGTTTCCTTGTTTATTTCTTATAACCACATATAAAAAAAAACGCTGTTTATGGGAGTAACCTAAGGCTATAAAACATTAATAAACATCTAATAACCTTTCACTGCATCTTAGATTCTATCTTATTACCCAATAAAAAAAAACACTATATAAATCATTAACAAATGAAATTAAGTACTTATAAAGCATCTACTTGTGGTTAATAAACTATTTAGAGTGAGCTTATCTAAAGTGTGGACTAAATATACCTTACAACTACTCAGATTTATTTTTTTATAATTAAGTCCATTAAGTGCTTTACAAAACCTTTGCAAAGGAAAATTGATAGTTAGAAAGCATTTACTACATATTAATAAAGTGTTTAAGGTGAGCTTATCTAAAGTGTGGGTTAATTATGCCTTATAAGACAATTATGAATGATTTTTAAACAACACAAGACAGAGATGATACGAAAATACATTGTGGTTTTCACATTGACAGCAAGGTAATTAACTCAATGCTCCAGCTCACTGAGCTGCAATTTGCAGCTCAGTGTGCCCAAATAATTTCTGAAAGCCCAGAAATATCTGCAACGGTCAAGTCTCTGAAATCCTCAGGGAAGCTGTTCCCACTAAAATCAAGGGTAGAAAAACAGTAGCACTATTTTTTTGCAGTTAGAATTTTGTTGGCTAATTTTCAATTACATTTTTTCTGTACTTAAGGGGGTCACATTTTGTGATATTGTGATTTTTGTTTTAAGGTTTAAGATTGACTAGTGTCTGATTTTTGATGCTCATTTAAGTTCATGTTTTATCTGTATTTTAAGGGCAATACAGTATTTCCACATCTTGTAATGTTCAATCTTCAATAAGAGATCTTGATTTAACTCTGTGTCTTGCCAGTTTATTTGTTTACTGTATTTCGGATTTTGCTGTGCTTTGAAATATACCCGTCCTTTAAGAAAATAACATTTTTTTCCTAAAGGTACTTTATTAATATGTAGTAAATGCTTTCTAACTATCAATTTTCCTTTGCAAAGGTTTTGTAAAGCACTTAATGGACTTAATTATAAAAAAATAAATCTGAGTAGTTGTAAGGTATATTTAGTCCACACTTTAGATAAGCTCACTCTAAATACTTTATTAACCACAAGTAGATGCTTTATAAGTACTTAATTTCATTTGTTAATGATTTATATAGTTTTTTTTTAAATTGGGTAATAAGATAGAATCTGGTAACGGATGCAGTGAAAGGTTATTAGATGTTTATTAATGTTTTATAGCCTGAGGTTACTCCCATAAACAGTGTTTTTTATATGTGGTTATAAGAAATAAACAAGGAAACAAACAAGATATGTTACCCATCTTTGACCTTTAACAAATACTTAGTAAAGGTTGGTGGTACAATTGATATAAATCATTAATAAACTGTTTATAAGTAATTAGTAATATGCACATAAATGATTAATAAACTGTGAAATGACCTTAATAGATCAGTTATAGATGATTACGTAAGCATTTATTAATGCTTTCTTAACGCTTAATAGTGTGCAGTTATTATAAAGTGTTACCATTTTTTTTTACTCTCACTTAAGTAATTTCTCGAATATGAGTAACATTGTGTGATCAATACGAGCATTCATGGTCTTGTTTAAGTGTTTGATTTTCAACAAAAAAAAAAACTAACTGCAATGAAACACAACACAACTCCAGATATGTTTGTGATGAGGAAACAACATTATAACATGGATCAGAAAATAATGTAATATGGGCCCTTTATTAATGGTTAGAAGCAGCTCACATAAAAAAAAAATAAAAATAAAAATAAATAAATAAAAATAAATAAAATAATAATAATAATAATAATAATAATAATAATAATAATAATAATAATAATTATTATTATTATTATTATTATTATTTAATTTTAGCACATTTTTTGAAACTTGGTTTAGTTTAATCATTGATTCAAATATGTTTCTGAACAGGAGCTCAGGTGTTCAAATCATTTGGAACATTTCTCATCAGTTCATACAGTTCCCAGGCTCATTCTCAGAACACTGGACACAGCTCTCATTCACAAACACATGATCAGTGGATTCAGCTTGTTTTTTCAATACACAGGTCTGTTCTCACATGGTAAAGGACTTTGGTCCAAACTGTTTATTTCAATAAAAATTTAAACAGAACAGCAACATTCTGCAATTTGTGATCATCAAAAATCGAACAGAAAAGGACTTCACGTATGAGTCAAACATGGAGAAGGGTCTCAGCAAGAGTACAGACTGTACACACTGTACAGAGTACATAGAGATAGCCACACTGTGAGATGTGTACATACAAAAGTAGTATTGATGTATTTGCTATTCCACCATCTTTCAGTTTATTAAAATTAATTAAATATGTACAATCAAATACTGTAAAATCTACAGTATGTAACTTTGTCTGGGCCTCCTCCTGCTTGTTTCTTTGGGAATTTTGTTTCTTTGGCTATATAATCTTTCTCAGTATGGCATAAAACGTATCTATCGCCGTGGAGACTACGTCCGGCGCTAGCGCTACCTAGCTGCCCGTCACAGCGCTCCAGCACTTTTCGTAACTTTTCTAACTTTTTGCCCTTAAACTGCCTCACTTTTGTAAATATTTTTCTCAATACTGTTCGTTGAGCTTGGGCTGCACGCGACGCTGCATTTTTCCGCACTTTTGGTGGATTATTTACCTGTCTCGGCTTAAGATGTGTACGGGACCCTGACCCCCACTCGTCTACACAAAGAATCAGCTGATGGCGCTGCGCAGCGCTGTTGTGTTCCCCCGGGACAGGCATGTCATCCCCGATGAGATCCTACGGACGACACGCCATGGACGCCGTGCGGGACGTAAACTCCGTGAAAAGAAGAGACGTTGCAGACCGGTCCTCCCCTCCGTCGTCACGGGGAACGTGCACTCCCTCGCCAACAAGACGGACGAGCTCGCGGCGCTCATTAGATTCCAGCGGGAGTACAGGGACGCTAGCATCATTGTTTTTACGGAGACGTGGCTAACACCGCTAATCCCGGACTCTACCGTCACCGTGGACAACTTTCACCTGCTGCGCGCGGACAGGACGGGGGAGAGCGGGAAGAAGAAGGGAGGAGGACTAGCGCTGTTTGTGAACGAGAAATGGTGCAAACCTGGACACTGCACAGTGAAGGAGCAGATGTGTAACAAAGACATTGAACTGTTTGCTGTTAGCATGAGGCCATTCTACCCGGGAGTTTTCACATGTCATCACACTGGCTGTGTATATTCCTCCCAGTGCTAACGCGGAGAATGCTTGTGACACTCTGCTCTCCTGCATCAGCTCTCTTCAGACTCAGCATCCACAGGCCCTCTTCCTCACCACCGGGGACTTCAACCATGCATCTCCCTCATCTGTCCTGCCAACATACAGTACACACAGTATGTGACCTGCCCCACAAGAGACAATAAAACTTTGGACTTATTCTTTGCCAACGTCAAGGAGGCCTACATCTCATTATCCCTCCCCCCCGGGAAGAGCAGACCACAACATCATCCATATGAGGCCTGTGTACGAACCGCTTGTGCGCAGGCAGCCTGTGGAGCCCCGAGTGGTGAAGAGGTGGACAGCAGAGAGTGAGGAGGCTCTGAGGGACTGCTTTAGCACCACTGTGTGGACAGAGCTCTGCCAGCCTCATGGGGAGGACATCAACGCTATCACGGACTGTATTACGGACTACATCAACTTCTGTTTTGAAAACACTGTACCCTCTTGGACGGTGTGGTGTTTTCCAAACAACAAGCCGTGGATTAACTCGGACATTAAAGCTCTGCTGAAGGAGAAGAAGAGAGCTTTCAGGTCCGGGAGCAAAGAGGAGATGAAGACTGTACAGAAGAAGCTGAGGAGGAAAATCAGACAGGCTAGGGCCAACTTCAGGAGGAAGATGGAACAGCAGCTGCAGCAGCGGAATGTCAGGGAGGTGTGGAGAAGTCTGAAGAGTGTCTCTGGCTTCAATCCTCCGCCCGTCCAGACAGAGGGAGACCAACAGTGGGTGAACGATCTGAATTCACACTTCCTGAGGTTTGATCAATCACCCACCCCTCCCCCCGCACCGCTGCATGGGCTCACCTTGTCTCCTGCACAAAGGCCCAGACTGTCACCTCTTCACACCTCTGCCTCAGCCCCACAACCCCCGAATCCACATCAAGAACTCAGCCAGACCTCCTGCACACGCCTCCACTCTTTGTCTTTCACAACAGCTCAGGTTAGGAGAGAACTGAGCCGAATAAGGAGTAGGAAGGCTGCTGGACCAGACGGTATCAGCCCCAGGCTCCTTAAGTCCTGTGCAGATGAGCTGTGTGGAGTTATGGAGCATGTCTTCAACCTGAGCCTGAAGCTGAAGGTGGTGCCACAGCTCTGGAAGACCTCCTGTGTGGTACCTGTGCCCAAGACACCACATGCCAAAGACCTTAACAGCTTCAGGCCAGTGGCTCTCATGTCTCATCTGATGAAGACTCTGGAGAGGCTCGTCCTGGGTCACCTCCGCTCCACTGCTGTGTCCTGTGTCTCATCTTGGACGATGACGACGCGGAGTACAGAGGAGTAACGCAGGACTTTGTGGACTGGTGTCACCGGAACCACCTTCTCATCAACGCGGGGAAGACCAAGGAGATGGTGGTGGACTTCCGCAGACGCCACTCTACTGCCCCCCCACCAGTGAACATCCAGGGAAGAGACATTGAGAGAGTGGACTCTTACAAGTACCTGGGTGTGCATCTGAACAATAAACTAGACTGGACTCATAACACAGATGCACTGTATAGGAAGGGCCAGAGTCGGCTCTATCTCCTGAGGAGACTGCGGTCCTTTGGAGTGAGAGGGCCACTCCTGAGGACCTTCTATGACTCTGTGGTGGCATCAGCCATCCTGTATGGTGTGGTCTACTGGAGCAGCAGCATCACAGAGAGGGAGAAAAAGAAACTGGACAATATCATCAAGAAGTCCAGCTCAGTCCTGGGCTGTCCTCTGGACTTGGTGCAGCAGGTGGGGTACAAGAGGGTCCTGGCTAAACTCATGTCTATGCTGGACCATGAGGGTCACCCCCTGCAGGACGCCCTATCTGCTCTGGAGAGCAGCATCAGTGACAGACTGATTCACCCTCGCTGTGTTAAAGAGAGATTTCGCAGGTCTTTCCTTCCTGCTGCTGTCAGACTGTACAATGATCAATGCTAGTCATGTGTCATCTCCATAGTAATAATAACAATGTGCAATATTATTTAAAGTCATTTATCTGCTACTTATTTATTTAACCACCACTGTCCATCACTGCGCTGTACACAATCATCTGAGTCACTTTATTGTAGTAATATTATATATTACTATACTGGAGTCACTTTAACTGCTGTTTGTTCACTGCTCAGAATCAAAGACACTTATTGTGCAACGTTCCTGTGCCTTTTAGCTTTACAGTGTTTTTTAGTTGATTGTAAATACTTATTATTATTTATCTTGATTTTGATGCATGCTCTTATTTTCCTACTGTTTCTGAAACTTGCGTTATGACACTGCAGTTTCCCCATTGTGGAACAAATAAAGGATTATCTTATCTTATTTTAAAGTATGGTGTTACTTCTAATGATCTGTCTCCATGGAATCATGCAGGTGAAAGCTGCCGACTGTACTAAAGGTGCACTATGTCACATTTCTGGGTGGGAGGGTTCCCTTATATGTGGTTTGTGCAGCAAGTGTGAGACTTGAGACACTACTGTATGTGCTGTATGTGCTGGCCACAGATCTATGATTGCCACAGACTTTTTTTTTTTTTTTTTTTGATAAAAGTGGCACAATGTGGTACCTTCATGCCATGTGACTCACTTCATAATATTTTTCAATTAAGAGCTATTTTTGGCACATTGGATATTTGATGACACGTTTAGTTACCATGGAAACCAAAGTTTAAAAAAAGAGATATTTCATCAGACCAAATGTCACTAAGGCACTATGACTGTTTTGTCTTCCCCCATTTCTACACCTGAAAACTCTCATACAATAATACTTTACCCTTTTTACCTCTCAACCAATGCCATATATGGTCATCTTCAGTTAACAGTTAAGAGCAACCTCCTTCACTCCATTTCAGATGCTCAAGTTTGGGCACAAATGTACTATTGAACAGTTGAACTGATTGAAATGCATTATGTCATCTCATCTACTAGTATTTCACATTGACTACTATAGTAGCAGTAGAAATTCCAGACACTGAACCATTAACACACAAACAGTGATCATCAAAACCCAGTTACCCATTTAGCCAAGTACTATATTTCTTGCACTTGTGGTTATACATAAAGGAGGACTATTATGACATTTACATATTTGAAGTGTGTAAAAATTAAAACAAGACCAGAATAAGTGAATGGTGAAATAATAATGAATGTATAAATCAAACATACACTGGCTCACACTCATCCCAGCTGCTGGGGGGCGCTGTATGTTCACTCGAGAAAGAGGAGCATGTAGGTCCAGAAAGGGACCAGACGCCAGAGTCTTGACCATCTGATGCTGATTCTGGAGCATCTGATTGCGGCTCCTACTGCGGGCTGGTGAACATCACATTGTCAGGTTTGCTGTCAGTATGCAGGATGCTGAGTCCTTTAAGTGCATCTAAAGCCACCAACAACTGCAGAGACAGAAGTGGGAAGTTAGTGTCATTTGAATCTTTAAAAAGTTAACAGTTGTGTGAAAAATGTGGTTAAACTTAAAATTGTGAAGAATTGGGATGTAAGAAATGTGTTAAAAAGTGAGAAAGTCAGACTAACTAGAACTCCTCTTCAAAATCTGTTTGAAAACAACATTCATTTGGTACATTTGCACTGTTAGAATATCTGTAGTAAATCCTTCAATAACTGGAGGCCGGATCTCCGTCAGCTGAAGTACAGTTTCTGTTTACCATGAAACTTAAACAGGTCTTTGTGGAACATTTCAAAGGCCTTACAATGCAGGCCCAGGAACTGGAAGCACTCCACAAAGTGCACTATGTTGCACTATGAGACAGGGTCCAGGACACTGAACTCCTCAAACATGAACAACTAAGGACACACTGTCAAGTCAAACCATGATATTCAATACATAAAGTAATACCAAACAGAAAGACACCACCGGGATTTAACTAACTAAGCAAAGAAGTTACTTATTACTGGTCAGGTCTAGGTTCAGCAGAGATGAGGTATACTTTTACACTTATTTGAGCAGTAAATTCATAGTGTAACCGTATTCTTGCCAGATTAAAAAATTGGTTACTCTTCGACTCTTCGACTGCGACCATTAATCAAAATGAGGAGTGGACTATATATAGTTGACTATTTTAATGATTCTTTAGTTTGTCTCATTTTAGTCATCTATGCTTTAACCAGCCAGCTAAAACCTGTTTTGTAAAATATAATTTACACATTACCAAGGTCAAAGTAGATTTTGCAGTATTTGATTTGAAACACATCAAGACCACTTTTGTTCTGTAATATGTCATGTGCTCTTGAAAATCAAACAAGGCATGTACACATCTCACAGTGTGGCTATCTCTATGTACTCTATACAGTCTGTACAGTACTCTGTGCTGAGACGCTTCTTCATGTTTGATTCATGTGTGAAAGCCTTTGCTCTTCAATTTTTGATGCTCACAAATTGTAGAATGTTTATGTCATTCTGTTTGAATTTCTGTGTTTGAAATAGACGGTATTACGGCCAAAGTCCTTTACCAGCAGTGTTGAAAAAACAAGCTGAACTTATTGATCATGTGTTTGTGAATGAGAGCTGTGTCAGGTGTTCTGAGACAGAACCTGAGAACTGTGTGAACTGATGACAAATGTTCCAAATGATTTGACCTGAGGAGTCTCTATTCAGAAACATGTTTGAATCAAATGACCTAAACCAAGTTTCAAAAAATGTGCTAAAACCAATAAAAAAAAAACTAAAAAAAAAAACAAAACCTGCAAACCAGTGCTTCACTCTGGCCCTTCACCGAGGCTCTGAGCTGCTCTGTCACATAAATGAAAGAGCACAGGAAACACATGAGCACAGTCTGAGAGTTTGGATGGTCAAACTGCTTTTGAAGCATGATCAATCAGTTTAGAATGAAAAATGCATTTTGCTTAGATTAAATTTTGTTTAGGCAAACTAAATTTTTGTTCAAGATTTTGCGTGAGTTGTTTTACAAATGTCAATCTTCAGTGGATAAATGCACCAAGGGATTGAAAAAAAAGAAAAAAGTAAAACCATCTATAAACACATAATTACCACATTTGTAAACTCTTGCTGTTCCTCGTCTGGTCACATGGGGGCAGACTTGCACTGCACACAAACCCCACCAGCTTCCTCTGCTTCAGCGTTGAGATAAAAAATAAAATAAATAAATAAAAATCTCTCGGCGTGTGTCAGGACTGTGGAGTGTGGATGAGTTATCACAGCCCATCCTGTAAACTGAGCACGGCCAAGACAAATATGCACCGTCTACCGCAGAAGGCACCCTGATGAATGGGCCGATAGGTGCACCGCGTCTCCTATGGGTGCTCAGATAGGACTTTTAATGTGAGAGGGTGTGTCAAGTGCTCTCATAGTCTTTTGTGGAGTATCTGAGAATTAAGACTTCAGTTTATGTGGAGGAGGGGAGGAGGAAACTATGGGAGCCTCAGAGTATAGATTTTATGCATTATTTAATGTTTTGTCCTTCCTTACATTCACTTCAAAATATCTAGTAAATCAGATGTTACTAAGTTACTCTTTTAGCTACTCTTGCTTGAATAGTAGTTTTCCCAAATACTGTTGTACTCTTACTTGAGTAACCACTACTTTGTATTTCTACTTTTATTTCTAATATTATTTTCAAGTAAAGTTACTCTTATTTGAATACAGTTTTTGGCTATTCTATCACCTCTTTGTATATTTTTATGGAGGAACTGGAGAAGGAAACTATGGGAGCCTCAGAGAGTCAACACATACACACTTTAGAGGGAAGATACTTAGTTAGTTAAATGCAGTAACATTCAAAAACATAAATTAATACGTAAAGAAGATAACATTATGACTATTGTCATAATGGCACTGTACCTGATTTAAAGACATGAAAAACATGACTAGATCATTTGAAACAGTTTGCAGTGGTCCAAAGTGATTCCTCACTTACCTTATGCATTCTGAGCATCCTCATTATTCACCACCATGAGTTTATAAGCACTTTTTATAACTTAAGAACAACTGGTATGATGCACTTCTTGATTATCGGACAATAAAATGCTTTCTTAACATCCTTATTTTTGAACTCAAGAGCTGCCTATTCAATATACGCATACAGAGTAGTGTTGTCACAAGAAAAAAAAAAATTAACTCAATACCAATTCCAATACCATGTTATGATAAAATCTTTATTTAAACAATAGAATGTGATTTTCAACATTAAATGATAGTACTTTCTTTTCTGTTCCCATTTGGCCTTATATCTGTGTATACTTGTTCTGATACAGCTCAGGATCATTCTAAAGCTATTCAGGAAATGTTCATTTCTGTCTGGTCAGTGTGGCTTTTTTAGTATTAATACCTGCTCAAATGAGTATCTAGTTTCAATACTAGTTTTTGTACTGTTTATCTCATTTCTGATACTTTTGAAAACCCTAGCACTGGGGCAAGTCACATTTTACTCAAATACATGGCATAAAATCAGCTACTTCTATGGGGCAACAATATCTATCTATCTATCTATCTATCTATCTATCTATCTATCTATCTATCTATCTATCTATCTATCTATCTATCTATCTATCTATCTATCTCTCTCTCTCTCTCTCTCTCTCTCTCTCTCTCTCTCTCTCTCTCTCTCTCTCTCTCTCTATATATATATATATATATATATATATATATATATATATATATATATATACAGTATATATATACAAGTACCTTGGTATCCCACAAGCAAATGGCAACCTTGAAGAGGCAACAAGGAAAGCGGCTACAGCCAAATACCTGCAACGAGTAAGGCAAGTCTCCTCCTCCTGACCATGACCATGCATGGAGGGTTCCATCCCAAATCCAGCACCCTGAGACTGTATGCGAGCCGGAAGGAAGGAGGCCAAGGACTAGTGAGTGTGGGAACCACTGTCCAGGATGAAACAGTCAAAATCCATAAGTACATCAAGGATAAGGCCCAAACAGATGATGTGCTCAGGGAATGCTTCAGACAGTGGTGGTATGCCCCTGGGGCATACCACCGAAACATAACTGAAGTGGCTGATATCAAGAAAATCCTACCAATGGTTGGAGAGGGCTGGTCTGAAGGACAGCACAGAGGCCCTCATCCTGGCTGCACAGGAGCAGGCCTTGAGCACCCGAGCAATAGAGGCCCAGATCTACCACACCAGACAAGACCCAAGGTGTAGGTTGTGCAAAGAGGCTCCTGAGACAGTCCAGCACATAACTGCAGGGTGTAAGATGCTGGCAGGGAAAGCATACATGGAGCGACATAACCAAGTGGTGGGCATAATGTACAGAAACATCTGTGCAGAGTACGGGCTGGAGACCCCAAGGTAAATATGGGGAACTCCCCCAAAGGTTGTGGAGAATAAGCGTGCCAAGGTCCTGTGGGACTTCCAGATACAGACTGACAGAATGGTGATGGCAAACCAACCAGACATAGTGATGGTGGATAAGCAACAGAACAAAGCCATGGTGGTGGACATTGCAATACCAAGCGATGGTAATATCAGGAAAAAGGAACATGAGAAACTAGAGAAATACCAGGGGCTCAAGGAAGAGCTGGAGAAGGCCTGGAAGGTGAAGGCATCAGTGATGCCCGTGGTAATCGGAGCACTCGGGGCTGTAACCCCCAAACTGGAAGAGTGGCTAAAGCAGATACCCGGCAAAACATCAGACATCTCAGTCCAGAAAAGCGCAGTACTAGAAACAGCAAAAATACTGCGCAGAACTCTCAAGCTCCCAGGACTCTGGTAGAGGGCCCGAGCTGGATAAGGGTGAGAGAGACCAACCACCGTGGAAGGTGAGAAACACATTTATATATATATGTATATATATATATATATATATATATATATATATATATATATATATATATATATATATATATATATATATGTTGCCCCTCCCCTTGTTCACCCACGCTACTGCTGAAACTACTGCACACGTCATGTTTTTGTATATTTATGGAGAATTGTCATCTGTGAGTAAAGTTGATGTAGACTTGTGGGCAGAGCCTTGTACAGAATCGTACTGCTAACTGTAAGGAAGGTTAATAGTACAGACCAGTACGGAGCTGAGTGATGAGCTCTGATAAGCTCAACAGGCAGTGTAGGCCCACATCTTACAGACAGGATTATACAGACGAATGATGCTCATAGTGTCATCTGATTTTTTCTTTTAAATGTAAACCTCATTTCAGACAACTCTATTCTTGTAGAACAGAGGTGATAATGAAGTGGGACACGGTGAGACCTGTGAGGATGTAACAGACATCCATCCATATTCTTCCACTTATCTGGGCCCGGGTCGCGGGGGCAATAGTCTAAGCAGGGACTCCCAGATTTCCTTCACGCCAGACACTTCCTCCAGCTCCTCGGGGGGGACCCCAAGGCGTTCCCAGGCCAGCTGAGAGACATAGTCCCTCCAGTGTGTCCTGGGCCTCCTCCCGGTGGGACATGCCCGGAACACCTCCTGAGGGAGGTATCCAGGAGGCATCCGGAACAGATGCCCAAGCCACCTCAGCTTGCTACTCTCGACATGGAGGAGCAGCAGCTCTACTCCGAGCTCCTCCTGTGTGACTGAGCTCCTCACCCTATCTCTAAGGGAGCGCCCAGCCACTCTGCGGAGGAAACTCATTTCGGCCGCTTGTATCCGTGATCTTGTGCTTTCGGTCATTACCCAAAACTCATGACCATAGGTGAGGGTAGGAATGTAGATTGACGGTAAATCGAGAGCTCTGCCTTTCAGCTCAGCTCCCTCTTCACCACAACGGTCCAATACAGCAACCACATCACTGCAGACGCTGCACTGATTCGCCTGTCAATCTCACCCTCCATCCTCCCCTCACTTTTGAATAAGACCCCGATATACTTGAACTCCTCCACTTGAGGCAAGGACTCTCCACCCACCTGGAGAGGGCAAGCGGCTTTTTCTGGTCAAGAACCATGGCCTCATCCAGGCTATGTTTTCTTGATCTCATCCCAGCCACTTCACACTTGGCTGCAAACCTCATCCCGGCTGCTTCACACTCATCCTTATCCCAGCCGCTTCACACTCGGCTGCGAACCGCCCCAGTGCACGTTGGAGGTCCTGGTCTGATGAAGCCATCACGACAATAAGGATGTAACAGACAAACATTCTGTAAAGACAGCACACTGGGAATTTATGGGGTGATAACAAACTGATCAGCAGAGAAGTTCTCAAGTAAGAGCACTTCCAAATATTATTATTCAAGTAGAAGTAAAAAGTAGTGGTTCAGGACATTATTTAGGGGCTGTACCTGTCTATACAATGTGCTTGATCAAAATACAGTATGTCCCCTGTGTGCAGTCTGCATCTACACTGCGTTACAAATTATTATGCAACTAATATTTTTCTTTGATTTTGCCAAATTGTCAATATATCAATATATATATATCAACCTTAAGAGTACAATTCAAATGTTATTGAACAAACCTCCCAATGATAACAGATTTTTTTTTTCAAAATAAAAACTTAAAATGCACTGTTCCAAATTATTATGCACAACAGAGTTTCAAACCATGTTATTGTTGTAAAAAAAACTGAAAATGGTCATTTGTTTATTTTTCCAATTAGAAGCATTAACATATTACTGAAATTAAAAGTTATTTCAATCAAAACGTCTTAACAGGTCAAGTTCCATTTGAACATAGGAGTCCTTATTTGACAGGAGCTTCACAATTCTTGCATCCATTGAACTTGTGAGTTTGTGGAGAGTTTCTGCTTGAATTTCTTTGCAGGATGTCAGAACAGCCTCCCAGAGCTGCTGTTTGGATGTGAACTGCCTCCTGCCCTCATAGATCTTTTGCTTGAGGAGCTCCAAAGGTTCTCAATAGGGTTGAGGTCAGGGGAGGATGGGGGCCACACCATGAGTTTCTCTTCTTTTATGCCCACAGCAGCCGATGATGCAGAAGTATTCCTTGCAGCATGAGCTGATGCATTGTCATGCATGAAGATGATTTTGCTACAGAAAGTGGTCAATCAGAAACTTCACATACTTTACAGAGGTCATTTTCACACCTTCAGGGACCCTAAAGGGGCCGACCAGCTCTCTCCCCATGATTCCGGCCCAAAACATGACTTCACCACCTCCCTGCTGACGTCGCAGCCTTGTTGGGACATGGTGGCCGTCCACCAACCATCCACCACTCCATCCACCACTCCATCCGTCTGGACCATCCACAGTTGCACGGCACTCATCAGTGAACAAGACTGTTTGAAAATTAGTCTTTGTGTATTTCTGGGCGCACTGGAGCCATTTCTGCTTGTGAGCTTTGTTTAAGAGTGGCTGAATAGTAGGTTTATTCATAAATGCAAGCCTCTGGAGGATCCTACACCTTGATGTTTGCGGGATTCCAGAGGCACCAGCAGCTTCAAATACCTGTTTGCTGCTTTGTAATGGCATTTTAGCAGCTGCTCTCTTAATCCGATGTATTTGTCTGGCAGAAACCTTCCTCACTGTGCCTTTATTTGCATGAATCCATGTGTGCTCTGAATCAGCTACAAATCTCTTAATAGTACGATGATCACGCTTAAGTTTTCAACTATTCAAGGTATTCAACTATTTCACGCTTTTTGGCACTAGAGATATCCTTTTTCTTTCCCATATTGCTTGAAAATGATCTGTTAATAACGTGGAACGTCCTTCTTAAATAGTTTTTCCTTTAATTGGACTCACCAGGTAAACTCATTGGCACAGATGTGTGAGATGATTTCACTGACCCAATGAGCCTGAGACACAAGACCATCTATGAGTTTCACTGAAAAAAACCCAAAAACCTTTATGACACTTAAACACAACTTGCATAATAATTTGGAACGCGGTGTAATTTTAAAATCCATCAACTGTGGATGTGGTGGGGCCAGATAAATATTAGCCAGATAGATAACGAGGTAGCCTATTGGCTGTTAGGTTGTCAGTCAAAGTCCCTACGCTTCTAGCGCAACTGACTTGCCGGCGCGCTGGGATTACGTGGTTTACGTTCGCCTCGCGTAAGGAGGAGCGTTTCTACTTAGGGAGCTGTGGGGGAGGGGGGTATTTTCACGCATGCGCAACATTTGAAAAAGGACAGTCGCTGGATTTCTTCTTCCTTGGAAAATCCTCTATACAACCTTTAATATATACTAAATACATTCTTATTGCATTGTGATACAGACCTAAGGATTGGAGTTAGTGTTCCAGTGTAGTGTAGGTTCTGTGGTTCTGTAACATACAGTTATGTGAAAGTCTCTCTGTACTGAACACCAGTCCACGGCTGTCCTCTACAAACATGTGTCTATAGACCGTCCTCTGTGAACAGAAAGTTTGGACACCTCTGATTCACCATCCCTTGCTCCGGTACTACCCACTAGTCCGAGGGTCCACTAGTCCGAGCTTTTGGCTGTATATTTCGAGAGTAATAAATGTTATGAAACGTACCAAGAGTTGTTTTGACGTCTTGGTCTTACTTGAACAGGGATTTATTGGCCTCAGTATACTCCTGTCACATTACGTGGCTTTCATGGGACCTGCGCTCTTCGAGTGCCCTTCTAGTTATTCTTGGCATTGACTCCGTGGCCATGAATCTGTGTTTATGAATCCACAATCTGAATTTAGTCCACCAGGGTATCAATCTGTTTTTAGTGTCTACTTACCTTGATCTATCCCCTTTAAACACCTTTAAAACTCGGACTAGTGGACCCTCGGACTAGTGGACCCTCGGACTAGTGGACCCTACCCCCCTGCTCTGGTCTGAGAGAGTTGTGAAACGCTCTTATAAACTCATTGTTTTGAATAATTTGGATGCTCTGATTGCATAAGGAAAGTGAGGAATAACTTTGGACCACTGCAAATAAAAGTTTGAACCAGTTCTGTTATTTTAAGACAGGAACAGCGGCTTTAAACTCTGAAATAGTGTCTTGTGGATAGCAAACACAGCTGGACATCACTAAAACACAGTCGAATTAAGCTACTAAAAAATCTGCTTTGTTTTTTAGCTGCAGACTTTATAACCTGCTCTTATCTTATCTTAGAGAGAATATTTTCTTGTGTGTCTGCAATCTCTTTCAAGCTTTCATTTACTTTTGAACTCGTCAGTGCCTCCGTCCTGACAGGCCTAGCTTAGCCCATTAGCCTGAAACACAGCTACAGCGTGGGCTCAAACACAAGGGTGAAGTTAGCCGGGGGCGCTCACAGCAGATCAGGCTCGTGAATCACACTTTGTCTGCCACACGAATCTTAACGCTGCCCTTGAACGCACCGTCTCAGTATAGTCCCTGCTGAGTGTCAATGAGTCTCTATTGAAATGGAGCAGCATGGTGTGCACTCCGCTGTAAACTCCACTGGAGAAGTTTCACTGGAATCATTTGGATAATTTCAGACCTGAAATTTCCAATCTCTACAGAACGAGAACTTAACTTGAAAACTACCACTTCATGACATCACAAGGTGGACTAGAGCATTTTGAGCTTTGAAGATGTAGACAGACTAATAATAAAGTGTTACTGAAACGTGTGAATGAAACAAAACACAACTCTAGGTCTGTTTTTGAGGAGGAAACATGGCTAAAAACTCACCAAAAAAAAAAAAAAAAAGACATAGTATGTAATTTCTGAAGGTGTTACATCACCTGCATGATTGCATGAAAATAGTATATATATATATATATATATATATATATATATATATATATATATATATATACATACATATATATACAGTACAAAAAACATGACACAAAACTGCACACAGCAACAACACAAACCTGATGTGATGTGCAGTAATTTCATTAGCAGGATGATTGTAATGCCATAGCGCTCTGAAGGGGGACTCTCAAAAAAAACTGAAACTTAATTTATTTCTAACATTGTTTTTGACTAATATAGCGTCTCCAAAACAATAAAATGTAACATGGTGATCATTGTTCCGTCTAAGGTGCACATCAAATTCTTTGCAGTGCATAAAATAAAATCTAACCTGAACTGATAAACACAGCGTGGTTTGACACATGGAATGATGAATCTGATAGATTCAGTTTGCACACGTGAATGTGCACACACGTTAGGGACAAGCCAGCTACAGAAACATTTCATCCGCATTTCGCTCGCTTCCTTCAGTACGACCATAGTTGTAGTGCACATCACTGCGGGCCAGAGCTGGCGCTGCTCAGAGCGGCAGGTCCGCACGAGCTGACAGGAGCGCTGCCCGCACACAGACAGAGGGAAGAACACATGTAGAGGAAACACGTAGAGCCATAATGTAATCCTCAGCTGTTAACTTTGTTTTTGTCCAAGCCATAGTTTTTTGTGAGCCAAAAACACAAGACTTTCTCAAAGACCCAAAGCGTTATACCACAGAGCTCTGTCACTCACACAAAATTACTTAAATAGGCTAATAATTCAAAAGCGAGTTATAAAGTGATAATTTATACTTATTTTGGAGATCATTATTATGGGAAAGATGACCCATCTTATAGTGGCCTATAAGTCCTACAATCCATAAATAATCTGCAGCTATATGCAGGCTTTATTTATCGAGCTGAAAAAATCTCTCTTCATGTGATTTTACAGATTTATACACTATAGTTTAATTTTATTTATGAGGTTATTTTTCAAAATATTGTAATGTTCAATGTTTCACTGACCACAGCAGGACCCTCACAGTGACACACAACATATACAAAGCTCATGAACAAGATTTTTATCTTTGTCATTCTAAATGAGCCAAAAAATCAGTTACATTAAAAGTAATCTAACAGAAATAACTGCAGTAATTTGATGAATAAGCTATGTAACTTGCGATGATCTCAGGTGTGATACTGGTGTGGCCACAGTGTGCGTGTCGGGTGTTGCTCATGGGGGTCCAAGGAATGCTCAGGGAGTTAGTGTGTTTGCTCAGACACATGAAAAATTAGGGGGAACATTGATGGTGATCTAAATATATACAGCATTTAATATCCCATAGAAGAAGAACACCTCTTTAACAAAAATAAATAAATAAATAAATAAAACGTATGATTGAGATGTATGGACTGTAGTGGTTAAATGAGGTGCTGTGGGTGTTTTTTGGTTCTGTATCGCATTATCATTATAATAAATAGTATTATTGATCTCAGCCCGGCCCAGTCAATGAGCTGACGAAGCAGCTCTACAGCTCTGACTTCATAATAGAATGAGGTCCATTGAGTTCCTGTTTAAAGAGCAGACCTGGTCCTCTGCTATTGGCCCTCTTCATAAAGAAATTTCACTGGAGTGAGCAGCACATTTACATGAACCATGCTTCAAACTGATGTTATTAGCCTGTTCCATCATTTTTAAGCACTAATTTCACCCTGTACCTACTTAATGTTCTATACCAGGAGAAGTCACTTTTTTCTAATTAGTTTTTAATATTTTGTATGCAGAACATTTATTTAAAGAATACTGTGCTTGTATCTGGTCTATAATTATTATCTATAACACTTGGAACATTGTGTTATAATTTTCACATTTTAAATTGCAATATTCATCTAAATCAACTTAATAAAATAAACAAGTCAGCTGACTTCTGTTAAAAAAATGTGGTACCCAAACAAAGCCCTTTAAAGAACACATATTCTGCATTCTTGTGGCTTTAATAGTCTTAAACATGCTTTTGGATTTCACATTTTTCAACATAAAATAACGTCTGCATTTGGAAATAAACACACCTCCATTTCCATTGTGTTTCTAGCCATGTGTTCATTATGAATCTGACTGCAGAATGAGTCCAGTGATGGTTTATAGGCTTAAAAACTGCATAGGTTTGAAGTCTGACCTACAAGGGCAATATGTGAACTGACCATTTATGATGCAAATTTGGAGTAATGGAAGTGTGCATTAAGTAAAATACAACTCCAGGTTTGTTTTTGATGAGATTATAATTTTTGTAACATAGTTAAAAGGTCAAAAAAAGTCAATTTTGCATGTTTTTAATTGCTTGTAATGTCAAATAATGTGTCTTAATGTCCGATTGAATGTCTGATGTTTTTATCTGTTTTAGGACAACAGATGAAATAGAGCTTGTACTAACTCAACCATATTTATGTAGAAGCTGTTTGATGACACATTACATTGATTAAATGGCCTATGTTAGTCAGTTTTCTGATCTATGTTATAATGTTGTTTCCTCATTACAAACAAACCTTGTTGTCTTTTGTTTCATTCACACATGTTTAACACACAAACCCTATAGATTTAGGCAGAGTTCTTCTCTCAAACAGAAAACACTCGGTTCCACCTTGTGATGTCATGTGGTGACACAGGAAGTGCTCCACTGTGTTCTCCATACTCCATACACCTTCTCAAGAATGGAATTGCCAATCTCTACTGACCTAAAGGTAAAAGGAGCTGTTAACTTGCAAACTACTGCTTCATGACATCACAAGGTAGAACAGTGCATTTTAAGCTTTGGAGATGTAGATAAACTAATAATAAAGGGTTACTCAAACTCTGGGTATGTTTTTGATTAGGTAACAACATTACAACATGGCTAAAAGAGTCAGTTTTGTGTATTATAGGACCATTAATGGTCCATTACAAAGAAGCAGGTGATAAAAAGCATCAGATTGAACAATACTCGGGTGTCTTGCTGAGTGTAGATGACAGCATCACTCCTCCAGGGCCTCTCTTCTTCTTTTTATTATTGTTAACATTCTGCTGGCGTCCTCCCCACTCGCTTGATCCGCACTGGTAAATTGGGACTGGCCTTTGATAGCGGCGATAAAAAGACCAGCAGCAGCACTAGCATAGCGCAGTTCACAGACGCACTAGCACGCTAATCTAACACTGAGGCAGGGACACATGAATAAGTCAGCCCGCAGAACAAAGATGCATACACTTTACATGCTAACAGCCGGGAAGGGGAGCTCAGCACGATTAATGGCATCCTCGCGGGGCAGGAGGTGACGGCTACGCTCATTTCTTTGTGAATTAGACATGTAATTCCCCTATAGGGAATTGCAAACGGGAATTGGCATGCAAACTTTGTAACATGCACTGCAGATGAACTTTGGAGTTGGAATTTAAAATGACAAGGTTTTGTGTTTTTTTTTTTTTTTTTAATTCTGGCTTGGTGGGATAGTACCTGTGGTCAATATTTATTATAGTTTTACATCAGTTCAGTGGGAGTTTGTGGGGAAAAGAGAAGAAAAGAGTAGAGAAGAAAAGTAAAATACAAAAATACAGATAGTAGTGGCCTTTTAAAACAGAATCCCACTACCTATGGCCTCAACATGAAAACAAGGTCCAACCCTTATTCTGATTTCACAAATATGCATGGATTTCTATCCTATGCACACGAATATTTCTGAAAGCATTCATACTCCATACATACAGTTCATTCTAGTAAGCTCACATATTTTTAATAATTACCTTGTGTGTCGGAATGGCAGAATGTTGGAAAAAAAAGCTTAAGTGCTGCCACTCCGACCAAGGGGAAAAAAATGTCGGAGTGCAGGGACGTTTGATAAAAAATGGAAATGCCTCCACTCCGACAATTAGACATCAATGTTGGAGTGATGGTACGTCAGAATGACAGCATGTAACCGTGAAAACCCCATCGAAACTGCAGGGACTATTCACGTGTAAGGAAGACATTTTTCTAGCAGATTAAACCTTAATTTTAAGAGACGGTATTATGCAAAATCGACTTTGGAGATTTCTACCTTGTTATAATGTCGTTCCGTAGTTTTGTGATCTCTCCTGGGCCCTACCCTACTTACAGTTGCTGCAAGATTTGTCCAATGCTCTGCAAGCCTACATCACCCATGCTCCCACACGACAATTCTCCATAAATATACAAAAAAAGATACAAAACTCTACACAGCAACTGGACAAACCTGATGCGATGTGCAGTAGTTAGAATTTGAGGGATGCACGCTGATTATGTTGTGATAGTGCTGTGTGGGGGGAGTGATTTTTAACTCCTCAAAAATGAAAGTGAAACTTGTAAAACATGTTTAACAAAATGAAGGTGTTGTCATGTATTCTTCATTTTTGTACGTTTTGCTCCTTGTTTACATTAAAGTTGCTAGGTAACAGAACTAGAGTAATTTAATTTATCGTGTATGTCATAACCGGCGGACCATAGACATTCATAGATGTAAAATACGTCAAATCGAAAACTCTCTCATACAAATGAATGGTGAAGCCAGTCCCCATGTTCAAGTATAGAACATATTTACTTCATGATATTTCTGTCATGTCTCTGCTCTCCTCACACTCACATGTAAAAGAGGAGGTTTAGTGTCACTATATGTTCACCAGAAGCACACAAGTTCAGAAATCTCAACTGAGAGTGTGTTTGCTGTTAGCTCAGATACCACTTATACACACTGGTTCTGAGCTAAAATGAGACACCAAACCCTTTACACACTCAACAATGACTTTTAACAAGGCTCTGACCTAAATGTGGACGATGGGTTAGTACCACCTGACACCCTCTGTATTATTCATAATTTGTGATTTTTACAGCTAAAGAAAAATAATAATACAGGGGACTGGCTCCAGTGTTCCAAAATCTTCCTAGACGAGCAGAGTTGCTAAAGGGATGATAGCATTAGCATCGCCACGTCTACGGATTATTATGTATGTCTGCTGCTTCTCTCACTTAGGAAATGGGGTATTATAGGGACTTAGTACTTGTTATTGTCATGTGTGAAAAGAGATAACAGCTTTTTTTTTTTGATAAATAACAACTTTGTAATGTGGCAGAAAGCTTCACACAGTCTTTTAACACCTCAGAATTCCACCAAACACAAACACACACACACACACACACACACATACACACACCTGATATCAAAGTAGCAGGCGGTAATGTGGGTCAGAGGGTTTGTCTCCATCCGTGGCCCCTGGATCAGTTCCCGGTGTGAGATTACGGGCCGCTGGATGCTCTGAAGAGGCCCCCCACAGCGTAGAGAGAGCGCGGAGTGACAGGCCACTGAAGTGACAGGGACTCTGGGCACATTTGCTTGTTCTTCTGCCAGAAGCACCTGTCTGGACCTGTAAGCCGCAGGTGTAACAACCGGGAGAAAACAGGACGCACCAGGGGGACGTGACCGGAGCTGACCCTCCTCTGAGAGACACTCAAGGAGAGATGGGGAGACGGTGGGGCTAACCGTGAAGGTGGTTACATGGCACAGGGAAAGTATGAAACGATTACTATGGTATGGGTTGGGAACATAGACTGTAAATGGACATAGCTAACCCGGTAGCAGCCACATTCCAAATAGGAAGTGATCATGGGTGTACTTCTGGCTCCATCGATTCCAACTGAAATGTAAACTTTTTTTTTTTTTTCATTTATCTTTGTTTACAGGGAGAACCCAAAGAGAGTAGCAGACTCCTTTTCATGACCGCCCTGTTCCAGTGCAGTACAATTCATATATTCCTGGCTCCAGTGTGTTCACATTTGCATGTCCTTCAAATGTGTTCCATTTTTGGTAAACAAAATAACAGAAATGTGAGTCTGGTCACCTGTGAATCTCCCCATTTTCAGATGGGTGTGACTGACAGGTGATAGGTGGATTAGCCAGTCAGGGACATGGTACGTCCATATCAACACAAATATGGCTGCTACCAAAATAAACCCCTAAAAACTGTTCATTTGAGGTGAGAGAAATGTCATTTTGTTTGTAAATGATAGGTAACCAATGAGCTCCTTCGTTTCAAATGTGTCACTGAAATAAACAAATCTGATCCCTCTGAATAAAAAAAAAAAAAAAATACAGATATCATTCTGAATATGCCAGGCAAAGAATCCAAACATGCAGAGACAAACATACCAAAATGTGTCTCCTGAAAAATTATTTTGAGTACCTGTATTCCAGTTCCAGTTTCATTTGGTGGTACAGTTACTCTTTCATTTGGTGGTATTCAGAATAGGGCTGGGAATCACAGAGTCCCTCACCATTTAATATGATGCACGGCTCACTGTAAATACTATCACGTTATGGCGATAGACGCAGTTATCATATACTGCGCATGACACTCTGCGATACATCACTGTTTTCAATATAAAAGTCACCAGTGTAATCATTTTAAACAGTGACTATGACAAATGTGTAAACAAGTTTCTTTAGGGACATGCCCCGAGCTAACCCCCCTCTGAGAGGCACTACAGGGAGAGACGGGGAGGTGGCAGGTGGTTGGTCGTTGGTTACATGTTACTAGACGACTATGAAATGGTTACTATGGTATGAGGTTGAGTTTGGAAGTAAATAAGTGTGCACATTTGAGTTCTGTCAGTAGGGAGCAGTGTGTCAGATAAAAACAAGAAGAAATGATGGAAGATTTAAAAACAATAAATATTTGATGAAATCTGAAGTTTGGAGCAGCGACTTTGAATACAAAGAAGGATATGGGTCAAATACAGGTAAGAAGCACACTGATATTTTTAGCACCACATTGGATTTTCCTAAACTGTCCACTCGTCTGTACTTGTGTTGTCTGAATACTAAAGATTCTTGTTTTCGATACTAAGGAATAGACTCGATACTCAATACTGATTCCGATACCACAATGATAATTAAACTCTTTCTTTAGACAATAGAATGTGACTTTCAACATTAAATGGTAATACTTTCTTTTCTATTCCCATATGGCCTTATATCTGTGTAATCCCTCTCAGTGGTTCAGATCATTCTAAAGCGATTCAGGAAAGGTTCATTTCTGTAAATGGGACTGTTTTAGTATCGATACCTGCTCAAATGAGTATCTAGTCTCAGTGCTAGTTTTAGGGAGTGTACTGCACACCTCTGATTTCAAATAGACCAGATGTAGTTGTGGAGAGAACAAAACCAAAGAGCAGCACATAAGGAAGTTTACGCAACTCCAAAATCAGTATCAAACCAACCCCAAGGATCGGAGTGACAAAAGGAAGGAGGATAAACCTAGCCAATCACTGCCCAAAGAACACTGGGTGAAAAATCTTTCCAACCGGGTGCTCACTCAGGCAGAGAAAGAAGTACTTTCCAAAGGACTGAATTTTTCGGTGACTCCTAACCGCATCCCCACGGTGGATTACATCACAGCAGCAGAAACCGCCATTAGGAACAACAAGCTCACGGAAACAGAAGCTGGAGATCTTACACTGAAATGAACAGCTGCACTGAGCAATGCCAAACCTCCACCCTCCAATGTAACACCGGAGGAAAGGAAGGCCATCGCTGCTCTGGAGAAGGACCACAGCATCAACATCCTCCCAGCTGACAAAGGGACTGTGATCCTGAACTCAGCTGATTATGAGGCTAAGGTTAACAGCCTACCCAGTGACACCGCAACCAACGAATTACTAAAACAAGACCCCACCAATGTGTACAAAAAGAAGATCATTGATTACTTGCAGAAGCTGGAGAAGGAATAAGTCATTGATCAACAGCTATATAACAGACTGTATGCTGGTGACTCCATTCCTTGCATCTATGCCCTCCCAAAGATCCACAAACAAGGAGTACCACTCAGACCCACTGTATGCAGCACAGACTCCATCACGTACACCTAAAAAACATCTTGGCTTCTCTGGTGGGTAACACGGAGCACCATATTGAGAACACAGCCGAATTTGTGAACAAAGTCAAGCATCTCCAGTTTGACCGGGATGAGACAATGGTTTCCTTTGACGTGACCTCTCTTTTCACTTGTATCCCTACATCGGTAGTGGTGGAGGCAGCAAGAAGGAGACTACTGGAGGATACCAAGCTAGAAGAGAAAACCAAACTTTCACCCGACCAAATCTGCCAACTGCTGGAAATTTGTTTAAGTACCACCTATTTCCAGTTCAGAGGAAACTTCTACAGGCAAATCCACGGCTGTGCAATGGGCTCACCGGTCTCCCCTATCATTGCTAACTTATACATGGAACAATTTGAACAGAGTGCCCTGGCCTCATATCCAGGCACTCCACCCACACACTGGTATCATTATGTTGATGATAATTTTTCAAAAATCAAAATTCAAGATTTGGAACCTTTTACTGCACATATCAATTCTGTAGATCCGAACATCAAATTCACGAGTGAAGATGCCAAGGACAACACATTGGGCTTCTTAGATTGTGCAGTAACGATAGGAGAAGACTGGCGACTCCAGGTAGAGGTCTTCAGGAAGCCCACACACACCTACCAATACCTGATTTTTGATTCACACCACCCACTGCGGCACAAACTTGGAGTCATTTGGACATTACAACACAGGGCCCAAGTGGTTCCTACAAGCACAGAGGGAAAGGAGAAAGAAGAACAACACGTGGAGAAAGCCCTCTCCATTTGTGGATATCCTAAATGGGCTTTCAACAAAACTAAGAGAGCCAAGAAACAGGACAACAGAGAACCACAACCCAGGAGAAAGGGTGTAACTATTCCTTACCTGGCTGGTGTTTCCAAAAAACTACAGAGGATCTTCAGACAACATGAAAGCCCAGTCTATTTCAAACCCGCAAACACTTTAAGACAAAAACTGGTCCATCCTAAGGACAAAACACCGAGCCACAACCAAATCAATGTGGTCTACTCCACTACACTTCAGTGTAGTGAAGACTGCAGTGAGCGCTACATTGGAGAAACAAAACAGACACTTTTCAAACGAATGTATCAACACAGACGGGAGAGCCAGAGTGGGCCGCAATCTGCCGTACATCTCCACCTAAAAGCCACAGGCCACTCCTTTGAGGACAGTGAGGTCCAGATCCTGGCCAGAGAAAAGAACTGGTTTGAGAGGGGAGTTAAAGAGGCTATTTTTGTCAAGAAAGAGAATCCTTCCTTGAACAGAAATGGAGGTCTCAGACATCATTTGTCTCCCATCTATAACTCTATCCTCAAACCTAAATCAAAACAAATAGAGACAACAATGGGACTAGCCAGGACATGTCCAGAGGTGTGAAAACACCCATCATAGCCCTGAATGGTTATGCTAACTACACCCCCACTCCCACTCCATATTGAATAGACCCACCTAACTAACAGAAACTGTAAACACTCCATATTGAATAGACCCACCTAACTAATAGAAACTGTAAACAAATGTGTAGTCTCAGAGTAATTTCATTGTAGTTAGCTCCTCCCTTCAGATAGATATAAAGCAGTGTCCGCCAGCATCTGACCAGAACTGAAGAAGCAGCTTGGATGAGCTGCGAAACGTATTCGACCAAATAAACTTTTGTCCAGTTGACAAATTGAATTTAATCTTTGCCATGGATTCTACCTGGACGACTGAGGGATTCTACACACAGGTTTTATTCTTTAGTTCACTAGCAAGGACCACGCCACGACACTGAAATACGATAAAGATATTTATTGACGGTGAATAGATGTGATGTCTGGGGGGAGACTCAGGGTGGGGGTTCTGTCTTCATTCCAAAATGGTCACCCAGCTGATTCGGAATCCCCCCTCCTTAAAGATGATGTCTTCAGGCTGAAGGATGGACAAGAGACATGGGGTGGGAGGGAGGGAGTCGAGAGAGCTGACACTGACGGTGTTGTCGGGATAGGCTGCGTAAATAGGGCTTTTGGGTAATTGAAGGCGTGGTCGAGATGAGCTGTGGTTGGCTGGAGAGGAGGTTGAGGCATGGTCCAGCTCCTGAATCTAAGTTCATCATATTAACTCCACTTCAGTAGAGATTCCAGATCTGAGATTATCCAAATGATTCCAATGAAGGTGAATGGAGTTTAAAACAGTGAAGCACTTCCTGTATTACCACATGACGTCACAAGGTGGAACAGAGTGAGAGAAGAACTCAGCCTAAATCTGCAGGGTTTGTGTGTTAAACATGTGTGAATACAACAAAACACAACTCCAAGAATGTTTCTGATGAGGAAACAATTTACAGTTTTGCTTTATTTAGAAAGCAATTTACGAAAAAACTGTTTGCAGTGGTACAAGGTTATATCACTTTTCACAACTCTCAGAGACCAGAGCAAAGTTTTGTCATGATGTAGCATGCTTAGATGCAGACAGCAAGCTTTTTGACCTCAAGAGCTTTGCAATATAGGCCTATCTGTACTGGGGCAAGACACATCTTGCTCAAATACACGAAAAAAAAAAAAAAAAAAAAAAAAATCAGGTACAAACACTTAAAGGTGCAGTGTGTAAATTCTGGAGGAGGGTTCGCCCAATGCCTTTCACCATGGAGATGTTCACTAGCAAGGACCACGCCACAATAATGAAATACGATAAAGATGTTTATTGACAGTGAATAGATGTGATGGCTGGGGGGAGGCTCAGGGTGGGGGCTCCGTCTCCAATCCAAAATGGTCACCCAGCTGATTCGGAACCCCCCCCTCCTTAACGATGATGTCTTCGGACTGAAGGATGGAAGAAAGACACGGGGTGGGAGGGAGGGAGTCGAGTCGAGAGAGCTGACACTGACAGTGTTGTCGGGATAGGCTATATAAATAGGGCTTCTGGGTAATTGAAGTTAATCATGTTAACTCCACTTCACTAGCAAGGACCACGCCACAACAATGAAATATGATAAAGATGTTTATTGACGGTGAATAGATGTGATGGCTGGGGGGAGACTCAGGGTGGGGGCTCCGTCTCCAATCCAAAATAGTCACCCAGCTGATTCGGAACCCCCAAAAGATGGATTAAGATGAGTGAATGAGGAATGAGCCAAGGAGTTGGTAGAAGACTGATGAACGTACGAGAAGGTGGACACGAGAGGACTGACGGTCGAGGGTCGCAATGATTAGGAATGACTGTCCAGCCGGAAGGGGCGGCTTATCGTGGATCGTGGGAATAGTAGGAGATTCTGGCTAAGGATTCTCTTTAGTGGATTGGTCGGACAGTGGGGAGGAGTCGGATGTGAACCGGGAGGAGAGGTTCGAGTGCAAGGTTGTGTGGACTGGCAGAAGGATTTATGTTGCCTGAAGAATAGTCCTTGGGAGGTGGAAGTTGAGTGAGCTTGACTAAGGAGAGAAGGGACAACCTCGAAAGATGGAGGAGTTGAAATGACTAGAACTCGTGGGGAATAGAGAACTGGAAAAACATGCGCGAGGACAGGGTTCACGATGCGGACTGAGGGAGTGTGAAACTGGGTCAAATTGATGCTGAATGAATGGATTAGGAGCCGATGTTTGTGAAGACTGCGAGAAGATGGTGCGGGATGGTGAGTAAGTCTTTCCGTTAGGCAGATACGTGTTAAGATGATGGAATACGTAGTTGAAGGAGATCGCTGAAGCTGCGGGGGTGGAACGAGATGGAAGTTAGAGTTCAATGTCGAGAATCTTAATTTCATGAGAACAGGTGGTAGAAGGCAATAGGATTTCGGTGTCCGGGGTTGGAATGTCCTGAATGACGACTTATTCCTGGAGATTGAAGTGGGTTGCAGAATTGCAATTGCTGGAGGAAAGGTATTACATTGTAGATGGTGTTGACTGATCTATTATTGTTAGAATGAATGGGAATGTCCCTTCTGGATTAGTCAGACCCCCAAAGAATGGTGGAATGTTAGGGCGAAGTGCCGATGAAGCTGAAGACTAATTGTGCAACTCGAGGGCTCTGGAAGTTACGCGGAAGCCAACTACTGTCGGAGATTAAGTGCTTGAGAAACTGGAGCTGCGTTGTGAAGGTGCGATGACGAAAGAGTCAGGAGTGATCTGGAGAGACCGTGGCGTGGAGGGTCTTCTCCCCTGACGGAGAAGCTGGAGTGAAGATGTTGAGGTTGCGCGTGCTGGCACAGATGGTTGTCAAAGGTGATCATGCTAGCACAGATGTGTGTGCTCCACCTGTGGGTGAAGGAAGCACCACTCGACTTGCTGAATTATGCGATGAGGGTCGAAGGGATGAGACCCGTCGTGGGTCGGGGGAGTGGGAGGGGGACCTGTCGTGGGTCGGGAGAGGAAGGGGAGAGAGGGGGACCCGTCGTGGGTTGGGAGAGGAAGGGGAGAGAGGGGGACCCGTCGTGGGTCGGGAGAGGAAGGGGAGAGAGGAAGACCCATCGTGGGTCGAGAGAGGAAGGGGAGAGAGGGAGACCGTTGTGGGTCGAGAGGATGGAGGGGAAGGAGGGAGACCCGTCGTGGGTCGAGAGAGAGGGAGGGAAGGAGGGAGACCCGTTGTGGATTGAGAGAGAGTGAGGGAAGGAGGGAGACCCATCGTGGGTCAGGAGAGAGGGAGGGAAGGAGGGAGACCTGTCGTGGGTCAGGAGAGAGGGAGGGAAGGAGGGAGACCCGTCGTGGGTCGGGAGAGGGAGGGAGGGAAGGCGGGAGACCCGTCGTGGGTCAGGCGAGAGGGAAGGAAGGAGGGAGACCCGTCGTGGGTCAGGAGAGAGAGAGGGAAAGAGGGAGACCCGTCGTGGGTCAGGAGAGAGGGAGGGAAGGAGGGAGACCCGTCGTGGGTCAGGGAGAAAGAGAGGGGGACCCGTCGTGGGTCAGGGAGAAAAAGAGGGGGGGACCCGTCGTGGGTCAGGAGAGAGAGAGGGAAGGAGAGAGACCCGTCGTGGGTCAGGGAGAAAGAGAGGGGGGGCCCGTCGTGGGTCAGGAGAGAGAGAGACAGGGACCCGTCGTGGGTTGGTCGGCTCAGAACCTGTGGGAAGGCTGAGGGTCGGCCGAGGACCTGAGGGTGGAGGTGTGTGCTGGGGGTGTTGGCGGGGTGGCTACGGGTTGAACACTGGATGGATGAGAGAGGGCGAATGTGGAGACAGTATAAGTCGTCGCAGCATGAGGAGAGAATGATGAAGGACTACGATGATGTAGCATAAGCAGGGGGAGGTGAGGGCGAGATGGCAAGAGTGTCACTGAGGCGGTGTATGAGGATAGAACAGTGGAGAAGTTGTGAGCTGACATCGATGGCAGAATCCTCGATTGGGTAAGAGGTGGTGAGCCGAGATGGTGTAACCCGGGGTGAGGGCAGCGCTGGGAGGGGCTGTATAGCATAACACATGGTTACTGGCAGCCTAGGCTAGCATGTAATGAATGATGTGAGCTGCGCGAGCTATAATAGCGTGAGACAGCAAGGGCCGGAATATGAGTTAATGGCGAGTAGGTGTAAAGACAGCTACTGTACGTCAAAATTGCATGATTGGCTTGAGCTGGAATAGAGTGAGCGACGCAAGTCGACGGGTGCTGAATATCGGAATAGCAGGGAGCGGGTGTAGAGACTGCTTAGCTAGCATGTGTTGGAATAGCATGAGCTAGCATGAGTTGCATGAGCTAGAATGGGCAGATGCAAGTTAGTAGGAGAGGTTGAATACCGGGATGGCGTAGTGTGCAGGTGTAGAGACGGGTTAAGCAATTGAATGCGTCGGTATGACATTTCGGAGTGTGAGTGGGCGTGGTGACTCTGTAGGCTGTGCAATAACATGAGAAATGACATTTGGATGTTGGGTAAGGGGAGGGGAGGCGGGGAAAGGGATGGAGCAGAAGAGGGGAAACGGATTAGAGGCTCTGCCTGTTGTGGGTAGAGCGCGAGAAGCCATCTAGCTCATGATGACTGAAAAAGAGAAAAATGATGAAGAGAAGATGCGTGTGCATGGGGAGGGAGAAACAACCTGCCCCCTCTAGGGGGGCTGTGGAAGCAGGCTGAGATGGATGCAAGGGGATTCAGAGAAGACTGCACAGTAGACAGAAGATATTTACCGGCCACTGGTGATGATGCTACTTAGCCCCCAGCAGGGGGAGCTGTGAGACTGTAGTAGAGGAGAGGTGGGAGTGATGACATCAGCAGCTGCGCGCATGAACCGTGGCGGGAAGCCGGAAGCTCATTCATCTTGTCAGCTGACACTGACGGTGTTGTCGGGATAGGCTGTATAAATAGGGCTTCTGGGAAATTGAAGGCGTGGTCGAGATGAGCTGTGGTTGGCTGGCGAGGAGGTTGAGGCGTGGTCCAGCTCCTGAATCTAAGTTAATCGTGTTAACTCCACTTATTGCTTTGTCTGGAATGTTTCACAGTATGGCATTAAACTTTTCTATTTTCATGGAGACAAAACCAGACCAAGTTACAGGTCAGATCTGTGGAGAGGCGACCCCGCTCACAGTCAGAATGCCTGTTTTTCTAGGTATTTTTGAGCTACAGTATAAAACCACCTGTAATTGAATAAATGTTAAGTAGAGCTGCTTAATGTCATACTATGGAACATTCCAGGCACAGCAATGACATATAGAAACAAGAAGGTGACGGACCACAAACCAGAAAGTTACATAGTGCACCTTTACTCAGAATACATGATGCCACTGAATGGATTCCACTAACATAAAACTGTATCAGCCCTTTTGTCAAATCAATCCAGTGCTCAGTAGGCGTGGAGCTCTTCCTCGCCGTGGTCACAGTGGGTCTGTATGTGCCCAGAGTGGGTGATGAATGGGGGGGACAGGCTGCTGATGGAGGGGCCTAGGGGGGGCAGAGCGGGGCCTAACCACACATTACGCAGCACTTAAAGCCATCTCTGTTTGTGATTGAAAACCATCCGCTGCAACACTCAGTGACTAGTGTCCCGGACCTTTGGCACTGGATTTCCGCCTCATATAAACCAGTATGAATGATCGGAGGCTGCCGTAACCCGCGGCGACGCTCCTGTTTACTTCCGTGTGTCCAGACCATTACCCTCAGAGCGGCTGCAAATCCATCACTGCTAGTGGTAGGGAGGGGGCGGGGCTACGGGAGAGGAGGGAAGAGTTTGGGTTGTGTTTGTGTTGAAAAGGGTTAGACGTGGTTAGACAGACTCCCATATTACACAAAATTGAGTCTTTAAGCCTATTTAGAATATTGTTCCCTCATCAAAAACATACCTGGAGTTGTATTTTGTTTTATTGACACATGTTTGAGTAAGACTTTATTATTAGTCTGTCTATATATTTAATGCTCTGTACCACCTTGTCATGTTGTGGTAGCGTAGATGTTAAGTGTCAAGTTAACAGTTATCTTTCACCTTTAGTTCAATAGAGACTGGCAAATCCAGGGTTGAAAGAATCCAAATGACTCTAGTGAAGGTGTATGGGGTTTAAAAACATAATAGAGCACTTCCTGTATTAACACATGACATCACAACGTGTTGACATCAGAGGAGGGTTTTCAGTTTGAGAAAAGAACTCAGCCTAAATATGCAGGTTTAGTGTGTGAATGAACCAAAACACAACACAGCTCCAGGTATGTTTGTGATGAAGAGACAAAATTATAATATAAATCAGAAAATAGCGTAATATGAGCCCTTTAATGTTCTAAGTGGAGAGAAAAAACTGCCCCTGAACATATGGTCAAATATGGTCAGGAAACTAGCCGAGTCCACTACTGAAAAAGGAAAGAAATATGGGCAAAGCCTGGGAGGGAGTTTATTTTGGGGTACAAAAGGGACCAGGGAGTCTTTGTCAAGTCTTAGTCCAGTCTACTCAGTCCAGTCTACTTCTAGTCTTCTTTCTTTATTGTTCGTCAAACTTGAACCATCAATAAATGCATTGTTATGAGCACTGCGATTAGAACTGCCTCCAGCCGTTTATCTTTGTGATTTCAGTAGAACACAAAGCAAAACCATGAGCTGCAGAAATTAAATTGCCCATATTGCGCTATTTACTGATCTATGTTAGATAGTTGTTTCCCGTCAAAAACATATCTGGAGTTGCGTTTTGTTTCACTCACACATTTAACACACAAACCCTGTATATTTAGGTCCTTCTCTTTAACAGAAAACTCTCTGTTCCACCTTGTGATGTCATGTGGTAATACACAAAGGGCTCCACTGTGTCTTTAAACTCCATACTCCTTCACTAGAATCATTTGGATCATTTCAGCTCTGGAATTGCCAACCTCGACTGAACTAAACGTAAAAGGAGCTGTTAACTTGAAAACTACTGCTTCATGACATCACAAGATGGAACGGAGCATTGGAGCTTTGGAGATGTAGACAGACTGATAAAACAGGATTATTCAAACATGTGTGAATGAAATAAAACAAAACACAACTCCAGGTCTGTTTTTGATGAGAAAACAACATTCTAACATGAGTTGAAGCTCACAAGAAACAATTTTGTGTAATATAGAACACCCCGTAGTAATACCCCCTCCTTAAATCGTGCACCTTGTATTCCCTCACCCCATTCAATTAATTCATATTTGTATATTATGTATTTAATGGCCAATCTTTAGAGCTTCATATGAATGTGCTTGTAAGTGGGGCACTTACAAGCACATTCATATGAAGCTCTAAAGATTGGCCTCTGAGGACTGCTCAGTTTCTGTGGTGGAAGTGCCCAGTAAAAGCCCAGTGTAGCGTGGAGCCCAGTCCTCACTCTGATGGGAAAGAGATGAACCAGGACAGGAGACAGTGAAATCCTCTTTCACCGTCATCATTTCTGCTCCTCCACTTCAGCTTTAGCTCTCCACTCTGCTCAAAGGTAGATGGAAGGGAGTGCAGGCCAACTGCACACGTTAAATTATCCAAAAAGAAAAATTATGTGGAGTCTTTGCTTGTGTGTTGGTATTGCAAATGAGCCTTATTCACACAGCATTAGTTTTACTTAGAGTCCCCTGGTAAATTGTAATAATTATGAACACCGTCTTAGTTTCTAGACCTGTGCGAATCGTCTATAATTCGTCTAAAAATTAGATCTCCTGTAATTCTGCAAACTCAGAGCTCCTCGTGTGATTCTAGTCCTGTGTGAACGTGTTACATGCTGCCATTCTGACATACTGCCACTCCGACATTGACGTCTAATTGTCGGATTGGAGGCATTTCCACTTTTTATCAAATGTCCCTGCACTCCGACATTTTTTTTTTCCTTGGTCGGAGTGGTGGCACTCAAGCATTTTTTTCAACATTCCACCATTCCGACACACAAGGTATTTGTTAAAAATACATGGGCCTACTAGAATGAGCTGTATGTATGGAGTACGAAAGCTTTCAGAAATATTTGTGTGCATAGGATCGACATCTGTGCATATTTGGGAAATCTGTGCATATTTAGGAAATCCGTGCATAATTGGCTGTAATTGAGCATAAATTAAAATATTCGTAAACTCTCGAATGAGTCCCTCGTACATCAGAATCAGAATCAGAAAAGCTTTTATTGCCATTGTCAGTGAACACAATTCACAGACTAGGAACTTGCTTTGGTGATAAGGTGCAACATAGAACACTGAATAATAATAATAATGATAATAATAATAATAATAATAATAATAATAATAATAATAATACAAGTAGAGATATCACAGTTAGAAAGGATAATAATAATAATAATAATAATAATAATAAAGTATCACTATTTGAATAAAGTAAGAGCATGCAAAAAGATTAAGATATATAATAAAAATAAAAATAGTCAAGTATATACAGAGCATCAGAACAACAGTGCAAACCGACAGTGCAAAAGAGCAAGTGACGTGACATGACTTATTTAAAGTGACTGGTATTATAAAGTGTCCTTAGTACAAGTGTTATAAGTGTTCATAAAATGTTTATGAGTCCAACGGCAGAGGGGAAGAAACTGTTCTTATGGTGAGAGGTTCTGGTCCGTATGGACCGTAGCCTTCTGCCAGAGGGAAGTGGCTGGAATAGTCCATGTCCAGGGTGAGAGGGGTCAGCTGCTATCCGGCCTGCACGCCCCCGAGTCCTGGAGACGTACAGGTCCTTGAAGAGATGGAAGGCTACAGCCGATCACCTTCTCAGCAGAGCGCACAATGCGCTGCAGTCTCTGTCTGTCCCTGGCAGTGGCCCCAGCGTACCACACAGTGATGGAGGAGGTGAGGATGGACTCAATGATGGCCGTGTAAAACTTCACCATCATCTGGGCAGGCAGCTTGGCTTTCCTCAGCTGCCGCAGGAAGTACATCCTCTGCTGGGCTTTCTTGATGAGGGAGCTGATGGTCGGCTCCCACTTGAGGTCGTGGGTGATGCAGGTGCCCAGGAAGCGGAAGGAGTCCACAGTGGTGATGGAGGAGTCTGTCAGGGTGAGGAGAGGCAGGGGGGCTGTGACTTTCCTGAAGTCCACGATCATCTCCACTGTCTTCTGGGCGTTGAGCTCCAGGTTGTTGCTGCTGCACCAGGACACCAGCCGGTCCACCTCCCTCCTGTAGGCAGACTCATCGCCGTCCGAGATGAGCCCGATGAGGGTGGTGTCATCCGCAAACTTAACCAGTTTCACGGAGTCGTGGCTGGAGGTGCAGCAGTTGGTGTACAGGGAGAAGAGCAGGGGAGAAAGTACACAGCCCTGTGGAGATCCTGTGCTTATAGTCCGACTGTCCGAGACATTCTTCCCCAGCCGCACGCACTGCCTCCGGTCCGTCAGGAAGTCAGTGATCCACCTGCAGGTGGAGTCAGGCACGTTGAGCTGGGCGAGCTTGTCCTGGAGCAGAGCAGGGAGGATGGTGTTGAATGCAGAGCTGAAGTCCACAAACAGGATCCTGGCGTAGGTTCCCGGGGAGTCCAGATGCTGAAGGATGAAGTGGAGGGCCAGGTTGATGGCGTCGTCTACAGACCGATTGGCTCTGTAGGCGAACTGCAGAGGGTCCAGGAGGGGGGAGGTGAAGGACTTGAGGTGAGGCAGAACCAGGCGCTCAAATGACTTCATGACTACAGACGTCAGCGCCACAGGCCTGTAGTCATTAAGTCCAGTGATCCTGGGCTTCTTGGGGACGGGAACAATGGTGGACAGCTTGAAGCAGGCTGGGACATGGCATAACTCCAGGGAGATGTTAAAGATGTCCGTGAAGACAGGAGCCAGTTCTTCAGCGCAGTGTCTCAGGGTGGAAGGAGAGGCACCGTCCGGACCTGGGGCTTTCCGTGGGTTTTGCCTTTTAAATGTCTTAGTCACATCCTGCTTGGAGAGTGTGAGGGCAGTGGGGGAGGAGGAGGGGTCTGAGGTGGGCTTGGCCGCAATGTCCATTGTAGTCAGTGGGGTGGGGGAGGGGTGTGAGACTTCAAATCTAGTGTAGTAGGTGTTAAGCCTTTCCGCTAGTTGTCGGTCATCCACAGCAGGGGGGGCTTTGGGTCTATAATTTGTGATCTCCTTCAGACCTTTCCAGACAGAGACGGAGTCGTTGGACCAGAACTTCTCCTTCAGATGTGTGTTGTATCTCGATTTAGCCTTCTCCACTTCCTTGCTAAATGAGTACTTGCTCTGTCTGTAAGAGTGAGGCTCACCACTTCTGTGCGCCTCCTCCTTCTCCTTCCTCAGCTGCTTCAGTCTGGGTGTGAACCAGGGTTTGTCATTGTTAAATGACACCCTGGTGCGAGATGGAATAATGCATAAAATGTATTGTATGTATTTTATCCATCAGAATACGAATTGAAAAGTTACGACATCAAGAATTACAATCACAAAATAAAAATTTACGATTACGCTTTCTTCAGTATGAATATGAATTCACAGACGCGACTGTCAAAAATACATCTCTTCATTTCACAGGCGTTACTTATTGAGCAGAAGAAACATCAATTGAGATGCTGGACTTTTGCGCCGCATATGGACTGAACCAGGACTGAACCAAGACTAAACCAGGACTGAACCAAGACTAAACCAGGACTGAACCAGGACTGAACCCAGCACTAAACCAGGACTAAACCAGGACTGATCCCAGGACTGATCCAGGAGGACTAAATCAGGACTGAACCAGGACTAAAACAGGACTAAACCAGGACTAAGCCAGGACTGAAGCAGGACTAAACCAGGACTGATCTTGGACTTGAGAGAGACAGAGAAAGAACCCCGAGCCCGCAGAGCAGGGTGTCCGCAAAGTGCGATCGGGCGACGGCTGCGCTTAACCCTTAATCCAACAGTCGGGTGCACCTCGGGGCCTGTCCCGACACTCAGTCCTGGTTCAGTTCTGGTTTAGTCCTGGTTTATACCTGGTTTAGTCCTGGTTTATTCCTGGTTTAGACCTGGATTAGTCTTGGTTTAGTCTTGGTTTAATCCTGGTTTAGATCTGGTTTAGTCCTGGTTTAGTCCCAGTTTAGACCTGGTTTAATCCTGGTTTAGTCTTGGTTCAATCCTGGTTTAGTCCAGGTTCAGTTCTGGTTCAGGCAAAAAAGGTGACGCGCTAAACTATGAGTAGGTTGTCGGAATGGCGGCATCAAAAAGTGCCGGAATGGGGGCATGTCGGAATAAGGATTGTACCCCGTGTGAACGTCTGTAAACTGGCCTGTTTTTCGTCTGTGCATTGAAGCTAACGGTAATTGACGTCTCTACGGCCCATTTTAGGGCCAAATATGAACTAAATCAACAATATTTATTCTTTAAGATATCTAGTTATTGCATTTTTTTACAATTAAAAACTAAAAAAACATAAAGTAAACTGTGATAAAGACGTGGCCCGGAAGTACAGCCGCGTTGTTGTGGCAACCGAGGACCAGCAGGGTTACATGCTGCCATTCTGACATACCGCCACATCCGACAATGACGTCTAATTTTTTTCTCATTTTTTTTCAAACATCCCTGCACTCCAACATTTTTTTTTTCCTTGGTCGGAGTGGCGGCACTTAAGCATTTTTTTTTCAACATTCCACCATTCCGACAAACAAGGTAATTATTAAAAATACATATGTGGGCCTACTAGAAGGAACTGTATGTATGGAGTACGAAAGATTTCAGAAATATTTGTGTGCGTAGGATAGAAATCTGTGCATATTTGGGAAATCCATGCATAATTGGCTGTAGTTGAACATAAAGTAACTATTCGTAATCCCAGGACTGAACCAGGACTAAAACAGGACTAAACCAGAACTGAACCAGGACTAAACCAGGACTGATCTTGGACTTGAGAGAGAGAGAGAACCCTGAGCAGGGTGTCTGCAAAGTCCTTTCGCCTGCGGTCACCTGACAGTCTACGCGGGCGCACCTCCGGGCCCGTCCTGATACTCAGTCCTGGTTCGGTTCTAGTTTAGTCCTGGTTTAGACCTGGTTTAGACCTGGTTTAGTCCTGGTGTAGTCCTGGTTTAGTCCTGGTTTAGTCCTGGTTTAGTTTTGGTTCAGTCCTGGTTTAGTCCTGGTTCAGTCCTGGTTCAGGCAAAAAAGGTGATGCTCCAAACTATGAGTAGGTTTTCGGAATGGCGGCATCAAAAAGTGTCGGAATGGGGGCATGTCGGAATGACGGTATGTCGGGGTGGGGGTCTGTTGGAGTGGTGGTATGTCGGAATAAGGATTGCACCCTGACCAGCAGCATGGCGCCTTTATGGCAGGCATGCCCAAACTATGGCTCGTGGGCCAAATGTGGCCCTCAGACAAATTTTTCTTGGCCCCCAGGCTTCCAGGTGAATTGGCCCAAATTACCTTGAGCAGTTTTGACTGCAAGTTTTGACTGCAAGTTTTTTGAAAATCTACCTTGGTAAGACAATATTTAATATTTATTCTGTGGTTTTGAGGATCTTAGCTTGAATAAAGGACTGATAGCTCATGCTAATGTGTTGAACATGCATATATTTCAATTATTCACTGCAATGAGCACCAGTCTATGGCCCTCGATCGGCCCTCTGCTTCGTCTGTGTTTAGATATGTGGCCCTTGATGAAAAAAGCTTGGACACCCCTGCTCTATGGAAAAGTCTGGGTGCTTTTGGAGCAAAGTTTGTAAAGTTTGGATAGCCTGGCTGTATTAGCGTGAATTAATTAAAAGTTAGCATGAATTAATAAAAAAAATAATTACCCCTCCTTGAACCGCCACCTTAACGTGGTGGAGGGGTTTGAGTGCCTGAATGATCCTGGTAGCTATGTTGTTGGGGGCTTCATGCCCCTGGTAGGGTCACCCAAGGCAAACAGGTCCTGGGGGACGGGTCAGACTAAGAGCGGTTCAGAAGCCCCTATGACGACAAAGCCACCAAGGCCAGTTAGGTCGCCCGGATTGGCGTTACCGGGGCCCCACCCTGGAGCCAGGTCTGGGGTGGGAGCTCGACGGCGAGCATCTGGTGGCCGGGCCTTCCCCCACGGGGCCCGGCCGGGCACAGCCCGAAGGAGCGACGTGGGGTCGTCCTCCCGTGGACCTACCACCCGCGGGAGGATCCATAGGGGGCCGGTGCAGAGAGATCTGGGCGGCAGACAAAGGCAGGCGCCTCGGCGACCAGATCTCCGGGCATGGAGACTAGCTCTGGGGACATGGAATGTCACCTCGCTGGGGGGGAAGGAGCCCGAGCTCGTGCGGGAAGTTGAGCGTTACCAACTAGATATAGTCGGCCTCACCTCCACGCACAGCTTGGGCTCTGGAACCCAACTCCTTGAGGGGGGCTGGACTCTCCATTTCTCTGGCATTGCATGGGGGAGCGGCGGCGAGCTGGTGTGGGCCTGCTCATTGCCCCACAGCTCAGCCGCTGTGTGTTGGAGTTCACCCCAGTGAACGAGAGGGTCGCGTACCTGCACCTTCGGGTCAGGGACAGGTCTCTCACTGTTGTGTCGGCCTACGGGCCGAACAGCAGTGCAGAGTACCCGGCCTTCTTGGAGTCTCTGGGAGGGGTACTGGACAGTGCACCGACTAGGGACTCCATTGTTTCTACTGGGGGACTTCAATGCCCACGTGGGCAACGACAGTAACACCTGGAGAGGGATGATTGGGAGGAACGGCCTCCCTGATCTGAACCCGAGTGGTGTTCTGTTATTGGACTTCTGTGCTAGCCACAGTTTGTCCATAACGAACACCATGTTCGAGCACAAGGGTGTCCATCAGTGCACGTGGCACCAGGACACCCTAGGCCGGAGGTCGATGATCGCCGTTGTTGTGTCATCTGACCTCCGGCCGCGTGTCTTGGACACTCAGGTGAAGAGAGGTGCAGAGCTGTCAACTGATCACCACCTGGTTGTGAGTTGGGTTCGCTGGCGGGGGAGGAAGCCGGAAAGACCTGGCAGGCCCAAGCGTATAGTGAGGGTCTGTTGGAAACGTCTGGCAGAGCCCTCTGTCAGGGGGGCCTTCAACTCACACCTCCGGGAGAGCTTCTCCCAGATTCTGGGGGAGGCTGGGGACATGGAGTCCGAGTGGGCTCTGTTCTGCTCGTAGCTGTGGTCGTAAGGTCTGTGGTGCCTGTCGCGGCAGCAATCCCCGAACCCGGTGGTGGACACCGGAAGTAAGGGATGCTGTCAGGCTGAAAAAGGAGTCTTATCGGGCCTTATTGGCTCATGGAACTCCTGAGGCAGCTGACAGGTACCGGCGGGCCAAGCGTGCTGCAGCCTGGGCGGTCGCAGAGGCAAAAACTCGGGGTTGGGAGGAGTTTGGAGAGGCCATGGAGGAGGACTATCGGACGGCCTCAAGGAAATTGTGGCAAATTGTCCGGCGCCTAAGAAGGGGGAAGCAGTGCTTCACCAACACTGTTTACAGTGCGGGTGGAGAGCTGTTGACCTCGACTGGGGATGTTGTCGGACGGTGGAAGGAATACTTTGAGGATCTCCCTCGAGTCCGCCTTCGAGTCTTCGAGGCTTCGGGAACTCGAAGGCGGACTCGAAGGAGTCTCTGGATGTTGTGGGGCTGTCTTGGCTGACACGTCTCTGCAACATTGTGTGGAAGTCGGGGACAGTGCCTCTGGACTGGCAGACCGGGGTGGTGGTCCCTCTGTTTAAGAAGGGGGACTGGAGGATGTGTTCCAACTACCGGGGAATCACACTCCTCAGCCTCCCCGGTAAGGTCTATTCCAGGGTACTTGAGAGGAGAATCTGGCCGATGGTCGAACCTCGGATCCAGGAGGAGCAGTGTGATTTTCGTCCCGGCCGTGGAACACTGGACCAGCTCTATACTCTCCATCGGGTGCTAGAGGGTTCATGGGAGTTTGCCCAACCAGTCCACATGTGCTTTGTGGATCTGGAGAAGGCATTCCACAGTGTCCCTCGTGGGGTCCTGTGGGGAGTGCTCTGGGAGTATGGGCTCCGGGGCTCGCATTGCTGGTAGTAAGTCGGACCTGTTTCCACTGCATGTTGGACTCCGCCAGGGCTGCCCTTTGTCACCGGTTCTGTTCACTGTATTTGTGGACAGAATTTCTAGGCGCAGTCAGGGGCCGGAGGGAATCCAGTTTGGGGACCACAGGATCTCATCTCTGCTGTTTGCACATGATGTTGTCCTGATGGCTTCATCGAATCGGGACCTGTGGCACTGGGGCGGTTTGCAGCCAAGTGTGAAGCGGCTGGGATGAAGATCAGCTCCTCCAAGTCCGAGGCCATGGTTCTTGACCGGAAAAAGGTGGCTTGCCCTCTGCGGGTGGGTGGAGAGTCCTTGCCTCAAGTGGAGGAGTTCAAGTATCTCGGGTCTTGTTCACGAGTGAGGGGAGGATGGAGCGTGAGATTGACAGGCAGATTGGTGCAGCGTCGGCAGTAATGCGGTCGCTGTACCGGACCGTTGTGGTGAAGAGGGAGCTGAGCCAAAAAGGAAAGCGCTCAATTTACCGGTCAATCTACGTTCCTACCCTCATCTATGGTCATGAGCTTTGGGTAATGACCGAAAGGACAAGATCGCGGATACAAGCGGCCCAAATGAGTTTCCTCCGTCGAGTGGCTGGGCGCACCCTTAGAGATAGGGTGAGGAGCTCAGTCACACGGGAGGGGCTCGGAGTAGAGCTGCTGCTCCTTCATGTCGAGAGGAGCCAGCTGAGGTGGCTCGGGCATCTGTTCCGGATGCCTCCTGGACGCCTCCCTCGGGAGGTGTTTCAGGCAAGACCCAGGACACGCTGGAGGGACTATGTCTCCCGGCTGGCCTGGGAACGCCTTGGGGTCCCCCCGGAGGAGCTGGAGGAAATGTCCGGGGTGAAGGAAGTCCGGGAGTCCCTGCTTAGACTGTTGCCTCCGCGACCCGGCCCCGGATATGAGAAATCTGATCTTGTGGATGTCAATCTGATTGCTGATCGCATCAGAGTGGTAAGAAACATGGTGTTTGATGCTACAGTGCAGGTGCATTCTGAAAAAAAACTTAAAATAAAAGTGACGTTGGCGAAAGCATGTAGTTTACTGACATTGCTTATCCCGTGCAAATACACACACGCACACACACACACACGCACACACACACACACACACACAAACACACACACAAAAAAAAAGCCTTGTGCGGTCATTTAAACTTTACAGATGTCCCTCTGTAAAACTAGTCCCACGTGAATAGGGTCACTGTTGAGTAATGATTACGGAAAGGCAGAGGCACTTGCTCACGACTGAAACAACTTTTGGTAGTCCTGGAATTTCTTATAGTACAATTTAAAATAGTTAAATCTGGTGGAGGGTCTGTCACTTGCTTGTCTCCATGGAGATGCTATTGCTTTCCCTGGAATGTTCCATACGATGACATTAAACACATCTATCTAGAATTTACTCATTACGGGTGTTTCTATTGTTCAAAAATACAATCCAAAATACAGCAGTTCGTATGTATGTATTCGTATTAAGTAGAGTTAATATAATTAACTGAGATTCAGGTGCAGGACCACTCCTCAACCGCCCTCTCCTTCTCACCAGCGAACCACAGCTCACCGCAACCACACCTTTAATTTCCCAGAAGCCTTTTGTAGCTGCCTATCCCATCATCCCAGTTTGTCTCGGCTAACTCGACCCCTCCCTCCCACCCCCTATCTCGTGTGTCTTTCAGCTCTAAGACATCTACGAAGGGAGGTCCCGTTCCGGCTGGGCCAATTGATGATTGAGACAGAGCCCCCACCCTGAGTCTCAACCCAGTCATCACTACCTCATTCGTCCAGACATCCATCGTTCATTCATTAATAAATATCTTCATCGCATTACGTTGTTGGTGTGGTCCTTGCTAGTGAATGTAGCCTGTAGTTGTCTCTCTTGTTATAGATAGATTATCTCTACTGTGGAACATTCTAGACAAAGCAGTAACATCTACATGAAGGCAAGCAGAGGGCAGACCCTCCACTAGAAAAGTTATGCAGTGCACCTTTAATGTTAAAACAAAATTACACAGATTAGCATATTCTGGATAATATATTCAGTCAATCAATAGAACTTTATTTATCCCTGAGGCTATATGTGAGCACACAGTTCAAACAGCAGAATAAAAGTAATGTATTCACAAAATAATACTTCACAATAAAGCTCATCTCTAAACAGCCTCCCTCTTGCATTTGTGTCTTTGCTGATATCCACTTTTATGAAAGGAAATGTCTTTTTTATGGGTGAACACTAAATTTGACTACAACTGAGATCCGCATATCATGTGTCACAGATATTCTGTTGCCATGACAACCCTCTCCACACCAATATCCCAGTCTGTCAGCAGAGAGGAGCTGCTCTCTTTTTCATTTATAAAACACTGGAATTCTTACTTAATGTGTACATATAAACAAAGCCCCACTGTGCAGAGCTCAGCGTTTGTGGATCAAAAGCAGATTTTTCTTTATGTTATAGATGACGAAGACACATTTTTTGGATGCATGCACGCCAGTGTTCAAAATTAGAGAATCAGAATCAGAATCAGAAAAGCTTTTATTGCCATTGTCAGTGAACACAATTCACAAACTAGGAACTTGCTTTGGTGATGAGGTGCAACATAGAACACTGAATAGTAATACTAATAATAATACTAATAATACTAATAATACTAATAATAATAATAATAATAATAATAATATAGAGATATCACTATTAAAAAAAGATAATAATAAAGTATCACTATTTAAAAATAAAGTAAGAGCATTCAATAAAGATTAAGATATATATATATATAAAAATAAAAAAATAGTCTAGTATATACAGGAGCATCAGAACAACAGTGCAAACTGACAGTGCAAAAGATCAAGTGATGTGGCATGACTTATATAAAGTGACTGGTGTTATAAAGTGACTGGTGTTATAAAGTGTCCAGCTTAGTCTGGGTATTATAAAGTGTCCTTAGTACAGATGTTATAAGTGTTAATAGAGTGTTCATGAGTCCAATGGCAGAGGGGAAGAAACTGTTCTTATGGCGAGAGGTTCTGGTCCGTATGGACCGTAGCCTTCTGCCAGAGGGAAGTGGCTCAAATAGTCCATGTCCAGGGTGAGAGGGGTCAGCTGCTATCCGGCCTGCTCGCCCCCGAGTCCTGGAGACGTACAGGTCCTGGAGAGATGGAAGGCTACAGCCGATCACCTTCTCAGCAGAGCGCACTATGCGCTGCAGTCTCTGTCTGTCCCCTGGCAGTGGCCCCAGCGTACCACACAGTGATGGAGGAGGTGAGGATGGACTCAATGATGGCCGTGTAAAACTACACCATCATCTGGGCTGGCAGCTTGGCTTTCCTCAGCTGCCGCAGGAAGTACATCCTCTGCTGAGCTTTCTTGATGAGGGAGCTGATGGTCGGCTCCCACTTGAGGTCGTGGGTGATGCAGGTGCCCAGGAAGCAGAAAGAGTCCACAGTGGTGATGGAGGAGTCTGTCAGGGTGAGGAGAGGCAGGGGGGCTGTGACTTTCCTGAAGTCCACGATCATCTCCACTGTCTTCTGGGTGTTGAGCTCCAGGTTGTTGCTGCTGCACCAGGACACCAGCTGGTCCACCTCCCTCCTGTAGGCAGACTCATCGCCATCCGAGATGAGCCCGATGAGGGTGGTGTCATCCGCAAACTTAACCAATTTCACGGAGTCGTGGCTGGAGGTGCAGCAATTGGTGTAGAGGGAGAAGAGCAGGGGAGAAAGTACACAGCCCTGTGGAGCTCCTGTGCTTATAGTCCGAGTGTCCGAGACATTCTTCCCCAGCCGCACGCACTGCCTCCGGTCTGTCAGGAAGTCAGTGATCCACCTGCAGGTGGAGTCAGGCACATTGAGCTGGGCGAGCTTGTCCTGGAGCAGAGCAGGGAGGATGGTATTAAATGCAGAGCTGAAGTCCACAAACAGGATCCTGGCGTAGGTTCCCGGGGAGTCCAGATGCTGAAGGATGAAGTGGAGGGCCAGGTTGATGGCGTCGTCTACCGACCGATTTGCTCTGTAGGCGAACTGCAGAGGGTCCAGGAGGGGGTGGTGAAGGACTTGAGGTGAGGCAGAACCAGGCGCTCAAATGACTTCATGACTACAGACATCAGCGCTATTGTCACAATACTAAAATTTCAAACCTGATTTTGATACTTAGGAAATGACTAGATACTCAATACCGATTCTGATACCGCAGTGATAATAAAATAGCAATTTTACATACCGCTTTTCCACCTTCAAGGCACTCAAAGCTTTTTACATGAAGGAGCCACTCACCCATTCACAAATATGTTCATACACCAGTGTACACAGACACTGGGCGAGGTGGGTTCAGTGTTTTGTCTAAGGACACAACAACAGCATTCATCTGTGGGAGCTGGAATTGCACTGCCAACCTGTGGTTCAGTGGATCTGACCACTCTACCAATGATGTTTGATCAGTGACGACCAATTTCCATATCAATGGATAAACTCTTTACCAGCTGAGCTACTGTCACCCCATAAATAATAATACTAATAATAAAAAACCTTTCTTTAGACAAAAGAAGGCAATTTTCAACATTAAATCATAGTACTTTGTTTTCTATTCCAGTGTGGCCTTACATCTGTGTAATCCCTCAGACATCCAAGTAGATTCCATAGTGATCAATATGTGGTGTAGTGGCATATACTAGTCTATGGGCTATACTGATACAGCTCAAGATCATTCTAAACCCAATGCCTAGATTTGAAGTGTGAGTCTTATGTTGTCCTAAAATGCCCACCAAACCTATGGACACATACAAGAAAAGAACATAGCAAGTTACAAACTTCTCCACACTAGGATCTTGATCATCGGCCTGTTTCTCCACAGCGTTCAGACAGAGCTTGCAGATGACATATATCAAGCTCAACCAACCATCACAAGGTTCTCCTAACATGCCCGGGTAGGGTCTTATCTCTAGAGGGGGCTGGTGGGTGTCCTTGGTGTGATTGCTGTAGACTAGGAGGATATGAAAAGGTGGGAGGAGCTTATCTGGACACTGCAGCTCCCCAGACTTATCTGTGAGGCACCCGAGCATAGGACAAGGAAGTGATGGAGGAAGAGAAGAGCAATTTGTATTAGAGTCTGGCAACTGGTGGTGCACAGTAGTGGTTAATATGAGAAACATTAATGACATAAATGTACAGATCTGAAGTTTTAAATTAATGGTCCTATATTACCAAATTGGATTCTTGTGAGCGTTAAGCCATGTTAGAATGCTGTTACCTCCTCAAAAACATACTTGGAGTCAGGCCTGGACTGGTAATCAGGCATACCGGGCATTTTCCCAGTGGGCTGAAAGTCCTAGGGGCCGATGTTTTTTTTTTTTTTTACTTAGAGACTGGCCCACAATTTAGAGGGGGCGGCCCATTGGTCCATCTTCAATATAGACAGTGGACTCTCTGCACTGATCCCCGCTTCACGCTTCGTTTCCACAGGGCGAAATCCAAATGCTAGGCGAATTTTGCCTGGGGATGTGGTCGCGAAAATGGCAAGCATGTTGCTATCCTGTAGTAGCAAGTGGTTGCGATGCAGTAGCCTGTCAGCTAGCTCTAAGTTTGAGTGCTCAAAATATCTGCAGTGGTGTATTTGCCCGGATTATGTTGTATAAGCTCTAGTAGCGCTTATACATACATAAATTAGTCCGTTGTGCTCCGCTAATTATGGGGGGACGGTCTAAGCCAAAAATGCCAGGGCCGTTTTTTTGTCCAGTCCAGCCCTGCCTGGAGTTGCGTTTTGTTTCAAATAAATGTATATGTACAAGTCAAAATAAAATAGAAAAATAAGTAATAAACTATAAAAATAAACTATAAAATCACAGCTATATACAAGAGACAAGAACTACAGTGCAAATAAGTAGTTCAAAACACAGTAGAACATTTCCTGTATTAACACATGACATCACAAGGTGAAACAGAGTGCTTCCTGTTTGAGAGAAGAGCTGTAGGGTTTGTGTGTCAAACATGTGTGAATGAAACAAAACACAACTCCAGGTCTGTTTGTGATGAGGAAACAACAGTAGAACATAAATCAGAAAACAGCATAATATGAACCTTTGAAACCTAAAAGTCCCCTCTCTGATCTGAATGGTCTCTACCTGAACCCCAGCCCCTGCAGCCAATCTTGAATCAGTGCTAGTGCAGCCTCTGCAGCTCAGGGAGGGAATTCTGGAGGTTCTGAGCTTTACATGAGGCATGGCCTGTCCATATACTGAGAATGAGACACACTTGTATGTGTCCTCACTATCTGCAGGTTCAGACTCAGGAGACACAGGTTTATTCTAGTGATTAAAGTCAGTCAAGTGATTAAAGTTTGCTCAAACATGCACAATTCACTCCAAATACAACTTGAATGAGCGTCTTACATGGTTAAAAACTCTGAAAAGTCTCAATAGGTCTGTTTTACAGTACATGTGGTAGTTTCGATGCCTTTTCACATGGGGCTTTGAGAAGCTGAGTTCAGAAGAGAAATACTAAAAGTTGTACAAAACATTTGGAGATTACAAGTCAAAAACTATGCACATTTCAAACATGCTCAAGCATGACCAGTCTACAGTTCAGATCAAAGAAAAGTCTCAGAGTTTGTACTTTAGACAGTCAGAGAACTATCCAAACGATGATGAAGATGAGACGCTACAAGACGCTACAGGTGAATAGGAAAAAAAACCCTTCTGTTTTGAGAAATCATCTTTAAACTTCTTCTATAGTTTACTTCCATAAATGTAAGAAAAATATATTTCAAGTTTTTCATCATGTAATATTTTCATATAAAAATAAGATATGGGTAAAACCGGCCAAATTGCACATATTTGGGAAACAGTAAAAGCTCTGAGAAGTCTTTGCTAAGCTAACAGAAGCCATATTGATTTGAATTGTACACATTTTCAGTTTGGAATCTCCCTTTTTGAAAGCTAAAGGCAGAGCGCTCAGTGGAGTACTTCAGGCTGTTTGGGTGAAGTGTCAGAGCAGCTTTGTTCAGTCCAGAAAAACACAGACATCTTTCTCATCCCCAAAACACACAATAGTCCATATTTTTTTGCTAGAACAGGCCTTTTAAAGTAGCTAAATATGATAAATATATGTAACTATATATAAATAGATATGGTTATGTAACAGTAGTAGTCTAACCTGTCCCACATACTAACCACAGGACACAGAATGCAGAGCGTAATCTGAAACCTGCCAACACAACGTCACCACGTCAGCACTCACACCACAGCACAGTCCAGGAAACAAAAGTGAAAGTGAAGTGCTCCTGCGCTCACACAGAGCTACACACTCACACAGAGCTACACACTCACACAGAGCTACACACTCACACAGAACTACACACTCACACAGAGCTACACACTCACACAGAGCAGCAGCAGCAGCAGCAGCAGCAGCATGGTAGGAGAATGCATGTTTTGCTCTACACTACTACTACTACAAATACCACTACTGCTAATACTACTACTACAAATACTACAACTACTGTTACTACTACCTCTACTACTACTGCTAATGCTACTACTGCTACAAATACTACTACTACTACTACTACTACTACTACTACTATTACTAAGCACCTCTTCTACTACTACTACTACTACTACTACTACTACTACTACTACTACGACTACTGCTACTACTACTACTACTACTACTACTACTACTACTACTACTACTACTACTACTACTACTACTATTAGTGCTGTGATGCTGGTGACTCTTTTCTTTAGTACCTCAGGTACTTTCCAGTCATGGAGTTTTATTTGAAAAGTGCTTGTGGGCAGAGTTTAGTTGTGTTTAGTCCCTATGATAAGTGCTTCTATGATTACATACAACCCTACTGAGGTACACGCCAATAATATTCTCTAAGGAAGGATTAATTTGTTCATTTGTAATCGTGACACTGCACATGCCACAATATGATACAAATGACACAAATAAGATACTATGTGCATTATGTTTGACTGAAGTCGTATTTTTTCTTGAGTACATTTGGAGCTCATCTAAAAACCACATCTGTCAATAGAACCAGTGGCTTTGTTGAAGTGCAGGAGCATTTGTCTCCTGTGACAAAATGCTTGTTGTGGAAAGTCAACTGTGTGATTCCATGGAAATAGAAAGTTATAGCCATACTGTGGGACATTCTCCATGGAGATATGTTTTATGCCATTCTGTGGAATATTACAGCCACATGGACAAAATTCCCATGGAAACAAGCAGGAGCAGGCCCTCTTCCAGGTCAAAGAAAAGTCAGGTTTGTGGAAATGCAGCCCACTCACAGTAAGGATGCATGTTTTTTCTGTTTTATCCGTGCACTACTACTCGATTATGTTTTTTTTTTTTAACAGTGAAACAGAAAATACATTTAAATTTAAAGGTGCATTGTGTAACTTTTCTGGTGGAGGGTCCGTCATGCTTTTCTCCATGGAGATGTTATTGCTTTGTCTGGAATGTTTCACAGTATGGCATTCAATTTTTCTACCATCATCTGAGTTACAGGTCAGATCTGTGGAGAGGCAAACCCGCTCACAGTCAGAATGTCTGTTTTTCTAGTAAACCTAAATGAAGTATTTTTGACACTGATCAGGTTTGTCAAGTTGCTGTGTAGAGTTTTGTATCATGTTTTTGTACATTTATGGAGAATTGTCGTGTGGGAGCATGGGTGACGCAGGCTTGTGGTAGAGCATTGGACAGAATCTTACAGCTGACTGTAAGGAGGGTTTGAATATGGCCCAGGAGAGATCGCTAAATTACTCAAACATGCATGAATGACGTCTAAAACCTCTTCAGGCATGTTTTTGATGAGGGAACAATGAACAATTAACATGGTAAACAAAAAAAAAAACAAAAAACAAAAAAAGATTCAACTTTACTGTATCATTCAAAAAGTTTGTCTAAAAACTATGAATAATGAGTACAACTCTGATTTTCCTGATACTATGACACTTCCTTCCTTCCACTCCTTGGCTGTTGATCCTCAGGGCTTTTACATGATTATGTTGATAAATGATAAATATATCATTTAAACACAAATATATACGTATGTATTTAACTGTATAAGTGTCTGTTTCTTGCAGGCGGCTGTCAGTAAGGAGAGGCTGCAGAGGAACTGTTTAAGCACTTGTTCAAGAAATGAACCTCTGTTATTCTCTAAGGATGGACCCAGTGTGCGGTGAGATGGTCCTGTCCTCCATAATTCAAAGGCAACATTACAAATAGAGTATAAAAATACAAAAAAACAAGGCACTGTGTTATGAATTTAAAATGCCTTTATTGATTATGGCATGTCTTAAAAAAATACATATATTATGCTTGTGTCTGTTATATAGTTAAAATCTATGATGCCGGTGGATCATTATGTTGTAATTTTGAAATTATAAATAATAATATTCATCCAAAAAAAAAAAAAAAAAAAAACAAGTCCACTGACTTCTGCTTTAGAAAACTGTGGTGCCCAGTGGGAGCTGATGTCGCTGTAAACGTCATCACAACAAAGTGTGTGCGTATCGATGGAGGTGAAAAACATTGATTGGCAATATGTTGTCTTGAAAATAAGTGAATCACTCCAAATACAACTTACAGTGAGTAAATGCTGAGGGGAAACAACTATAACATGGTTAAAAACTCTGAATACACCACTAGAGGGTGGTGTTAACCCCAGCACCAAATGACCCCATTATAATAACGGCGAATAATGCAAACAAGTATAAAATACTCTTGTTATCTACAGGCTGGTGTGCCAAATGTGCAAGTTTTTTTTTTTTTTTTTTTTTTTTTTTTACATAAGGATGACCAACAGGCACCTACAGACAGACTAGAGGAACACACACAGACAATGCAAATGACCCAATGGCCAGACACTTCTGGGCTTCCCCAGTGAGCCTGGCCAGCGAGAATAGACCACACACTGGACACTGTACGTAAAGGAAATAGACTTAAAACTACAAAGCACTGAGGACCTTGATGTGTTTTATAATATTTTATACTTGTTTGTATTACACACTGTTTTTTTATAATTGGGTCATTTGGTACTGGGGTTAACACGACCCTCTAGTGGTGTTTTTAGTCACTGTCCTAACACATGCACAGTATATTATATCACATGGTATTTTTGAATTCTGTTTGTCCCCCTGATGAAGGTCAGTGGGCTGAAGGTTTGTTAAGACATGCCATAATCAATAAAGGCATTTTAAGAGAGTGCCTTGGTTTTCTGTATTTTTGTACATTGATGGTCCCTTTACCAAAGAGCACCTCTTTAACTATTTTTTACTACTTTCATCACTACCTGGAGGTTCAAGAGACACTCAGTGTTATTCTTTATTACAAATAGAGTGTTCATGGTTAACCTGTCACTAGATGCTTGACCCAGTGAAAACATTTTGCTTGGTTAACTGTTTTTTTTTTTTTTTTTTTAATTTTTATTTATTTATTTATTTTTTTATTATTTGCCTTTTGATTTCTATATATACCAGTAATGTACAACTGTGTGTCCAGAGGGAGCACCAGTGCCCCCATACAACTCTGACATTTCTGTGTGGAAAAAGTGTTCACTATAGACAGTAATAATACCTGAGTGACTCTGCAGGATTTATGAACTATAAAAAGTACAACATATCATATCAAAGCACTCACTGCATTAACAGAATCAGCTAATTGACTCTTGACTGCCAAGAGATCCAACAGTTAACGAAAAAAAAAAGTGCATTCCCTTAATAGAGGTAGTACTCAGTTACATTTACTCTTAACTTTTGTAAAGAAATTGTACCTCACTCCTACTTGAGTAATATACTGAAGTAGCAGTACTGTTACTTGAGTCAAAGTTTTGTAAGTTTACAAGTGACAAAAGCTTTATGTTGACAATATGAAATGATTTGAACATTTGTGTTCTTGCTGCACTCCTTCAGATATGATTTAGTTTGTCCTTTGAAAATACCAGATTTTGTGCATTACTTTATGTTTTATCCTTCAAATTACTTTCACTTTAAATTATGAATCAGATATTATGTAATATGTCCCTAATATCTCCATATCTGCTAGACCTAAGCTTGACATGGCGAAGGAGGCAGAGTCTTTTTGTGGTACGGAGCGGAGTGACTGGTCGAAAGAATCCCCTCCTGAGTTCAGGGAAGAGCCTATGGTTAAGGGTAACCATCAGTAAGTCTGTCCATCCTCCCTCTGTGTGGGCTATGGACAGGGCTTAAAATACCACTCATATTGTATCTTTCAGAGTGGTGGCTACTTCCTCTGTCCAGAATGGTGAGATGTGCAGGAGCTGTGCTCATGAACCAAATGGGTCTGAAATCAACTCAAGTGCAACCAGCGTTATACAAAGTAAGGTTTCACATCTACTGTTATAATGTTTCCTTATCACAGACATACCTAGAGTTGTATTTTGTTTCATTCACACATGTATAAAACACAAATGTTTAGGCTGTGTTCTTTTCTCAAACAGAAAACACTCTGTTCCACCATGTGAACAGATTGTTTTGAGCTGTGGAGATTAAAGGGCCTATATTACGCTATTTTCTGATCTCTGTTATAATGTTAGTTATGTTTTGTTTCATTCACATATGTTTAACACACAAAACCTGCATATTATATGCTGAGTTCTTATATGGAAAACTCTCCCCCTTGTGATGTCACCTGGTAATACAGGAAGTATTCCATTGTGTTTTTAAACTCCATACACCTTCAGTAGAATTACAAAATTAAACTTAGACTTAGACAAACTTTATTGATCCACAAGGGAAATTATTTAAATTATTTAAATTTCCCTTGTGGATAATTTCAGCCCTGAAACTGCACATTTCTACTGAACAAAATGTAAAAGGAGCTGTTAACTTAAAAACTACTATTTAATTTGACAAAGTGGAACAGAGCATTTTGAACTTTGGAAATATAGACATTCAATATAGACAATTAAAGGATTACATGTAATGAAACAAAACACAATTCCAGGTATGTTTTTGATGAGGTAACAACATTCTAACATTGCTTAAAGCAGAACCTCCACCAGGATGCACCACCACCCACATGTCCTGTTTATTTTAGGATTAAGCACAAATGTATAATAATTAAGATTAGAAAATTATTTTGGGCTTGTCTTAAATGTAAAACAGGAAACAGTGGACTCTGGCGCTCTTTTGGCATGGTGCTGTTTGCTTATTAATAGGGACCTGTGGTATGGAGGTGGGTCATGTGAGGGTCCTCTGGGTGGAGGCCTTCAGCCAGATCCCTCTCAAAAAACCCTCTGCTCTAGTGTGATGTGCAGCTATCCATAGGAGGGGTTCATAGCTTGTGGCGCTTTGTTGTGATGACGTTTATAGTAACGTCTGCTCCCACTGGACACCGCAATTTTCTAAAGCGAAAGTCAGCGCACTTGTTTCTTTTATTACACTTTTTTTTTTTTTTACTGTGATTTCAAATGTCCAAATTATAACATAATGATCCATTGGTGTCATAGATTGTAATGCTATAGTAGACACAAGCACAATATGTCTTCTTTAAAATATAATGGCTGAATTGTTGCAGGTCGTTGCAACAGTCTGAGGAGGCATTTTGAGCATATGAGAGAAGGAATTGAAGGAGCACAGAACACTAGAGACCTGGACCAGACCTACACTGAGCTGTACATCACTGAAGGGTGGAGGCAGGAAGTCGACACACAACACGAGGTAAATACTGCTTTCACTGTGAAACCTTTGATTGACACAATAATAAAGTAGTCATGTAGTCACATTTTGGTGTTAATCCCATACAAATATATTTTTTTCTATAGAAAGTACATATAAATGGACATAGCTAAACCGCTAGCTGCTAACAAAAGTCCTAGTTCAAGAGAGAACTAAAGACTTTCCTTTTCAAGCAAGCGTTTGAAAGCTAACTGGGGCAAGTGTGTAATGTTTTTCTGTTTTTAATGTTTTTCTGCAATGTTTTAGGTGTATGTCTTTTTAATGTTTTTATGGGAAGCGCTTTGTGACTTTTGTCTGTGAAAGGCGCTATATAAATAAAGTTTACTTACTTACTTACTTACTTACTTACTATTTGTAAACTCAATTGAGGTACCCCGATCTTACATATCATGTTTAAGTTATAATGCAAATATACTTATGGCAACAGCTAAATCTTTAGCTCTGCTGTTTATATTTAATTTAAAGAGGTTGTATTAAGCAAAATTGACTTTTTGGAGCTTTCTACCATATAAACGTTCTTTCATCAAAAACAAGTCTGAAGAGGTTTTAAATATCATCCGTGCATGTTTGAGTAATCTAACAATCTCTCCCGAATTTCCTCTATCTGAAGCACTATCAATGTGGAAACTAGCTGTTTAGCTATAATCTGGAGCAGTACATCTCTATTTTATGAGCATAATGTTTCTGTACATTGTCCCTTCAAATAAAGACTAATTTAAAACTAATGTGCATATATATATATACACACTATACAATGTGCAGTAGTTTCACTAGCAGGATGCATGCTAATTATGTGAAACTGAAACATCTTGCAGGTGAGAGATTTGGAGGCACAGCTGAGGAGGAATGCACCCAGTGGCTGTCCAATCAGAGTCCACGATATCTTCAAGCCCCTCCCACCTGATGATAAACCAGTCCGAGTGGTCCTGATGAACGGTGTGGCTGGGGTGGGGAAGACCTCCTCAGTGCGGAAGTTCTCTCTGGACTGGGCCAGGGCTGTGGAGAACCAGGACTTGGATCTGGTGGTACCCCTGTTCTTCAGAGAGCTGAACTTGCTCCAGCAGCAGAAGCTCAGTCTGCAGGAGATAGTCAGGGCCTTCCAACCTGACCAGGTACCTCCATGGGGTTAAGCTTTTGAAGTGAAAACACAATTATACTCAAGTAAGAATACCATTTGCTTCAAAATAATGCTACTCAAGCAGAAGTAGTGGTCTTAGAAAGAACCCAAAGTATTTTTTGAAATATTTGCCTCAGGAACATTAGTAATTGGTACTGCCATCTTGATGCCTGAAGCTGCTATGTTGTTTGCTTGCTGTGCTTTGCATGTGAGTGACTTCACTCCAGACTGTGCAGTCAACACTTTGCTTCAGGTAGCTAGGCCTAACATGAACTTGTTTACAAATGGCTAGCAACGGCATGGATACACAGCCTAATTATTTTATTAAAGGTAATTTGGTTTTGAGAAAACCCCAAAACACTGCACTTTTCCTGTTAGATGGCACTGAGCAGCTTTTGGTTTGTGAATTAAATCTATGTTAAAATAGGTTAGGCCTAAACCGAAGGAATTCTAACATTTAATAGTGTGATCAGACATTCTCATTTCCCCGGACAAAAGGTGAGCTTTCACTGCTTTTGTGCAGTGTCAGTGACTCGCCAGAGGTCAAAACCCAAAACTCTTGACTTTCCAATAGCGGAGATAGGCTACAATGTACAGTGACGTCCTTGAAATGGCTGGTGAGTCATGTGACTGAAACCCATAAATGGTTTGATGTTGAAGGGGTAAAACATGAAATAATGCAAGAGTGACAACAACTTTTAGTTAAGTAACACTACTTAAGTTGCAAATAAAATGTTTTACTTGAAACAAAACATGTTATTTTAAATGTTACTCAAGTAAATGTACTTGAGTAAATGTATCTGAGTATTTTCCATCTCTGCAACTATATGGTTTCAGAGCTATTCATCTGAACAATTATTTAGACATTTCAAATGATTTTTGATACTTTTGTTACCACAGACACATACAGCACATATACGATTGTCTGAAATGATGTGATTTTTTTTGTCCTCAGACATCCTCAGAGACCCTGACGCAGAAACGCATTATCTTCATTCTGGATGGTCTGGACGAGAGCAAACTTCCCCTGAACTTCAGATGTAAACAAATCTATGACATCACAGTGAGGGCAGAGGTCAACACACTGCTAGTCAACCTACTGAGGGGCACACTGCTTCCTTCTGCCCTTATTTGGATCACCTCCAGACCTGCAGCGGTCAAGCAGATCCCTTCATGCTATGTAGACAGGGTCACAGAGGTCAGGGGCTTCTTCAGCGATGCTCAGAAGGAGGAGTTCTTCAGCAGATGGTTCACAGATGAAAGACAGTGTAAGACAGTCCTGTCGCACATCCGAATGTCCCGCAGCCTCTACACATTGTGCCGGATCCCAGTCTTCTGCTGGGTCACAGCCACTGTCCTGGAGCACATGCTGGAGACCGCAGAGACAGGTATGAGCATATGAGCCCTGTTTGGTTCTCTTTGGAGCGGATTGTTGTCTCCTCTGTCTAAAGTGAACAGTACTGTCCTGTTTGAGAGATCCAAGGTGGTCCCTGAAGGGTACTAGCTCCAGAGGAGGCCAGCACAGTATGGATCACTTAAGCTAAGGTGTGGCTACACAAGGAAAAGAGATGATTGGACGAGAGAATGCAGACTCATGATAGCAAAAAGCAGATATAAGTGGATAATAATAATCTCTCACCAAACGCCAACCTGATCTTGTAATAAACCGCTGTATTTCCAGTTATGGCAACTTTATATGTTGACCCAATGTGCATCACAAAACAAAGGTAGCACGTTAGCAAAAGCTGTTTCCTGTTAATCAATGCAAAGCACTAGGATCAAGATGTTTCCAGTGCATAATTCATCTAACACGAGTGAAATAAATATAGAAAAAAACTAATGATAAAGTAGTTTTGTGTTTACACTAGCTTTAGCCTCATCTCAGAGCACCACAAACTTGGAATTACTAAATGTCTTTTTGTGAATTGGCCCCATGCTAACCCCCACCCCCTCAAACAGTCGGTAATTAAAGTCAGTCATCATCTCTCTTTCACACCATCTGTCAGGGTGCTACAGTACTGTACTGTGTGTGCAGTGTGTTACTCACTGCAAAATCCCCTCACCTCTAGAACATATCTGGAACATAACCTAACCATTTTCAGGACCCAGATTAGTTTTAGATTGATGTTTTGTTGGACTGTCTGAAATCAGAATTCCTACTTGCAAACTCAAGAGTGATTGTTACATGTTCCAATGTACATTTTTTTAATGGAAGCAGTTAAAGCTTTAGCCATTCTGTTACAGATATAATATGTGGTTAGAAGGCTCTAACCAGAACTGGCTCATACCAGAGCTTTTATATTTAAAGAGGGAATATTAACTGCTAACACATAACATATTTAGATCACCATGTTACTTTTTATTGTTTTGAAAATGCAAAAACAGCATATTAATGTGTTTTCTAAGTTAGTTTTGTTTTTTTACGAGGAGTGCCCCCTCCATTTGCTCCCCGCACTTAGTCCCTCCCGCTAATAAAACTAATGCACATCGCATCTTATTTTATCTGTCCCCAGAGAAAGATTTTCTTCCACAAACCCTCACCCACATGTTCGCCCACTTCCTGCTGGCCCTAACCCACAGGAGGAGGAGGAAGTATGGAGCGGAGAGCAGGGGTCCAGACCTGACAGAGGCTGACTGTGACACCCTCCTGAAGCTGGGAAGACTGGCCTTTGAGCATCTACAAAAGGGAAACCTCATTTTCTACAGAGAAGACCTGCAAGAGGTTGGTCTAGATTTAACCAACGCCTCCTACTCAGGGCTTTGCACGGAAATCTTTAAGGAGGAGAGCATCATCTTCAACAAGTCTGTGTTCAGTTTCATACACCTGAGTGTACAGGAGTTTCTGGCTGCAGTCTACATGCAGCATTGCTTCACTTACAGGAAGCTGGAAGTCCTTGAATGGTTCTCTTTGGATGATGACGAGGAAGAGTGGTCAAATGAAGAGAACCAAGAACCTGTAGCTCTAGATGAGTACCTTGAGGACTTTTTAAATAGAGCTTTGTTAATGTCTTTTGAAAGTAAAACAGGACACCTAGATTTATTTGTTCGCTTTCTTCACGGCCTCTGTCTGGAGTCCAACAGAAAGCCCTTATGGAGCTTGCTCGGCTGTGAGTGGGTCAAAACAGGTACTTTACAGAAAGCTCAAAATCAGCTGAAGACTATGAAGATTCGGTTTGAATGTCCAAATAGAGGAATCAGCATCTTCCACTGCCTGTTGGAGATGAACGACAATTCTGTTCACCAGCAAATCCAAGACTTCTTGAAGACTGGGGACAGGTCATTGGAGCTGTCCGAGATCCATTGCTCTGCTCTGGCCGACCTAATTCAGGCATCTGAGGAGGTCCTGGATGAACTGGACATCAGTCAGTACAATGCTTCACTAGACGCACGCTTACGACTCATTCCAGCTGTTAAGAACTGCCATACAGTACGGTAAGACCAAGGTTTTCAAACAGACCAATCCTTAAACCCATAAAAATCAGTTACACCACAAATATATACATATATTTACTGCATGATTTTTTTAAATCTATGTTATGTTGTTTCTCATCACAAACATACCTGGAGTTGTGTTTTGTTTCATTCACACATGTTTAACACACAAACACTGCATATTTAAGCGTGTTCTTTTCTCAAATTGAAAACACTGCACCTCTTAGTGATGTCATTAAGTGGTAATACAGGAAATGCTCCACTGTGCTTCACTGTGTATTTCATTCCCGGATTTGCCCAACTTTGAAGTTACAGCTATTGTTTTAGCCTAATTGAAACTGCTTCAGTCCTCGGTGCACCATCAGATATTAGAGGTTTTCTATTGACAATCTCAATCTCAACTGTAAGGTATGGAAGGTACAATACAATTATTAAAAATTAAAACCAACAACTCAGTATTGTAGAGTAAAGCTGGTCAATTGAGGCTAAAATAGTAGTTAACCTTAAAACTATCACTTAATGACATCACAAGGTGAAACTGGGCATTTTGAGTTTTGGGGATGCAGACAGTCTAATAATCCAGGATTACTGAAAAATGTGTGAATAAAACAAAATACAGGTACAGGTGAGGAGGTAACAAAATTATAACATGCTCGCATGAGTCAATTTTGCTTAATATAGGACCTTTACACTAAATGGTATCATTTCCCTGCAGGATCTCACAATGCCTGCTGTCCAAGGCTCACCATGAGGTCATAGCCTCGGCCCTGGGGTCAAAGGGGTCTCCTGTCAGAATGCTGGACTTAGGAGGGCAGTGGCTGGAGAACTCAGGGCTGGAGACTCTCTGTGTGGGACTCAGCAGCCCAAACTGCAGACTGGAGAGTCTACTGTAAGTTTTATTTAGATTTTGTTTTTTCATTTTAGATGGAGTAGATTAGATTAGATTTACGAACAAGGAAGGCAGTTTTGACAGTTCAAAATTTTTTAGATAGATTTAGACAAGTTTTGGCTTTTGTTAACATTATATTTGCTAGGTTAAAGAACTGGTATTACCTCTGCGTTTGTCATGTCTGCTGCCCATCTCCAACCAGGAAGTCCAATTATACATTTCACCAGAATTTAAAAATGAACCTGCCATATGTACTTTTAATGCACCCTTCTATCACTGTGTGGACTGATTTATTTGTCTTTCACAGACTAGCCAACTGCAGGCTTACATGTTGCAGTTGTAAATTACTGGCCCAAGTTTTGGAAAAGTCCAGTTTAAAAGAGCTGGATTTAAGTTGGAACCTGATCAGAGATAAAGGACTGCAGATGCTGTGTTCTTCTCTAAAGCTTCCACAGGGAGCTTTGCACACTCTCAGGTGACCAGATTCACAATACATGTATAGAGCTCAGGACTGTGACGTCATACATCATAGAATTTTCAGTTAGCCTAATGCTTTTGTGAGTTTAGTGTTCATTCAAAGGTTTTCTGATGCTATTGCTGTTTATCGGGTTGTTCCACCACACTTCTGTTTACTTTTAATATTGTTTAATATATTTCTATGGACATTTTGCACTACTGCCAGAAACATGGCAGATTTCTATGGTAACTGAGATTTTTTGATGTTCAAGCAGGCACCAGTCAGAATTAAATCATAACTGAACTTAATTTCATTGTTAATAGAAATATGATGACCAAATAAAGAAACTAAAGTCTCTTGTCTTGTCGTCTCTCTGAAGTGGTGGCCATCTTGGAACGATCTCTGGTGCTGTTGCTGAAGTCACATCTGACCAGTCTTTATGTGGCCTCTATGCTTTCTATGACAAAAACAGGTCTACTGTAACCAGACCTCTTGTGTTCCAGGCTGACGGGGTGTGCTTTGACCAGTCCCTGCTGCTCTTCTCTGGCCTTGGTTTTTCAGTCCAGCTCTGCTCTTAAAAGTTTGGAAATGAACGAAAATAACCTCCAGGACTCAGGCGTGGCCCTTTTAGCTTCTGGTCTAAAGAGTCCACTCTGCAAACTGGAGACTATGAGGTGAGATCAAAGTGGTTAGTGGATAAATATAGGAACTTTTAATGTGTCTACTAGTGATGCGCTAGATCTGTAGCTCTGATTAACAAACGAGGGGACAGGACTTTTGTATTTGCATGTGTTACCTGTAACTTTAGTCCGTGCACTTAACGCCAAATGAAAACAGTGAGAGATGAGAAAAAGGTGCATGTTATAAAAGTTTATAACATTGAAACTACATGATGCTCCAGTGTAAATGAGGCAGGTCACGAATCATACAGGACTACACGGTGCAAAAACAAAGCGGCTCACCTGCACGCTGCGTCAGGTAGGCACCTCGCTCCAGAAGGGGCTATGATTGGAAACTATACATATCTCGCAAGATCTTGTGGCATGAAGTCTTAGCTTCAGGATGACCTCTGCTCTTTATGATGTCTCCCAAGCCTGACCCACTGTGAGCTGACTGAACAGAGCTGCTCGTACCTGGCTTCAGCCCTGAGCTCCAGCCCCCTCACTCATCTAAACCTGAGCTACAACGGGGTTCAAGACTCTGGAGCGAGACTGCTCTCCACCGGGTTACAAGGGTCCAGACTTCAAGACCTACGGTAACTATGCTAACTGAAATCCTCCAACAGTGTGGATTCTTTAGACACACACGTTATCCACAAATTCTTAGAGGGCCCCATTACAGTGCATGTGACAGGTTTTCATGTTTTTCTAATTCTGACTTGGTTTGGTGGATAGTACCGGTGGTCAATATTTATCATAGTTTTACATCAGTTAAGTGGCAGCTTGTGGGAAAAAAATTAGAAGAAAAGTACAAAAATACAGAAAGTAGCCCTGAGTTCTAAAACAGAATCGCTCTGCCTATATCATTAACACAGAAAACTGAAGAGACAATTTACACACAAGGAAGTTCAGACTTTCGTTAAACAAAATAAAGGTGTTATTAGTTATTTTAATTAGTTTTTTAATCATACCTATTGTGCAATTTAGACATGTTTTGGCCCTTGTTTACATTATGGCTGTTATTTAACAGTCACTGAATTACCTCTGCATAATGTCATGTCAGATTAAGCCAAAAGTGTCAAATTAGGGACAACTACGCCAGATTTTCAGTAAAGTCTTAAATATAATTATTGTAACTGTTTAAATGAAATTAATAGTCTAACCTGTCTTTTAACCTTGAAGTTATGTTATTAAAATGTGACATGGTAGCTGTCATGGTAGGATTACAGTGGTATTGTTTTTTTTTTTTTTTCTGCTCAGTTCTGAAGCAAGCTGCATCGTCTAAGGGGCTTTTAGTTAATCAAATCATGATTGCATATCTCAATGACACTATGAGCTACTCCTGTGGCTGTACAAGTGTGTGGTGTGGAAGGGGTTCTAATTTTGGAGGAATATATTGCAATTTTGTGGTAATTAACACTGGCTTAAAGTTTGTGTACTCTTTTCTCATGAAAAGAGAACCAGGACCAGGGTCCCAGGGGACCCTACCCTGCAGACAGATTATCACAAATCTGTAATGGTTAAGGTTAGGACAAGGGTTTGGGCTTGTCTTTAGTGTAAAACAATGACCTAGAGGTCTTTTGACATGGTGCTGTTAGTTTACTGTTAGGGACCTGTGGATGGTGGTGAGTCATATGAGGGTCTTCTGGGTGGAGGTCTGCAGCCAAAGCCCACTCAATAATGGGGCTTATTAAGCATACTTGTTTTTCAATTAAATTAAATTTCATAATTGAAAATTGCAGTCTCTCACCCAGCCCTAGCTGAACAGTGTTTGGAGAGATTACAAGCTTTAGTTTTAAGTATTTTTTTCCTTTTCACATCCAGGTTACGTTGCTGTCTGCTCACCGCTGATGGAGTCCAGTCTCTGACTCCAGTTCTAAAGGAAACCCAGCTGAAAGAACTAGACCTGAGTCTGAATCGGCTTCAAGACCAGGCTGTAGGGCCCCTGAGGGATGCTCTACTGGGGCCCCACTGTCTCCACACACTCAGGTATGCTCTAGTCCTCACCTGTTCTCAACTGTTGTCTCTATTATCTTGTTAAAGATTTTTTTTATTAGCTTCCTACCATGTTATAATGTTACCTCATCAGAAACATGCCTGAAGAAGTTTTAGATGTCATCCATGCATGTTTTAGTATTTTAGCAATGTCTCCGGGGCCTTCCTTATTGTTAGATGTTAGATTCTGTCCAATGCTCCATCCACAAACCTACATCACCCATGCTCCCACATGACAATTCTCCATAAATATACAAAAACATGATAACAGTGCACAGCAGCTTGACAAACCTGATGCGAGGTGCAGTAGTTTCATTAGTGGGATGAACGCTGGTTGTCTTTATAGAGCTCTGAAGGGGGAGGGATGTAGCACAGAGAGCAAATGGATGGGGAGAGTCAGCATCAGAAAGTGAAACATGTTAATACGTTGCTGTAGGTCAATATAGCATTTTCATAACAATAAAAGGTAAAATGGTGATCTAAATATTTTATGTGTTAGCAGTTATACCCCATAGAAGTGTCATACTCCCTCTTTGATAGCACTCTGAAGGGGGAGTGAAAAGGAAAAAGAAAACCAGTCATATGCACTTTTAAACAGTAAAGTCTGGCTCATTTGTTTGATGTCCTGCAGGTTGAAGGACTGTGGGATATCCAGACAAGGTTGTGAGTCTCTGCTCTCGACGCTCCACTCAAATCCTCAGAACCTCACACAGCTGGATCTGCATCTGAACTGTGCCCAGGCCTCCCTCCAACGCCTGCAGCAATAAGGACCTTCTGCTGTTGTCCTGTTTAACAAGTTGGGCATTTTATTAGTGTCATATATATTCTTCAAAACTGACTTTTTAAACCTTTAACCATAAGATGTGTGTAGAATTCCTCAGTCGTCCCGGTAGAATCCATGGCAAAAGTAGAAATTCAACTTGTCAACTGGACAAAAGTTTATTTGGTTGAATATGTTTTGCAGCTCATCCAAGCTGCTTCTTCAGATATAAGGCAGTGTCCACCAGCGTCTGACCAGAACTGAAGAAGCAGCTTGGATGAGCTGCAAAACGTATTCAACCAAATAAACTTTTGTCCAGTTGACAAATTGAATTTCTACTTTTGCCTTTAACCATAAGTATATCCTCATCATCATTCCTGGAGTTGTGTTTTGCTTTTTTGTTGAAGTTTATAACACATTATGCAAAATTCACTTTTTCAGAGCTTTCAACCATGTTACAGTACATGTACAGTCATTTACCCTCTCGAAGTTGTATTTGGAGTGATGTTTGAGTAATTTTTATTCTCATGTATTCAAGACGTCATTGCTCCCGATCTACCCGTTTTCACCTCCACTGGTACATGCCCATTCTTCAACTGGATTTTCTTACTCGTGATATGTGTTGGACTCTGCAGCATCTCGTAGTCATTTTGATAGAAATACGTGGTGTTTCGTTGTGGTGACATTTAAGCCAACGTCAGCTCCCATTGGGCACCACAGTTTTCTAAAGTGGAAAGTGAACAGTGAAGCGTATCAGTGAACTTGATATTTTTATTATTATTATTTTTTTTTATGTTTTTTTTAAAGTAATTTTAGATGAACATTGCAATTTGTCCAAAAATGTCCAAATTATAACAATCCATGGGTGTCATAGATTATAACTTTGTATATATAACTTCTTTAAACACAATATTCTCTGAGATAATAATCCATTAAGTGTTGTGATCACTGTTTGAAGTTCACTTTATTTTTTTTTAATTAATATTCCGATGCTGTAGCTAGTTCAAGAGAGATTTTCAAGGTAGCTCCTTGGAGAGAGGGCACAGATGCAGGCTACTTTTTGTAAACCAAATAAGGCAGTATGTGTTGCATAATCAGCAAATCTGTCTTTATGACTGACATTTGTGACATTTTGTATATGTATTGCAGTGTACATGTACTGTAGAGTATAAGTGTATGTGTATAATAGAGTGTATGCGTACATGTTAAGCACATAATCATACTAATGCAGTACTAGTGTCAGGAGCTAATGCCATTAGAAACATTTTGGGTTCATATGTGTGTTATACCAGTTACTACACAGTAACAGATCTAATGTTACATTTTGTTTTGATTTATTAAAAATGTGAAACTTCATATTTGATTAATAAGAAGCTACATCTGAAGGAATTGGAATATAGTGAGATATAAATATTCATTTATTTAATTTGAACAATGCAGCTGTTTCCCCATTATATATATATATATATATATATATATATATATATATATATATATATATATATATATATATATATATATATATATATATATGTATAGTAAAGCTAACAAAACCAGTGCACTGGTTTTACTCTGACATTACTGTGACTCTGCACTTGCCTCAGAAAGATGTGAAAAGCGCTTACACATAATTAGGATTAGGGGTGTGTAAAAATAACATATTGTGATAATAAATTTTGTAATAACGTAGTAAGACTATTTTTGGTATATTTTGGCAATTTCTTTTTGTGACGTCAGTGAAAGAAAACTTGTTTATGTAATACAGTCGATATACTGACCGTTTTGATGATTAAAACAGATGTACATCACATTAATTTTGTGGCACTAGCTCAGCTGGTAGAGCGTTTGTCCACTGATCTGAAGATTGGCGGTTCAAAACCCACTCTCAACATAAATATCATTGGTTGAGCAGTCAAATCCACAAGTTGGCAGTGCAATTCCAGCTCCCACAGATGAATGCTGTCCTTGTGTCCTTGGGCAAGACACTTAATCCACCTCACCCCGAGTGCCTGCATACAATGGTCTGTGAATGGGTGAGTGGTTCCTTGATGTAAAGTGCTTTGAGCCTTGAAGGTGGAAAAGTGCTATATAAAAATGTGGCTATTTACCATGACCATGTAATGGTTTAACAGAGAAATATTGTTGCTAAAATGCATTTGGTTCTTAAAAAACATCAATATACCAGAGTACCACATGTAATATATCGGTTAACGCATGTGACCCACTGTGCTAGAAACAGCCCTGGTTGCCTCACAATAAACAGGAAAATCCATGTTTATCTGTGTTCAAACGCACATGGCTGCATGTTGGACCAATTTCTCGGCTGATTGACTTGCGTGGTGCGCTTGTTTGTGATCAACACCTCTCATGAATATTTTCAGGGTCGGGTGGAGTCAACTATTCATATCTACAGTTTGGTTCAAGCAGGAAAATCTGAGAAGCGGTGTCAAAGTTTTCAAGTCTGAAGGCCCTGATTTTACTGCATTCTTCTTAAAATAACTGTTCTTTACATTATGCATTGTTTAGTAAAACAAAAGCAAAAGCTAAAGAAGAAACAATCTATAAGTGTAAAATATAATCTTACATAGCATTTTCTGAAGTAATAACTAACATAGACACTCCTAAGAATCATGGGAATCCAACTGCCTGCCACTATTCCAGGCACATGTTTCTCTGTCATAGTGCATTTTTGACAATGACCTAACTCCACCTACCCTTTTACCTTCTAAACTGCTTCTAAACCACATGTTCACTGTGGTGGCACTTCCAGTTATGTGGGAATCCCATTCATTCCAATAGAGAATTTGGAAAAGGTTTCACCACAAAAATATGAAGTAAAGCAGGTTTGTGTAAAATTTTCAGTGTACATGTGATCAAAAAGTCAACACTGCACCAATTTTCTGGTAATCTTTAAAACCTCTGTGTAGTCCCTATAGAACTCATTTGAGCCCCATGCAAAATAAGACAACCTGAATGACGATGGCTTCTCAATGGCAACTGCCAGAATAGTTTTGTTTATTTGTCATTTTTCCCCACCTTGAACCGCCACCTAAACGTGATGGAGGGGTTTGAGTCCCCGAATGATCCCGGGAGCTATGTTGTCAGGGGCTTCATGCCCCTGGTAGGGTCACCCAAGGTAAACAGGTCCTGGGGGACGGGTCAGACTAAGAGCGGTTCAGAAGCCCCCAAATACAACAAGGCCAGTTACGTTGCCCGGATTGGCGTGACCGGGGCCCCACCCTGGAGCCAGGCCTGAAGTGGGTGCTCGACAGCGAGCGTCTGGTGGCCGGGCCTTCCCCCAGAGGGCCCAGCCGAAGAGCGACGTGGGGCCGTCCTCCCCGGAGATCTCGATGACCAGATCTCCGGACATGGAGACTAGCTCTGGGGACATGGAATGTCACCTCGCCTGGGGGGTAAGGAGCCCGAGCTCGTGTGGGAGGTTGAGCATTACCGACTAGATATAGTTGGCCTCACCTCCATGCACAGCTTGGGTTCTGGAACCCAACTCCTTGAGGGGGGCTGGACTCTCCATTTCTCTAGCGTTGCCCCTGGGGAGCGGCGGCGGGCAGTTGTGTGCCTGTTTTAAACCCAAGCGGTGTTCTGTTATTGGACTTCTGTGCTAGCCACGGTTTGTCCATAACGAACACCATGTTCGAGCACAAGGGTGTCCATCAGTGCACGTGGCACTCGGCCGCGTGTCTTGGATGATCGGGTGAAGAAAATCGCAGAGCTGTCAACCGATCACCACCTGGTTGTGAGTTGGGTCCGCTGGCGGAGGAGGAAGCCGGAAAGACCTGGCAGGCCCAAACGTATAGTGAAGGTCCGTTGGGAACATCTGGCAGAACCCTCTGGGACCTTCAACTCACACCTCTGGGAGAGCTTCTTAACCCTAACCCTAATTTGTTGTGGGTGGGGAGAATAGACCATGTTCCGGACCGACACATCTCCAGTAGGGGACACCACCACTCTCCCTACCCAGGGAGAGTGCACCTTACCTGGCGTACAACACTTGGAGCTCCCCGCTGGGGACATGGTGCTCCAGCAGGGGACACCGCAACTCTTTCTACCCGGGGAGAGTGCACTCTACCTGGGATAGCTTACCCGAGAACCCCCGAGTTCTGCAGCTTTCAAACCTGGATAAATCCAGGCAGGGGCTCCGGGACGCCCCGTTTTTCATCCCCGCTGAACGAGCTCTTCGTCCCGGTTCCGGAGAACCATCATTTGTGCCATTTCGTTTTCTGAAATTTATGTCATGGGAAAAGCGCCGACGCTCCCTCGGAACTGTCTAACTTCTCGAAAAACGGCGCGGCGTAAGCCAGTGCGCGAGTCCCGGGCTGACTTTATGCCAAACGTGCATATGGTACTCTACTTAAGTCATTTTTTCGAGGGGTCGAAAAACGGCTAAGTAGCACTGTCACTGGGATAGGTCTTGCGGAGAAGCCCCAGCGGGGTCTGGAGCTCTTGAGCTCCGGGACAACCGGGGGACCTGCACAGACCACATGCCCAGCCACAGTGCACCGTCACCGGGATTGATCTGCGGAGAAGTCCCGGTCCCGGTCTGGAGCTCCGCTGCTCCGGGACAGCCGGGGGACATCCCCAGACCGCCTACCCAGCCACAGTGCACCGTCACTGGGATAGGTCTGCGGAAAAGCCCCTGCTGAGCTCTGGTGCTCTTGAGCTCCGGGACAGCCGGGGGACATCCCCAGACCGTCTACCCAGCCACAGTGCACTGTCACTGGGATAGGTCTGCGGAAAAGCCCCGGCTGAGCTCTGGTGTTCTTGAGTTCCGGGACAGCCGGGGGACATCCCCAGACCTCCTGCCCAGGGACAGTGCACTATCCCCGGGCTAGGTCAGTGGAAATGGCCCTGCGCGTTCAAACCTGGATAAATCCAGCCTGGGGCTCCGGGATGGCCCGTCTTACATCCCTGCTGAACGGGCTCTTCATCCTGGTTCCGGAGAACCATCATTTGTGCTCTTTTGCTCGGTCCCATATCTCGCCGTATGACCAGGGGTGGAAAATAACGAATTACATTTACTCACGTTACTGTAATTGAGTCGTTTTTATGAGTACTTTGTAATTTTCTAAGTAGTTTTTGAAACAGGTAATTTTACTTATACTCGAGTACATTTTAAGCCAAGTATTTTAGTTCGCTACTTTGAAAGCCGCCCTCGTTACTGAGTAAAATAATATCGATAGGGGCAAAAAATAAAATGCGGGGAAAAAATCTGCCGGAACTGAAAGGAAATTGCATTGCGCGGGTTTGCGTGCGGCAATTCCATTGTATCACAATCTGAATCAAGACGTTGGAACAAGTTGGCCAGTGCGGAGCCAGATATGGAGTTTATAATAATAACAGAAGCTGACCACATCAGCGGCACAAGGAGCGAGCTGTTTTTTCAGCTCTTCTAGTTTATGCAAATGAGCCATGTGGTTTTAAGTTTCGCTTCTGTATAACGTAAACAAATGTGCTCAAAGCTGCATTAAACACATTATTATTTGAGTCCTCCTCGTAGGAAATAAAAATCTAAACTTAAATTATCAACCCGCAGCAAACTAAAAATGCGTCTGCTTCTGTGTGTGACGTCATAGACTGATGATGTCATAGACTGTGATGATGTCACAGACTGATGATGTCATAGACTGTGGTGATGTCATAGACTGATGATGTCATAGACTGATGATGTCATAGACTGATGATGTCATAGACTGTGGTGATGTCATAGACTGATGATGTCATAGACTGTGATGATGTCATAGACTGATAATGTCATAGACTGATGATGTCATAGACTGTGATAATGTCACAGACTGATGATGTCATTGACTGTGGTGATGTCATAGACTGTGATGATGTCACAGACTGATGATGTCATAGACTGATGATGTCATAGACTGAGATGATGTTACAGACTGATGATGTCATAGACTGTGGTGATGTCATAGGCTGATGATGTCATAGACTGAGATGATGTCACAGACTGATGATGTCATAGACTGAGATGATGTCATAGACTCTGATGATGTCATAGACTGATGATGTCAGAGACTGATGATGTAATAGACTGTGATGATGTCACAGACTGATGATGTCATAGACTGTGATGATGTCACAGACTGATGATGTCATAGACTGTGATGATGTCACAGACTGATGATGTCATAGACTGTGATGATGTCACAGACTGATGATGTCATAGACTGTGATGATGTCACAGACTGATGATGTCATAGACTGTGATGATGTCACAGACTGATGATGTCATAGACTGTGGTGATGTCATAGACTGATGATATCATAGACTGTGATGATGTCATAGACTGATGATGTCATAGACTGTGGTGATGTCATAGACTGATGATGTCATAGACTGTGATGATGTCACAGACTGATAATGTCACAGACTGATGATGTCATAGACTGTGATAATGTCACAGACTGATGATGTCATAGACTGTGGTGATGTCATAGACTGTGATGATGTCAAAGACTGATGATGTCATAGACTGATGATGTCATAGACTGAGATGATGTCACAGACTGATGATGTCATAGACTGATGATGTCATAGACTGTGATGATGTCACAGACTGATGATGTCATAGACTGATGATGTCATAGACTGAGATGATGTCACAGACTGATGATGTCATAGACTGATGATGTCATAGACTGTGATGATGTCACAGACTGATGATGTCACAGACTGATGATGTCATAGACTGTGATAATGTCACAGACTGATGATGTCATAGACTGAGATAATGTCACAGACTGATGATGTCACAGACTGATGATGTCATAGACTGTGGTGATGTCATAGACTGATGATGTCATAGACTGTGGTGATGTCATAGACTGATGATGTCATAGACTGTGATGTCATAGACTGATGTCATAGACTGTGGTGATGTCATAGACTGATAATGTCATAGACTGTGATGATGTCACAGACTGATGATGTCATAGACTGTGATGATGTCATAGACTGTGATGTCACAGACTGTGATGATGTCACAGACTGATGATGTCACAGACTGATGATGTCACAGACTGTGATGTCACAGACTGATGATGTCATAGACTGATGATGTCACAGACTGTGATGATGTCACAGACTGATGATGTCACAGACTGATGATGTCACAGACTGACAGGGGTGGAAAGTAACAAATTACATTTACTGACGTTACTGTAATTGAGTCGTTTTTATGAGTACTTTGTAATTTTCTAAGTAGTTTTTGAAACAGGTAATTTTACTTATACTCGAGTACATTTTAAGCCAAGTATTTAAGTTCGCTACTTTGAAAGCCGCCCTCATTACTTAGTAAAATAATATCTATAGGGGCAAAAAATAAAATGCGGGGAAAAAATCTGCCGGAACTGAAAGGAAATTCCATTGTGCGGGTTTGCGTGCGGCAATTCCATTGTATCACAATCTGAATCAAGACGTTGGAACAAGTTGGCCAGTGCGGAGCCAGATATGGAGTTTATAATAATAACAGAAGCTGACCACATCAGCGGCACAAGGAGCGAGCTGTTTTTTCAGCTCTTCTAGTTTATGCAAATGAGCCATGTGGTTTTAAGTTTCGCTTCTGTATAACGTAAACAAATGAGCTCAAAGCTGCATTAAACACATTATTATTTGAGTCCTCCTCGTAGGAAATAAAAATCTAAACTTAAATTATCCACCCGCAGCAAACTAAAAATGCGTCTGCTTCTGTGTTCCGTCATCATTTTATCGCGTGTATCACGTGTACCAGTCTCATCAGCCGTGAAAGCAAATTAATCTGCCCACGTAGCATTAAGAGTTCTGTTTTCTTCAGAAACTTTTCTTTTCTTGGATTTATCCATCATTGGGCCGGAAATCATACTGCTGATGTAGGTGCCGGTAAGTCCGGGCTGCCAGTGTGTGCGGGTGGCGCACATAGGCGGCTTCTACAATTTTAGATTTACATTTAAAAACGAACAAACTAAAATAAAAATACAATGTAATTAAATACTCATTATTATTTTCCAAAGTCACAGGGAGCCACAACAGAACGATGAAAGAGCCACATGTGGCTCTGGAGCCGCGGCTTGCCGATCTCTGGTCTAGATTCATTATCCCATATATCTTCAGCTCCTAGAGGAATTAAATGGTAGTGCTGTCACATTTAGTTTACCGCAGTTTATGTCTATTTAAGACTGCATTTATGTGCAGCAACATTAACAAACCTGCATTTTTACTGTAGGTTTTTTTTTTTTTTTATTTAATTGAAAGTAACTAAGTAACTTTTACTTAAAGTACATTTGAAATGAAGTAATTTTTTTACTTTTACTCGAGTACATTTTCAGACGGGTATTTTAGTTCGCTACTTTGAAAGCCGCCCTCGTTACTGAGTAAAATAATATCGATAGGGGCAAAAAATAAAATGCGGGGAAAAAATCTGCCGGAACTGAAAGGAAATTGCATTGCGCGGGTTTGCGTGCGGCAATTCCATTGTATCACAATCTGAATCAAGACGTTGGAACAAGTTGGCCAGTGCGGAGCCAGATATGGAGTTTATAATAATAACAGAAGCTGACCACATCAGCGGCACAAGGAGCGAGCTGTTTTTTCAGCTCTTCTAGTTTATGCAAATGAGCCATGTGGTTTTAAGTTTCGCTTCTGTATAACGTAAACAAATGTGCTCAAAGCTGCATTAAACACATTATTATTTGAGTCCTCCTCGTAGGAAATAAAAATCTAAACTTAAATTATCCACCCGCAGCAAACTAAAAATGCGTCTGCTTCTGTGTGTGACGTCATAGACTGATGATGTCATAGACTGTGATGATGTCACAGACTGATGATGTCACAGACTGTGATGTCACAGACTGATGATGTCATAGACTGATGATGTCACAGTCTGTGATGATGTCACAGACTGATGATGTCACAGACTGATGATGTCACAGACTGACAGGGGTGGAAAGTAACAAATTACATTTACTGACGTTACTGTAATTGAGTCGTTTTTATGAGTACTTTGTAATTTTCTAAGTAGTTTTTGAAACAGGTAATTTTACTTATACTCGAGTACATTTTAAGCCAAGTATTTAAGTTCGCTACTTTGAAAGCCGCCCTCATTACTGAGTAAAATAATATCTATAGGGGCAAAAAATAAAATGCGGGGAAAAAATCTGCCGGAACTGAAAGGAAATTCCATTGTGCGGGTTTGCGTGCGGCAATTCCATTGTATCACAATCTGAATCAAGACGTTGGAACAAGTTGGCCAGTGCGGAGCCAGATATGGAGTTTATAATAATAACAGAAGCTGACCACATCAGCGGCACAAGGAGCGAGCTGTTTTTTCAGCTCTTCTAGTTTATGCAAATGAGCCATGTGGTTTTAAGTTTCGCTTCTGTATAACGTAAACAAATGAGCTCAAAGCTGCATTAAACACATTATTATTTGAGTCCTCCTCGTAGGAAATAAAAATCTAAACTTAAATTATCCACCCGCAGCAAACTAAAAATGCGTCTGCTTCTGTGTTCCGTCATCATTTTATCGCGTGTATCACGTGTACCAGTCTCATCAGCCGTGAAAGCAAATTAATCTGCCCACGTAGCATTAAGAGTTCTGTTTTCTTCAGAAACTTTTCTTTTCTTGGATTTATCCATCATTGGGCCGGAAATCATACTGCTGATGTAGGTGCCGGTAAGTCCGGGCTGCCAGTGTGTGCGGGTGGCGCACATAGGCGGCTTCTACAATTTTAGATTTACATTTAAAAACGAACAAACTAAAATAAAAATACAATGTAATTAAATACTCATTATTATTTTCCAAAGTCACAGGGAGCCACAACAGAACGATGAAAGAGCCACATGTGGCTCTGGAGCCGCGGCTTGCCGATCTCTGGTCTAGATTCATTATCCCATATATCTTCAGCTCCTAGAGGAATTAAATGGTAGTGCTGTCACATTTAGTTTACCGCAGTTTATGTCTATTTAAGACTGCATTTATGTGCAGCAACATTAACAAACCTGCATTTTTACTGTAGGTTTTTTTTTTTTTTTTTTTAATTGAAAGTAACTAAGTAACTTTTACTTAAAGTACATTTGAAATGAAGTAATTTTTTTACTTTTACTCGAGTACATTTTCAGACGGGTATTTTAGTTCGCTACTTTGAAAGCCGCCCTCGTTACTGAGTAAAATAATATCGATAGGGGCAAAAAATAAAATGCGGGGAAAAAATCTGCCGGAACTGAAAGGAAATTGCATTGCGCGGGTTTGCGTGCGGCAATTCCATTGTATCACAATCTGAATCAAGACGTTGGAACAAGTTGGCCAGTGCGGAGCCAGATATGGAGTTTATAATAATAACAGAAGCTGACCACATCAGCGGCACAAGGAGCGAGCTGTTTTTTCAGCTCTTCTAGTTTATGCAAATGAGCCATGTGGTTTTAAGTTTCGCTTCTGTATAACGTAAACAAATGTGCTCAAAGCTGCATTAAACACATTATTATTTGAGTCCTCCTCGTAGGAAATAAAAATCTAAACTTAAATTATCCACCCGCAGCAAACTAAAAATGCGTCTGCTCCTGTGTGTGACGTCATAGACTGATGATGTCATAGACTGTGATGATGTCACAGACTGATGATGTCATAGACTGTGGTGATGTCATAGACTGATGATGTCATAGACTGTGATGATGTCATAGACTGATGATGTCATAGACTGTGGTGATGTCATAGACTGATGATGTCATAGACTGTGATGATGTCATAGACTGATAATGTCACAGACTGATGATGTCATAGACTGTGATAATGTCACAGACTGATGATGTCATTGACTGTGGTGATGTCATAGACTGTGATGATGTCACAGACTGATGATGTCATAGACTGATGATGTCATAGACTGAGATGATGTTACAGACTGATGATGTCATAGACTGTGGTGATGTCATAGGCTGATGATGTCATAGACTGAGATGATGTCACAGACTGATGATGTCATAGACTGAGATGATGTCATAGACTGATGATGTCATAGACTGTGATGATGTCATAGACTGATGATGTCAGAGACTGATGATGTCATAGACTGTGATGATGTCACAAACTGATGATGTCATAGACTGTGATGATGTCACAGACTGATGATGTCATAGACTGTGATGATGTCACAGACTGATGATGTCATAGACTGTGGTGATGTCATAGACTGATGATATCATAGACTGTGATGATGTCATAGACTGATGATGTCATAGACTGTGGTGATGTCATAGACTGATGATGTCATAGACTGTGATGATGTCACAGACTGATAATGTCACAGACTGATGATGTCATAGACTGTGATAATGTCACAGACTGATGATGTCATAGACTGTGGTGATGTCATAGACTGTGATGATGTCACAGACTGATGATGTCATAGACTGATGATGTCATAGACTGAGATGATGTCACAGACTGATGATGTCATAGACTGATGATGTCATAGACTGTGATGATGTCACAGACTGATGATGTCATAGACTGATGATGTCATAGACTGAGATGATGTCACAGACTGATGATGTCATAGACTGATGATGTCATAGACTGTGATGATGTCACAGACTGATGATGTCACAGACTGATGATGTCATAGACTGTGATAATGTCACAGACTGATGATGTCATAGACTGAGATAATGTCACAGACTGATGATGTCACAGACTGATGATGTCATAGACTGTGGTAATGTCATAGACAGATGATGTCATAGACTGTGGTGATGTCATAGACTGATGATGTCATAGACTGTGATTATGTCATAGACTGATGTCATAGACTGTGGTGATGTCATAGACTGATAATGTCATAGACTGTGATGATGTCACAGACTGATGATGTCATAGACTGTGATGATGTCATAGACTGTGATGATGTCACAGACTGATGATGTCATAGACTGTGATGATGTCACAGAATGATGATGTCATAGACTGTGATGATGTCATAGACTGATGATGTCATAGACTGTGGTGATGTCATAGACTGATGATGTCATAGACTGTGATTATGTCATAGACTGATGTCATAGACTGTGGTGATGTCATAGACTGATAATGTCATAGACTGTGATGATGTCACAGACTGATGATGTCATAGACTGTGATGATGTCATAGACTGTGATGATGTCACAGACTGATGATGTCATAGACTGTGATGATGTCACAGAATGATGATGTCATAGACTGTGATGATGTCATAGACTGATGATGTCATAGACTGTGGTGATGGCATAGACTGTGGTGATGTCACACACTGTGATGATGTCACAGACTGATGATGTCACAGACTGATGATGTCATAGACTGTGATGATGTCATAGACTATGATGATGTCACAGACTGATGATGTCACAGACTGTGATGTCACAGACTGATCATGTCAGAGACTGTGATGATGTCACAGACTTATGATATCATAGACTGTGATGATGTCATAGACTGATGATGTCACAGACTGATGATGTCACAGACTGATGATGTCACAGACTGATGATGTCACAGACTGTGATGATGTCACAGACTGATGATGTCATAGACTGTGATGATGTCATAGACTGTGATGATGTCACAGACTGATGATGTCACAGACTGTGATGTCACAGACTGATCATGTCACAGACTGTGATGATGTCACAGACTGATGATATCACAGACTGTGATGATGTCACAGACTGATGATGTCATAGATGGTGATGATGTCATAGACTGATGATGTCACAGACTGATGATGTCACAGACTGTGATGGTGTCACAGACTGATGATGTCACAGACTGTGATGATGTCACAGACTGATGATGTCACAGACTGATGATGTCACAGACTGTGATGTCACAGACTGATGATGTCATAGACTGATGATGTCACAGACTGTGATGATGTCACAGACTGATGATGTCACAGACTGATGATGTCACAGACTGATGATATCACAGACTGTGATGATGTCACAGACTGATGATGTCACAGACTGATGATGTCACAGACTGATGGTGTCACAGACTGATGATGTCACAGACTGTGATGATGTCACAGACTGATGATGTCACAGACTGATGATGTCACAGACTGATGATGTCACAGACTGTGATGATGTCACAGACTGATGATGTCACAGACTGACAGGGGTGGAAAGTAACAAATTACATTTACTGACGTTACTGTAATTGAGTCGTTTTTATGAGTACTTTGTAATTTTCTAAGTAGTTTTTGAAACAGGTAATTTTACTTATACTCGAGTACATTTTAAGCCAAGTATTTTAGTTCGCTACTTTGAAAGCCGCCCTCGTTACTGAGTAAAATAATATCTATAGGGGCAAAAAATAAAATGCGGGGAAAAAATCTGCCGGAACTGAAAGGAAATTCCATTGTGCGGGTTTGCGTGCGGCAATTCCATTGTATCACAATCTGAATCAAGACGTTGGAACAAGTTGGCCAGTGCGGAGCCAGATATGGAGTTTATAATAATAACAGAAGCTGACCACATCAGCGGCACAAGGAGCGAGCTGTTTTTTCAGCTCTTCTAGTTTATGCAAATGAGCCATGTGGTTTTAAGTTTCGCTTCTGTATAACGTAAACAAATGTGCTCAAAGCTGCATTAAACACATTATTATTTGAGTCCTCCTCGTAGGAAATAAAAATCTAAACTTAAATTATCCACCCGCAGCAAACTAAAAATGCGTCTGCTTCTGTGTTCCGTCATCATTTTATCGCGTGTATCACGTGTACCAGTCTCATCAGCCGTGAAAGCAAATTAATCTGCCCACGTAGCATTAAGCGTTCTGTTTTCTTCAGAAACTTTTCTTTTCTTGGATTTATCCATCATTGGGCCGAAAATCAAACTGCTGATGTAGGTGCCGGTAAGTCCGGGCTGCCAGTGTGTGCGGGTGGCGCACATAGGCGGCTTCTACAATTTTAGATTTACATTTAAAAACGAACAAACTAAAATAAAAATACAATGTAATTAAATACTCATTATTATTTTCCAAAGTCACAGGGAGCCACAACAGAACGATGAAAGAGCCACATGCGGCTCTGGAGCCGCGGCTTGCCGATCTCTGGTCTAGATTCATTATCCCATATATCTTCAGCTCCTAGAGGAATTAAATGGTAGTGCTGTCACATTTAGTTTACCGCAGTTTATGTCTATTTAAGACTGCATTTATGTGCAGCAACATTATGAAAAAACCTGCATTTTTACTGTAGGTTTTTTTTTTTTTTATTTAATTGAAAGTAACTAAGTAACTTTTACTTAAAGTACATTTGAAATGAAGTAATTTTTTTACTTTTACTCGAGTACATTTTCAGACGGGTATTTTTACTTTTACTTGAGTAGGATTTAAGCAAAGTAAAGATACTTTTACTGAATTACAATTTTTCAGTACTTTTTCCACCTCTGCAGACTGATGATGTCACAGACTGTGGTGATGTCACAGACTGATGATGTCACAGACTGTGATGATGTCATAGACTCTGATGATGTCACAGACTGATGATGTCACAGACTGATGATGTCATAGACTGATGATGTCATAGACTGAGATGATGTCACAGACTGATGATGTCATAGACTGAGATGATGTCACAGACTGATGATGTCATAGACTGTGGTGATGTCACAGACTGATGATGTCATAGACTGTGGTGATGTCATAGACTGATGATGTCACAGACTGTGATGATGTCATAGACTCTGATGATGTCACAGACTGATGATGTCACAGACTGATGATGTCATAGACTGTGGTGATGTCACAGACTGATGATGTCATAGACTGATGATGTCATAGACTGAGATGATGTCACAGACTGATGATGTCATAGACTGAGATGATGTCATAGACTGATGATGTCATAGACTGTGATGATGTCACAGACTGATGATGTCATAGACTGTGATGATGTCACAGACTGATGATGTCATAGACTGTGATGATGTCACAGACTGATGATGTCATAGACTGTGATGATGTCACAGACTGATGATGTCATAGACTGTGGTGATGTCATAGACTGATGATATCATAGACTGTGATGATGTCATAGACTGATGATGTCATAGACTGTGGTGATGTCATAGACTGATGATGTCATAGACTGTGATGATGTCACAGACTGATAATGTCACAGACTGATGATGTCATAGACTGATAATGTCACAGACTGATGATGTCATAGACTGTGGTGATGTCATAGACTGTGATGATGTCACAGACTGATGATGTCATAGACTGATGATGTCATAGACTGAGATGATGTCACAGACTGATGATGTCATAGACTGATGATGTCATAGACTGAGATGATGTCACAGACTGATGATGTCATAGACTGTGATAATGTCACAGACTGATGATGTCATAGACTGAGATAATGTCACAGACTGATGATGTCACAGACTGATGATGTCATAGACTGTGGTAATGTCATAGACAGATGATGTCATAGACTGTGGTGATGTCATAGACTGATGATGTCATAGACTGTGATTATGTCATAGACTGATGTCATAGACTGTGGTGATGTCGTAGACTGATAATGTCATAGACTGTGATGATGTCACAGACTGATGATGTCATAGACTGTGATGATGTCATAGACTGTGATGATGTCACAGACTGATGATGTCATAGACTGTGATGATGTCACAGAATGATGATGTCATAGACTGTGATGATGTCATAGACTGATGATGTCATAGACTGTGGTGATGGCATAGACTGTGGTGATGTCACACACTGTGATGATGTCACAGACTGATGATGTCACAGACTGATGATGTCATAGACTGTGATGATGTCATAGACTATGATGATGTCACAGACTGATGATGTCACAGACTGTGATGTCACAGACTGATCATGTCAGAGACTGTGATGATGTCACAGACTTATGATATCATAGACTGTGATGATGTCACAGACTGATGATGTCACAGACTGATGATGTCACAGACTGATGATGTCACAGACTGTGATGATGTCACAGACTGATGATGTCATAGACTGTGATGATGTCATAGACTGTGATGATGTCACAGACTGATGATGTCACAGACTGTGATGTCACAGACTGATCATGTCACAGACTGTGATGATGTCACAGACTGATGATATCACAGACTGTGATGATGTCACAGACTGATGATGTCATAGATGGTGATGATGTCATAGACTGATGATGTCACAGACTGATGATGTCACAGACTGTGATGGTGTCACAGACTGATGATGTCACAGACTGTGATGATGTCACAGACTGATGATGTCACAGACTGATGATGTCACAGACTGTGATGTCACAGACTGATGATGTCATAGACTGATGATGTCACAGACTGTGATGATGTCACAGACTGATGATGTCATAGACTGATGATGTCACAGACTGTGATGATGTCACAGACTGATGATGTCACAGACTGACAGGGGTGGAAAGTAACAAATTACATTTACTGACGTTACTGTAATTGAGTCGTTTTTATGAGTACTTTGTAATTTTCTAAGTAGTTTTTGAAACAGGTAATTTTACTTATACTCGAGTACATTTTAAGCCAAGTATTTTAGTTCGCTACTTTGAAAGCCGCCCTCGTTACTGAGTAAAATAATATCTATAGGGGCAAAAAATAAAATGCGGGGAAAAAATCTGCCGGAACTGAAAGGAAATTCCATTGTGCGGGTTTGCGTGCAGCAATTCCATTGTATCACAATCTGAATCAAGACGTTGGAACAAGTTGGCCAGTGCGGAGCCAGATATGGAGTTTATAATAATAACAGAAGCTGACCACATCAGCGGCACAAGGAGCGAGCTGTTTTTTCAGCTCTTCTAGTTTATGCAAATGAGCCATGTGGTTTTAAGTTTCGCTTCTGTATAACGTAAACAAATGTGCTCAAAGCTGCATTAAACACATTATTATTTGAGTCCTCCTCGTAGGAAATAAAAATCTAAACTTAAATTATCCACCCGCAGCAAACTAAAAATGCGTCTGCTTCTGTGTTCCGTCATCATTTTATCGCGTGTATCACGTGTACCAGTCTCATCAGCCGTGAAAGCAAATTAATCTGCCCACGTAGCATTAAGCGTTCTGTTTTCTTCAGAAACTTTTCTTTTCTTGGATTTATCCATCATTGGGCCGAAAATCAAACTGCTGATGTAGGTGCCGGTAAGTCCGGGCTGCCAGTGTGTGCGGGTGGCGCACATAGGCGGCTTCTACAATTTTAGATTTACATTTAAAAACGAACAAACTAAAATAAAAATACAATGTAATTAAATACTCATTATTATTTTCCAAAGTCACAGGGAGCCACAACAGAACGATGAAAGAGCCACATGCGGCTCTGGAGCCGCGGCTTGCCGATCTCTGGTCTAGATTCATTATCCCATATATCTTCAGCTCCTAGAGGAATTAAATGGTAGTGCTGTCACATTTAGTTTACCGCAGTTTATGTCTATTTAAGACTGCATTTATGTGCAGCAACATTATGAAAAAACCTGCATTTTTACTGTAGGTTTTTTTTTTTTTTTTTTTAATTGAAAGTAACTAAGTAACTTTTACTTAAAGTACATTTGAAATGAAGTAATTTTTTTACTTTTACTCGAGTACATTTTCAGACGGGTATTTTTACTTTTACTTGAGTAGGATTTAAGCAAAGTAAAGATACTTTTACTGAATTACAATTTTTCAGTACTTTTTCCACCTCTGCAGACTGATGATGTCACAGACTGTGGTGATGTCACAGACTGATGATGTCACAGACTGTGATGATGTCATAGACTCTGATGATGTCACAGACTGATGATGTCACAGACTGATGATGTCATAGACTGATGATGTCATAGACTGAGATGATGTCACAGACTGATGATGTCATAGACTGTGATGATGTCATAGACTGTGATGATGTCACAGACTGATGATGTCACAGACTGTGATGTCACAGACTGATCATGTCACAGACTGTGATGATGTCACAGACTGATGATATCACAGACTGTGATGATGTCACAGACTGATGATGTCATAGATGGTGATGATGTCATAGACTGATGATGTCACAGACTGATGATGTCACAGACTGTGATGGTGTCACAGACTGATGATGTCACAGACTGTGATGATGTCACAGACTGATGATGTCACAGACTGATGATGTCACAGACTGTGATGTCACAGACTGATGATGTCATAGACTGATGATGTCACAGACTGTGATGATGTCACAGACTGATGATGTCATAGACTGATGATGTCACAGACTGTGATGATGTCACAGACTGATGATGTCACAGACTGACAGGGGTGGAAAGTAACAAATTACATTTACTGACGTTACTGTAATTGAGTCGTTTTTATGAGTACTTTGTAATTTTCTAAGTAGTTTTTGAAACAGGTAATTTTACTTATACTCGAGTACATTTTAAGCCAAGTATTTTAGTTCGCTACTTTGAAAGCCGCCCTCGTTACTGAGTAAAATAATATCTATAGGGGCAAAAAATAAAATGCGGGGAAAAAATCTGCCGGAACTGAAAGGAAATTCCATTGTGCGGGTTTGCGTGCGGCAATTCCATTGTATCACAATCTGAATCAAGACGTTGGAACAAGTTGGCCAGTGCGGAGCCAGATATGGAGTTTATAATAATAACAGAAGCTGACCACATCAGCGGCACAAGGAGCGAGCTGTTTTTTCAGCTCTTCTAGTTTATGCAAATGAGCCATGTGGTTTTAAGTTTCGCTTCTGTATAACGTAAACAAATGTGCTCAAAGCTGCATTAAACACATTATTATTTGAGTCCTCCTCGTAGGAAATAAAAATCTAAACTTAAATTATCCACCCGCAGCAAACTAAAAATGCGTCTGCTTCTGTGTTCCGTCATCATTTTATCGCGTGTATCACGTGTACCAGTCTCATCAGCCGTGAAAGCAAATTAATCTGCCCATGTAGCATTAAGCGTTCTGTTTTCTTCAGAAACTTTTCTTTTCTTGGATTTATCCATCATTGGGCCGAAAATCAAACTGCTGATGTAGGTGCCGGTAAGTCCGGGCTGCCAGTGTGTGCGGGTGGCGCACATAGGCGGCTTCTACAATTTTAGATTTACATTTAAAAACGAACAAACTAAAATAAAAATACAATGTAATTAAATACTCATTATTATTTTCCAAAGTCACAGGGAGCCACAACAGAACGATGAAAGAGCCACATGCGGCTCTGGAGCCGCGGCTTGCCGATCTCTGGTCTAGATTCATTATCCCATATATCTTCAGCTCCTAGAGGAATTAAATGGTAGTGCTGTCACATTTAGTTTACCGCAGTTTATGTCTATTTAAGACTGCATTTATGTGCAGCAACATTATGAAAAAACCTGCATTTTTACTGTAGGTTTTTTTTTTTTTTATTTAATTGAAAGTAACTAAGTAACTTTTACTTAAAGTACATTTGAAATGAAGTAATTTTTTTACTTTTACTCGAGTACATTTTCAGACGGGTATTTTTACTTTTACTTGAGTAGGATTTAAGCAAAGTAAAGATACTTTTACTGAATTACAATTTTTCAGTACTTTTTCCACCTCTGCAGACTGATGATGTCACAGACTGTGGTGATGTCACAGACTGATGATGTCACAGACTGTGATGATGTCATAGACTCTGATGATGTCACAGACTGATGATGTCACAGACTGATGATGTCATAGACTGATGATGTCATAGACTGAGATGATGTCACAGACTGATGATGTCATAGACTGAGATGATGTCACAGACTGATGATGTCATAGACTGTGGTGATGTCACAGACTGATGATGTCATAGACTGTGGTGATGTCATAGACTGATGATGTCACAGACTGTGATGATGTCATAGACTCTGATGATGTCACAGACTGATGATGTCACAGACTGATGATGTCATAGACTGTGGTGATGTCACAGACTGATGATGTCATAGACTGATGATGTCATAGACTGAGATGATGTCACAGACTGATGATGTCATAGACTGTGATGATGTCACAGACTGATGATGTCATAGACTGTGATGATGTCACAGACTGATGATGTCATAGACTGTGATGATGTCACAGACTGATGATGTCATAGACTGTGGTGATGTCATAGACTGATGATATCATAGACTGTGATGATGTCATAGACTGATGATGTCATAGACTGTGGTGATGTCATAGACTGATGATGTCATAGACTGTGATGATGTCACAGACTGATAATGTCACAGACTGATGATGTCATAGACTGTGATAATGTCACAGACTGATGATGTCATAGACTGTGGTGATGTCATAGACTGTGATGATGTCACAGACTGATGATGTCATAGACTGATGATGTCATAGACTGAGATGATGTCACAGACTGATGATGTCATAGACTGATGATGTCATAGACTGTGATGATGTCACAGACTGATGATGTCATAGACTGATGATGTCATAGACTGAGATGATGTCACAGACTGATGATGTCATAGACTGATGATGTCATAGACTGTGATGATGTCACAGACTGATGATGTCACAGACTGATGATGTCATAGACTGTGATAATGTCACAGACTGATGATGTCATAGACTGAGATAATGTCACAGACTGATGATGTCACAGACTGATGATGTCATAGACTGTGGTAATGTCATAGACAGATGATGTCATAGACTGTGGTGATGTCATAGACTGATGATGTCATAGACTGTGATTATGTCATAGACTGATGTCATAGACTGTGATGATGTCACAGACTGATGATGTCATAGACTGTGATGATGTCACAGACTGATGATGTCATAGACTGTGATGATGTCACAGACTGATAATGTCACAGACTGATGATGTCATAGACTGTGATAATGTCACAGACTGATGATGTCATAGACTGAGATGATGTCACAAACTGATGATGTCATAGACTGTGGTGATGTCATAGACTGATGATGTCATAGACTGAGATGATGTCACAGACTGATGATGTCATAGACTGAGATGATGTCATAGACTGAAGATGTCATAGACTGTGATGATGTCATAGACTGATGATGTCAGAGACTGATGATGTCATAGACTGTGATGATGTCACAGACTGATGATGTCATAGACTGTGATGATGTCACAGACTGATGATGTCATAGACTGTGATGATGTCACAGACTGATGATGTCACAGACTGATGATGTCATAGACTGTGGTGATGTCATAGACTGATGATGTCATAGACTGTGATGATGTCATAGACTGATGATGTCATAGACTGTGGTGATGTCATAGACTGATGATGTCATAGACTGAGATGATGTCACAGACTGATGTCATGGACTGTGGTGATGTCATAGACTGTGATGATGTCACAGACTGATGATGTCATAGACTGATGATGTCATAGACTGAGATGATGTCACAGACTGATGATGTCATAGACTGTGGTGATGTCATAGACTGATGATGTCATAGACTGAGATGATGTCACAGACTGATGATGTCATAGACTGTGATGATGTTATAGACTGATGATGTCATAGACTGTGATGATGTCATAGACTTATGATGTCATAGACTGTGTTGATGTCATAGACTGATGATGTCAAAGACTGTGATGATGTCATAGACTGATGATGTCATAGACTGTGATAATGTCACAGACTGATGATGTCATAGACTGTGGTGATGTCATAGACTGTGATGATGTCACAGACTGATGATGTCACAGACTGATGATGATGTCACAGACTGATGATGTCACAGACTGTGATGATGTCATAGACTGATGATGTCATAGACTGTGATAATGTCACAGACTGATGATGTCATAGACTGAGATAATGTCACAGACTGATGATGGCACAGACTGATGATGTCATAGACTGTGGTGATGTCATAGACTGATGATGTCATAGACTGTGGTGATGTCATAGACTGATGATGTCATAGACTGTGATGATGTCATAGACTGATGTCATAGACTGTGGTGATGTCATAGACTGATAATGTCATAGACTGTGATGATGTCATTGACTGATGATGTCATAGACTGTGGTGATGGCATAGATTGTGGTGATGTCACACACTGTGATGATGTCACAGACTGATGATGTCACAGACTGATGATGTCATAGACTGTGATGATGTCATAGACTATGATGATGTCAGACTGATGATGTCACAGACTGTGATGTCACAGACTGATCATGTTACAGACTGTGATGATGTCACAGACTGATGATATCATAGACTGTGATGATGTCATAGACTGATGATGTCATAGACTGTAATGATGTCATAGACTGATGATGTCATAGACTGTGGTGATGTCATAGACTGATGATGTCATAGACTGTGATGATGTCACAGACTGATAATGTCACAGACTGATGATGTCATAGACTGTGATAATGTCACGGAGTGATGATGTCATAGACTGAGATGATGTCACAAACTGATGATGTCATAGACTGTGGTGATGTCATAGACTGATGATGTCATAGACTGAGATGATGTCACAGACTGATGATGTCATAGACTGAGATGATGTCATAGACTGATGATGTCATAGACTGTGATGATGTCATAGACTGATGATGTCAGAGACTGATGATGTCATAGACTGTGATGATGTCACAGACTGATGATGTCATAGACTGTGATGATGTCACAGACTGATGATGTCATAGACTGTGATGATGTCACAGACTGATGATGTCATAGACTGTGATGATGTCACAGACTGATGATGTCACAGACTGATGATGTCATAGACTGATGATGTCATAGACTGTGGTGATGTCATAGACTGATGATGTCATAGACTGTGATGATGTCACAGACTGATAATGTCACAGACTGATGATGTCATAGACTGTGATAATGTCACAGACTGATGATGTCATAGACTGTGGTGATGTCATAGACTGTGATGATGTCACAGCCTGATGATGTCATAGACTGATGATGTCATAGACTGAGATGATGTCACAGACTGATGATGTCATAGACTGTGGTGATGTCATAGACTGATGATGTCACAGACTGATGATGTCATAGACTGTGATGATGTCACAGACTGATTATGTCATAGACTGTGATGATGTCACAGACTGATGATGTCATAGACTGATGATGTCATAGACTGTGGTGATGTCATAGACTGATGATGTTATAGACTGTGATGATGTCACAGACTGATGATGTCATAGACTGACGATGTCACAGACTGATGATGTCATAGACTATGGTGATGTCATAGACTGATGATGTCATAGACTGTGATGATGTCACAGACTTATGATGTCATAGACTGTGGTGATGTCATAGACTGATGATGTCATAGACTGTGATGATGTCATAGACTGATGATGTCATAGACTGTGGTGATGTCATAGACTGATGATGTCATAGACTGTGATGATGTCACAGACTGATAATGTCACAGACTTATGATGTCATAGACTGAGATGATGTCACAGACTGATGATGTCATAGACTGAGATGATGTCATAGACTGATGATGTCATAGACTGAGATGATGTCATAGACTGATGATGTCATAGACTGTGATGATGTCATAGACTGATGATGTCAGAGACTGATGATGTCATAGACTGTGATGATGTCATAGACTGATGATGTCATAGACTGTGATGATGTCACAGACTGATGACGTCATAGACTGTGGTGATGTCATAGACTGATGATGTCATAGACTGTGATGATGTCATAGACTGATGATGTCATAGACTGTGGTGATGTCATAGACTGTGATGATGTCATAGACTGTGATGATGTCACAGACTGATAATGTCACAGACTGATGATGTCATAGACTGTGATAATGTCACAGACTGATGATGTCATAGACTGTGGTGATGTCATAGACTGTGATGATGTCACAGACTGATGATGTCATAGACTGATGATGTCATAGACTGATGATGTCATAGACTGTGATAATGTCACAGACTGATGATGTCATAGACTGAGATGATGTCACAAACTGATGATGTCATAGACTGTGGTGATGTCATAGACTGATGATGTCATAGACTGAGATGATGTCACAGACTGATGATGTTATAGACTGAGATGATGTCATAGACTGATGATGTCATAGACTGTGATGATGTCATAGACTGATGATGTCAGAGACTGATGATGTCATAGACTGTGATGATGTCACAGACTGATGATGTCATAGACTGTGGTGATGTCATAGACTGATGATGTCATAGACTGTGATGATGTCATAGACTGATGATGTCATAGACTGTGGTGATGTCATAGACTGATGATGTCATAGACTGTGATGATGTCACAGACTGATAATGTCACAGACTGATGATGTCATAGACTGTGATAATGTCACAGACTGATGATGTCATGGACTGTGGTGATGTCATAGACTGTGATGATGTCACAGACTGATGATGTCATAGACTGATGATGTCATAGACTGAGATGATGTCACAGACTGATGATGTCATAGACTGTGGTGATGTCATAGACTGATGATGTCATAGACTGAGATGATGTCACAGACTGATGATGTCATAGACTGTGATGATGTTATAGACTGATGATGTCATAGACTGTGATGATGTCATAGACTGTGATGATGTCACAGACTGATAATGTCACAGACTGATGATGTCATAGACTGTGATAATGTCACAGACTGATGATGTCATGGACTGTGGTGATGTCATAGACTGTGATGATGTCACAGACTGATGATGTCATAGACTGATGATGTCATAGACTGAGATGATGTCACAGACTGATAATGTCATAGACTATGGTGATGTCATAGACTGATGATGTCATAGACTGAGATGATGTCACAGACTGATGATGTCATAGACTGAGATGATGTTATAGACTGATGATGTCATAGACTGTGATGATGTCATAGACTTATGATGTCATAGACTGCGTTGATGTCACAGACTGATGATGTCATAGACTGTGATAATGTCACAGACTGATGATGTCATAGACTGTGGTGATGTCATAGACTGTGATGATGTCACAGACTGATGATGTCACAGACTGATGATGATGTCACAGACTGATGATGTAACAGACTGTGATGATGTCATAGACTGATGATGTCATAGACTGTGATAATGTCACAGACTGATGATGTCATAGACTGAGATAATGTCACAGACTGATGATGTCACAGACTGATGATGTCATAGACTGTGCTGATGTCATAGACTGATGATGTCATAGACTGTGGTGATGTCATAGACTGATGATGTCATAGACTGTGATGATGTCATAGACTGATGATGTCATAGACTGAGATGATGTCATAGACTGATGATGTCATAGACTGTGATGATGTCATAGACTGATGATGTCAGAGACTGATGATGTCATAGACTGTGATGATGTCACAGACTGATGATGTCATAGACTGTGATGATGTCACAGACTGATGATGTCATAGACTGTGATGATGTCACAGACTGATGATGTCATAGACTGTGATGATGTCATAGACTGATGATGTCACAGACTGATGATGTCATAGACTGATGATGTCATAGACTGTGGTGATGTCATAGACTGATGATGTCATAGACTGTGGTGATGTCATAGACTGTGATGATGTCACAGACTGATGATGTCATAGACTGTGATGATGTCACAGACTGATGATGTCATAGACTGTGATGATGTCACAGACTGATGATGTCATAGACTGATGATGTCATAGACTGTGGTGATGTCATAGACTGATGATGTTATAGACTGTGATGATGTCACAGACTGATGATGTCATAGACTGATGATGTCACAGACTGATGATGTCATAGACTATGGTGATGTCATAGACTGATGATGTCATAGACTGTGATGATGTCACAGACTTATGATGTCATAGACTGTGGTGATGTCATAGACTGATGATGTCATAGACTGTGATGATGTCATAGACTGATGATGTCATAGACTGTGGTGATGTCATAGACTGATGATGTCATAGACTGTGATGATGTCACAGACTGATAATGTCACAGACTTATGATGTCATAGACTGAGATGATGTCACAGACTGATGATGTCATAGACTGAGATGATGTCATAGACTGATGATGTCATAGACTGAGATGATGTCATAGACTGATGATGTCATAGACTGTGATGATGTCATAGACTGATGATGTCAGAGACTGATGATGTCATAGACTGTGATGATGTCACAGACTGATGATGTCATAGACTGTGATGATGTCACAGACTGATGATGTCATAGACTGTGGTGATGTCATAGACTGATGATGTCATAGACTGTGATGATGTCATAGACTGATGATGTCATAGACTGTGGTGATGTCATAGACTGTGATGATGTCATAGACTGTGATGATGTCACAGACTGATAATGTCACAGACTGATGATGTCATAGACTGTGATAATGTCACAGACTGATGATGTCATAGACTGTGGTGATGTCATAGACTGTGATGATGTCACAGACTGATGATGTCATAGACTGATGATGTCATAGACTGATGATGTCATAGACTGTGATAATGTCACAGACTGATGATGTCATAGACTGAGATGATGTCACAAACTGATGATGTCATAGACTGTGGTGATGTCATAGACTGATGATGTCATAGACTGAGATGATGTCACAGACTGATGATGTCATAGACTGAGATGATGTCATAGACTGATGATGTCAGAGACTGATGATGTCATAGACTGTGATGATGTCACAGACTGATGATGTCATAGACTGTGGTGCTGTCATAGACTGATGATGTCATAGACTGTGATGATGTCATAGACTGATGATGTCATAGACTGTGGTGATGTCATAGACTGATGATGTCATAGACTGTGATGATGTCACAGACTGATAATGTCACAGACTGATGATGTCATAGACTGTGATAATGTCACAGACTGATGATGTCATGGACTGTGGTGATGTCATAGACTGTGATGATGTCACAGACTGATGATGTCATAGACTGATGATGTCATAGACTGAGATGATGTCACAGACTGATGATGTCATAGACTGTGGTGATGTCATAGACGGATGATATCATAGACTGAGATGATGTCACAGACTGATGATGTCATAGACTGTGATGATGTTATAGACTGATGATGTCATAGACTGTGATGATGTCATAGACTGTGATGATGTCACAGACTGATAATGTCACAGACTGATGATGTCATAGACTGTGATAATGTCACAGACTGATGATGTCATGGACTGTGGTGTTGTCATAGACTGTGATGATGTCACAGACTGATGATGTCATAGACTGATGATGTCATAGACTGAGATGATGTCACAGACTGATGATGTCATAGACTATGGTGATGTCATAGACTGATGATGTCATAGACTGAGATGATGTCACAGACTGATGATGTCATAGACTGTGATGATGTTATAGACTGATGATGTCATAGACTGTGATGATGTCATAGACTTATGATGTCATAGACTGTGTTGATGTCATAGACTGATGATGTCATAGACTGTGATAATGTCACAGACTGATGATGTCATAGACTGTGGTGATGTCATAGACTGTGATGATGTCACAGACTGATGATGTCACAGACTGATGATGATGTCACAGACTGATGATGTAACAGACTGTGATGATGTCATAGACTGATGATGTCATAGACTGTGATAATGTCACAGACTGATGATGTCATAGACTGAGATAATGTCACAGACTGATGATGTCACAGACTGATGATGTCATAGACTGTGCTGATGTCATAGACTGATGATGTCATAGACTGTGGTGATGTCATAGACTGATGATGTCATAGACTGTGATGATGTCATAGACTGATGTCATAGACTGTGGTGATGTCATAGACTGATAATGTCATAGACTGTGATGATGTCATAGACTGATGATGTCATAGACTGTGGTGATGGCATAGACTGTGGTGATGTCACACTGTGATGATGTCACAGACTGATGATGTCACAGACTGATCATGTCACAGACTGTGATGATGTCACAGACTGATGATATCATAGACTGTGATGATGTCATAAACTGATGATGTCATAGACTGTGATGATGTCATAGACTGATGATGTCATAGACTGTGGTGATGTCATAGACTGATGATGTCATAGACTGTGATGATGTCACAGACTGATAATGTCACAGACTGATGATGTCATAGACTGTGATAATGTCACAGACTGATGATGTCATAGACTGAGATGATGTCACAAACTGATGATGTCATAGACTGTGATGATGTCACAGACTGATGATGTCACAGACTGATGATGATGTCACAGACTGATGATGTAACAGACTGTGATGATGTCATAGACTGATGATGTCATAGACTGTGATAATGTCACAGACTGATGATGTCATAGACTGAGATAATGTCACAGACTGATGATGTCACAGACTGATGATGTCATAGACTGTGCTGATGTCATAGACTGATGATGTCATAGACTGTGGTGATGTCATAGACTGATGATGTCATAGACTGTGATGATGTCATAGACTGATGTCATAGACTGTGGTGATGTCATAGACTGATAATGTCATAGACTGTGATGATGTCATAGACTGATGATGTCATAGACTGTGGTGATGGCATAGACTGTGGTGATGTCACACTGTGATGATGTCACAGACTGATGATGTCACAGACTGATCATGTCACAGACTGTGATGATGTCACAGACTGATGATATCATAGACTGTGATGATGTCATAAACTGATGATGTCATAGACTGTGATGATGTCATAGACTGATGATGTCATAGACTGTGGTGATGTCATAGACTGATGATGTCATAGACTGTGATGATGTCACAGACTGATAATGTCACAGACTGATGATGTCATAGACTGTGATAATGTCACAGACTGATGATGTCATAGACTGAGATGATGTCACAAACTGATGATGTCATAGACTGTGGTGATGTCATAGACTGATGATGTCATAGACTGAGATGATGTCAGAGACTGATGATGTCATAGACTGAGATGATGTCATAGACTGATGATGTCATAGACTGTGATGATGTCATAGACTGATGATGTCAGAGACTGATGATGTCATAGACTGTGATGATGTCACAGACTGATGATGTCATAGACTGTGATGATGTCACAGACTGATGATGTCATAGACTGTGATGATGTCACAGACTGATGATGTCATAGACTGTGGTGATGTCATAGACTGATGATGTCACAGACTGTGATGATGTCATAGACTGATGATGTCATAGACTGTGGTGATGTCATAGACTGATGATGTCATCGACTGTGATGATGTCACAGACTGATAATGTCACAGACTGATGATGTCATAGACTGTGATAATGTCACAGACTGATGATGTCATAGACTGTGGTGATGTCACAGACTGATGATGTCATAGACTGATGATGTCATAGACTGAGATGATGTCACAGACTGATGATGTCATAGACTGTGGTGATGTCATAGACTGTCATGATGTCACAGACTGATGATGTCATAGACTGTGATGATGTCACAGACTGATGATGTCATAGACTGTGATGATGTCACAGACTGATGATGTCATAGACTGATGATGTCATAGACTGTGGTGATGTCATAGACTGATGATGTCATAGACTGATCATGTCATAGAATGATGATGTCATAGACTGTGGTGATGTCATAGACTGATGATGTCATAGACTGTGATGATGTCACAGACTGATAATGTCACAGACTTATGATGTCATAGACTGAGATGATGTCAGAGACTGAGATGATGTCATAGACTGATGATGTCATAGACTGTGATGATGTCATAGACTGATGATGTCAGAGACTGATGATGTCATAGACTGTGATGATGTCACAGACTGATGATGTCATAGACTGTGATGATGTGACAGACTGATGATGTCATAGACTGTGGTGATGTCATAGACTGATGATGTCATAGACTGTGATTATGTCATAGACTGATGATGTCATAGACTGTGGTGATGTCATAGACTGATGATGTCATAGACTGTGATGATGTCACAGACTGATAATGTCACAGACTGATGATGTCATAGACTGTGATAATGTCACAGACTGATGATGTCATAGACTGTGGTGATGTCATAGACTGTGATGATGTCACAGACTGATGATGTCATAGACTGATGATGTCATAGACTGAGATGATGTCACAGACTGATGATGTCATAGACTGTGGTGATGTCATAGACTGATGATGTCATAGACTGAGATGATGTCACAGACTGATGATGTCATAGACTGTGATGATGTCATAGACTGATGATGTCATAGACTGTGATGATGTCATAGACTGATGATGTCAGAGACTGATGATGTCATAGACTGTGATGATGCCATAGACTTATGATGTCATAGACTGTGTTGATGTCATAGACTGATGATGTCAAAGACTGTGATGATGTCATAGACTGATGATGTCATAGACTGTGATAATGTCACAGACTGATGATGTCATAGACTGTGGTGATGTCATAGACTGTGATGATGTCACAGACTGATGATGTCACAGACTGATGATGATGTCACAGACTGATGATGTCACAGACTGTGATGATGTCATAGACTGATGATGTCATAGACTGTGATGATGTCACAGACTGATGATGTCATAGACTGATGATGTCATAGACTGTGATAATGTCACAGACTGATGATGTCATAGACTGAGATAATGTCACAGACTGATGATGTCACAGTCTGATGATGTCATAGACTGTGGTGGTGTCATAGACTGATGATGTCATAGACTGTGGTGATGTCATAGACTGATGATGTCATAGACTGTGATGATGTCATAGACTGATGTCATAGACTGTGGTGATGTCATAGACTGATGATGTCATAGACTGTGATGATGTCACAGACTGATGATGTCATAGACTGTGATGATGTCATAGACTGTGATGATGTCACAGACTGATGATGTCATAGACTGTGATGATGTCACAGAATGATGATGTCATAGACTGATGATGTCAGAGACTGATGATGTCATAGACTGTGGTGATGTCATAGACTGATGATGTCATAGACTGTGATGATGTCACAGACTGATAATGTCACAGACTGATGATGTCATAGACTGTGATAATGTCACAGACTGATGATGTCATTGACTGTGGTGATGTCATAGACTGTGATGATGTCACAGACTGATGATGTCATAGACTGATGATGTCATAGACTGAGATGATGTTACAGACTGATGATGTCATAGACTGTGGCGATGTCATAGACTGACGATGTCATAGACTGAGATGATGTCACAGACTGATGATGTCATAGACTGAGATGATGTCATAGACTGATGATGTCATAGACTGTGATGATGTCATAGACTGATGATGTCAGAGACTGATGATGTCATAGACTGTGATGATGTCACAGACTGATGATGTCATAGACTGTGATGATGTCACAGACTGATGATGTCATAGACTGTGATGATGTCACAGACTGATGATGTCACAGACTGATGATGTCACAGACTGACAGGGGTGGAAAGTAACAAATTACATTTACTGACGTTACTGTAATTGAGTCGTTTTTATGAGTACTTTGTAATTTTCTAAGTAGTTTTTGAAACAGGTAATTTTACTTATACTTGAGTAAATTTTAAGCCAAGTATTTTAGTTCGCTACTTTGAAAGCCGCCCTCGTTACTGAGTAAAATAATATCGATAGGGGCAAAAAATAAAATGCGGGGAAAAAATCTGCCGGAACTGAAAGGAAATTGCATTGCGCGGGTTTGCGTGCAGCAATTCCATTGTATCACAATCTGAATCAAGACGTTGGAACAAGTTGGCCAGTGCGGAGCCAGATATGGAGTTTATAATAATAACAGAAGCTGACCACATCAGCGGCACAAGGAGCGAGCTGTTTTTTCAGCTCTTCTAGTTTATGCAAATGAGCCATGTGGTTTTAAGTTTCGCTTCTGTATAACGTAAACAAATGTGCTCAAAGCTGCATTAAACACATTATTATTTGAGTCCTCCTCGTAGGAAATAAAAATCTAAACTTAAATTATCCACCCGCAGCAAACTAAAAATGCGTCTGCTTCTGTGTTCCGTCATCATTTTATCGCGTGTATCGCGTGTACCAGTCTCATCAGCCGTGAAAGCAAATTAATCTGCCCACGTAGCATTAAGCGTTCTGTTTTCTTCAGAAACTTTTCTTTTCTTGGATTTATCCATCATTGGGCCGAAAATCATACTGCTGATGTAGGTGCCGGTAAGTCCGGGCTGCCAGTGTGTGCGGGTGGCGCACATAGGCGGCTTCTACAATTTTAGATTTACATTTAAAAACGAACAAACTAAAATAAAAATACAATGTACAGTCCCTGACAAAAGTCTTGTCGCTTATCCATTTTGTAGAAACAAAAGCTTATAACCTGACTTTAAATTAATCGATTGGTTTTTAGAAATGTCTCATATGAAAGCTAAAACCCTCCCAAATTATGCTCAATATACTAAAATAAATTTGCTTCACTGAAAAAAGATTGATCATTTAATGAACACAGAAAGGTCAGATTTTGGCAAGACAAAAGTCTTGTCGCCTACAGAAAATTGAACAAATAATTTACTTCAAATACAAAAATATGTTGCATAACGTCAGTGAATTAAGTAGTGGTGCTGTGAGATCCATATTTAAGATCTTGTATGACTTCCATGAGCTTGAAGGACTGCATCCATGCGGTTCGACAATGATTCATACAATTTGTTGATGATGTCATCAGGAATAGCAAAGAAAGCAGTCTTACATGCCTCCCAGAGTTCATCAAGAGTCTTTGGTTTTGCCTTCCATGCTTCCTCTTTCATTCTACCCCAGACATGCTCAATGATGTTCATGTCTGGTGACTGGGCTGGCCAGTCCTGGAGCACCTTGATCTTCTTTGCCTTGAGGAACTTCGATGTAGAGATAGAAGTATGCGATGGAGCACCATCCTGCTGCAAAATTTGACCCCTTTTATGGTTGGGAATGTAAGAGGTAGCTAATACTTCTTGATATTTTAGGCTGTTGATATTGCCTTCCACCCTGCAAATGTCTCGCACACCTCCATACTGGATGTAACCCCAGACCATGATTTTTCCGCCACCAAACTTAACTGTTTTCTGGGTGAATCTTGGATCCATGCGGGCTCCAGTAGGTCTCCTGCAATATTTGCGGCGGCTGTGATGTAATTCAACCGAAGATTCATCTGAGAAATCCACCTTCTGCCACTTTTCCAGTGTCCATCCTTTTAGCAGGCTGTGGGCCTTGGCAAATGCCACACGGTTTTTTAATTGCCTTTTGTTTAGTGCTGGTTTCTGTGCACTGATTCGACCATGGAGGCCATTTCGAGACAGAATTCTACAAACTGTTCTGGTTGACACAGGGACTTGAGGTGACCAGGCCTGGTGGAGCTCTGCTGCAGTGGAAAAGGGGCTGGCCTTGGATCTTCGAATCAACAAACGGTCCTCCTGAGCAGTTGTCTTGCGGGGTCTGCCGGACCTGGGCTTGTCAAAAACATCTCCAGTCTTTTCAGATCTTTTTCTTATTCTTTGTACTTGACGCTGAGACACATTGAAGGTGTCAGTCACCTCAGCAGTGGATCTGGTCTTCAGCCTCTTGATAATTAACGCTTTGGTCTCAGGGTGGATCTTAGGCATGTTGTCAGAGGTCAAGTGGCAGTTGATGTGAAGGTCTGGTGTGCTGGGGTTCTTTTTATACACACCCACTAACTGACTGATCAGTAACTGATCACAGGTGAGGCTGTAATCTAGGATTGGGTGCATCATATGACAAGGCGACAAGACTTTTGTCTTGCCAAAATCTGACCTTTCTGTGTTCATTAAATGATCAATCTTTCTTCAGTGAAGCAAATTTATTTTAGTATATTGAGCATAATTTGGGAGGGTTTTAGCTTTCATATGAGACATTTCTAAAACCAATCGATTAATTTAAAGTCAGGTTATAAGCTTTTGTTTCTACAAAATGGATAAGCGACAAGACTTTTGTCAGGGACTGTAATTAAATACTCATTATTATTTTCCAAAGTCACAGGGAGCCACAACAGAACGATGAAAGAGCCACATGCGGCTCTGGAGCCGCGGCTTGCCGACCTCTGGTCTAGATTCATTATCCCATATATCTTCAGCTCCTAGAGGAATTAAATGGTAGTGCTGTCACATTTAGTTTACCACAGTTTATGTCTATTTAAGACTGCATTTATGTGCAGCAACATTATGAAAAAACCTGCATTTTTACTGTAGGTTTTTTTTTTTTTTAATTTAATTGAAAGTAACTAAGTAACTTTTACTTAAAGTACATTTGAAATGAAGTAATTTTTTACTTTTACTCGAGTACATTTTCAGACGGGTATTTTTACTTTTACTTGAGTAGGATTTAAGCAAAGTAAAGATACTTTTACTGAATTACAATTTTTCAGTACTTTTTCCACCTCTGCAGACTGATGATGTCACAGACTGTGGTGATGTCACAGACTGATGATGTCACAGACTGTGATGATGTCATAGACTCTGATGATGTGTCAGGTTCAAACCCACCTAAACATTGTAAAATGCAAGAAGAAAGACAAGAGATTAATAAGTTTTACTCGCGAGGAGAACGGCAGAGAGTGTACAGTTACAATCTCCGACCCGCTCTGCCACCCAAAGCCGCACTCCTCTTTTTATTTAGGAAGGTCCCTGATTACAATGTTTCTAAGGGGAAGGGGGGAAAAGATAGTAAGATAATTTACGTTTCTAAGATGTCAGAGAGAGAGACAGAAAGATAATATATGCTTCTAAGGAGGGTAAGGAAAGAGACATCTATCACATATGTCTGACACAGTTGTGTGACCTCGGACCCTATCTTGTTCTGATGTCACACCAGCTGCTTCCACACGTTAAACACTGCACATAACAAGAGCACAAAGAGATTATTCAAAACACACAATGTTTCTAACATTTGATTATAACAAATATAGGATAAGATATATAAATGCTCACAGCAAATATGGGATAAAATATATACACAATTATTCTAACATTTCCCTCCTGTTTATCACATATTTGCATAGATAGAATCATTCATAACCACTTCTCTCGATTTTCAGCTATAAATTCATAAATCAGCAAAATAAGCTTACACCCAGAGGTCTATGTTACTTACAGAAATGTTTATTTTTCGTCTCTAAACAATGTGGCGAATGCCTCAGTGGAGTCCTCAACGTCAGAGTCACCATCAGCTAAAAGGTGTAACATGAATGCCCTGTCATCTGGACTAGGGCCTATTGCTGTGGTGATTAAGCGATTAATTAGACTACGGAGACAGGGAATACAGCAGCATCCACACAATGTCAGAATCGCGGCGAACACAGCTACTGAGAGCAGTACAGAGGTCGCGAGTGCTTTGTACTTGCCAAATACACCCATCCAGTCATCCCACATTGATTGGTCTACGCCAGACTGCTCCTTCATGCGCTTGTTAAGGGTACGGAGACCCTCTATCGCCTTGGTCAAGCTGCCGTCGGATGCAGTATTATTTGGGATGAAAGAACAACACTGATCACCAAATATCGCACACACAGATCCTTTTTCTGCTAATAGCATGTCCAAGGCTATGCGATTCTGGAATGTCATCAGTGATGTGGCTGCCAGTTGCTCATGTACCGCTTCAAACCCAGTTTGCGTCCAATTTCCGAGTTTTCGAACATTGTAATGGATATAATTAATTCGGTCTACATTTTTGTTAGGCGTGATTGGAAAGATTGCTGAAATTATAGGTAAACTTTCAAAGCCTGTTGCAATTTGATCTACCATTTTGTACTCGTTGGGAACTCCTCTGGGCACTCCTATTGCATCAATATAAGTAGGATCATTGTCTCCTAGCCACTTAGATGCTCTTTTATATCTATGCCATTCTTCTGGTAATAGACTATTCATCATTTGTAATACATCCTGGGCCGAGAGGGGATATATGGTCGTGGGTAGGAGCAAGGACACTAAGGCACATAACCCAGTTACATTATTTGTCATACAGTTTATCTTCCCCACACCACCACCATACTCCTCTAGACACAGGTTGAAATTTGTTTCCGACATGTAACATTACATAGCACCATTCTGAGGTTAGGTTGCCTAACACTGCACCTGTGCCTGTCATATTAATACATGTATAGTTAGCCATAAAAACATTTTTTGCTAAACAATGGTTTTTTCTTTTCTTCAGGTGTAAGAGGGTAAATTGAGTCCCAGGATGTGCAGTTGATTTGTGGGACGGTTCTTTGCATAACATCAACTACACATTCTGGAGACATGACTGCTGGTATTACACGGAGTATTGGTCTAGCACCTAAACATACGACACAATCAGAGTTTACAGCTTTTGTAGCTTGTTCTACCATAAGCAACCAATTGTTGTTTTGTCCTGAGATTAACAGAAGGGTGCTGGCTTAGCTCCTTTTGTTTTTGCTTCTCTAAGACTTTTCTCATATAATCTGCTAAGGTAGATTCTTCATCTACTTCCCACTCATTCTTAAAGTGTGGTAATCTGTACATTCTCCCAAATATGGTTTCATAAGGTGTCAACCCTGATGTACTGGTTATATTAATGTATAGCTTAACTAACTCTAAGCATTGAGTCCATTGCCTTCCCGTTTCTTCCATACACTTTTTCAGTCTATTTTTGACTGTACCATTCATCCTTTCTACTAAACCAGCGCTTTGAGGGTGGTATGCACAGTGATTCTTTAAATCAATATGGAATAGCTTCCCAATGTGTGAAATTAGACTGTTTACAAAATGTGTACCATTATCACTATAAATTCTTTCAGGTATGCCAAATCTCGGTATTATGTCCTTACACAGTGCTTTAGCCACTGTCAGAGCGTCAGGTGTTTTAGTTGGGAATAGTTCTACCCATTTAGAAAATGCATCTATTATTACCAAACAATACTTTTTGCCTTCACTTTGATTTAACTCTATGAAGTCCATGTGAATAATTTGAAATGGATATTGAGGTTGTGGAAATTTCCCTCGCTTTGGTCTTAAGTTTCCCTGTGAATTATGTTTTGCACATATCAAACAAGCTCTACAAAAATTTTTTGAGTATAAACTGAATCCATAGGTTGTATAATGTTTCTCTACCTCCCCTACCATCCCTCCTGTTGAGACATGTGTTACACTATGGCTCAATATTGCTGCCCATTTAAACAAGTTTTTTGGTAGGATAGGTTTATTTTGAGGACATACATAAATGCCATTTTTCAATATTGCTCCTTTTTTTATCCATACTTGTATCTCCTGCTTTGTTGTTGCATATCTCTCAGTATGTCATCTGTTACTGTGCCTGACACGTGGTTCTGTTTCGCTGCTGCTTCTTTTGCTGTCTTATCTGCGAATGCATTTCCTAATGCTATTCTGTCTGTCCTGTTTGTATGCGCTGCGCACTTGCATATTGCTAGTTTCATTGGTAATTGTACTGCTTGTAGCAGGTCAAGTAATAACTTGGCATGTGTTACCGGCTTGCCTGTGGAGGTCACCATTCCTCTATTCTTCCAATATTGAGCGAATGTGTGAACAGTGGCAAATGCGTACTGGCTGTCCGTAAATATAGTTACTATTTTTCCTTTCATTAGTTTACACGCCTCCGTTAGTGCTACTAATTCTGCTGCTTGAGCGGAATAATTAGAGGGTAACGCTTCAGCTTTCAATATTTTTGTTTCTGTTACTACAGCATAACCAGTATTAGTTTTGCCTAAATCATTCTTTTTAGATGAGCCATCTACAAATATTAGTTCACTACCTGCAATCGGTTGATCCAGTAGATCTGGTCTACTTTTAGTTAGAGTTTCTGCCAGTTCCTGACAATCATGTTTATGTCCCTCATCTGGTAGTGGAATTAAAGTTGCTGGATTTAGGATTGTGCATCTCTCTAGGGTCAAATGAGGTTGTGATAGCAGGGTTGCCATGCAGGAGAGGTGACGAGCAGGGGATAAAAAGGTAAACAATACAATGCCTGCACTCACCTCTACTGCCATGGAGGCTGCTATTACAGCCCGAACACAAGGGGGCAATGCACATGCTACACTGTCTAATTTTGAGGAGAAATAAGCTATAGGCCTTAGCTTATCTCCATACTTCTGGGTTAACACTGACGTCATAAAATGTCCTCTGCAGTCTACCATTTGAATAAACTCTTTACTGTAATCTGGTAAAGCTAGAGCGGTACTTGATACTAACGTCTGTTTTAATGTGCAGAATGCACTTTCTGCCTCCTCTGTCCATGTTATTGGATCTGTCATTTTCATTTGCTCCTCATACATTAGGTTCTGCAATGGATGAGTTATTTCTGCATAATTAGGAATCCAAGATCTACAGTAGTTAGTCAATCCTAAGAAGGACATAAGTTGCTTTTTTGTCATGGGTTTTGGTGCGGCTAATATTGCTGCTTTTCTACTGTCTGCTATTGTTCTCCCACCTGCACTTAAATTATGTCCAAGATATTTAACTTCTGATCTACACGGCTGCACTTTCTTTTTGCTCACTTTGTGCCCATTTTCAGCAAGATACTTTAACAATGCCACTGTGTCTATTTTACAGGTTTCTCTGTCTGGTGATGCAATTAATATGTCATCTACATACAGTAAAATCTGGCTTCCTCCTGGGGGGTCAAATTTTGACATATTTGCTGACATAACCTGTGAGTAGATTGTAGGACTTTCACAATAACCTTGGGGTAGTCTGGTGTAGGTATATCTTTTACCTTCGAAAGTAAATGCAAACCAGAACTGGCTATCTTTGTCAATTGGAATTGAGAAAAATGCATTGCTGATGTCAATTACTGTGAATATTGTGGCATCAGGCCTCAAGGAATTTAATAATGTGTGCGGATCTGGGTCACAAGGTGCTCGTTGAATTACTGCATTATTTACTGCCTGTAGGTCTTGTATCATACGCCAGTCTATAGAGGGTGCCTGCTTTTTTACTGGAAATATTGGTGTATTACATGGTGAATCATCACACCTAATTATGACGCCTGCTTTAATTAAATCATTTATTACTGGCCTTATTCCCTCAATTGCATCTGGCTTTAGCGGATATTGCTTTACGCATGGTCTATATTCAGATTTTGGTCTTATAATTACTGGTAGGGCTCCTTTAATCAGTCCTACGTCAGATGGTCCTGTTGACCACACTTTGTCTGGTACGTCAGCTAAGAAGTCCTCATCAGCTTCAGTTAAGAAGATTCGTCACGGTTGTTGATCAAAGGGTTCTAAGTTTGCTTGTCCTGTCAGTCTAGCTGTCCAGAATAGAGATGTTCTAGTCAGTCCAGTCTCTGCGCTAGTTTCAGTGTTCATAGAAGTCACTACCCATAACTTTGGACCACTCCCAGTGTTTATCTGTCTTACTACGGGTTACTGGTCCTCCTACAGCGCCTTTAAGTTCTTGTTGGAGATTTCACTGCTTCCGCATGTGTTTTGGGTGCCTGTGTCTCTTCAGTGTACGGGGGAGGGTGTGTGTGTGTTATCTCCTGATTCTGCTCCCTGTACTACTTGCACTTCTCTGTTGTCGCCCCTCTCTCACTCTCGCTACTTCTAACCAACAGTCTAACTCTCTCATGCCATGTTTACGCATTTTCTTCTCATTATTTTTTGTTTTTTCTTTTATCTGGTTGCGTAATGCCTCTAAATTCACTACACTCAGTCTGCCTTTAAAATTATATTTTTTTTTAACCCATAAGTCTAGGTATTTATTGTACCCTGCATTTTTTGCTTCCATTACTTTATAATCCTTACATTGTAACCTGTCTCTAGGTTTACTGGTTGTTAATAAGTTTCCCATTTTGTCACAATTTGGATCAGTCTGTCACTCCTAGGGAGTATCTAAGACTGATTTCAAGATCCGATTGGGATAGTGATTAATTTATTTTGTGGTATTTCTCACTTTTACCCGTTAAGGTGGAGAAATCTTGTCTCTACATCCACAAAACTCACTATTTCCAGCCCCAATCTTTTGGTATGAAATTAATAACCTAGTGGTTATTAACTTCCACTCACACACTCATTCACACTCCTATTTTACTTTTATTCACGGAATTTAACACGAAGAGGACTCCGCCGTCCTTTGTTTTACGGAATTTAACACGAAGAGGACTCCGTCGTCCTTTGTTTTACGGAATCTTACTCCCTAGCCCACTTTCTTGTGTCTAGTAGTTGGTCTCCGCCGTCCTTACGGAATTTAACTCGCAGAGGACTCCGCCGTCCTTACCTATCAGTGCCTAGGATTCATAGGGTTTGTTTTACGCGCAACGACCCTCAGTCATTCGCTTCTTTTTAAGTCAAGACTTACTCACCCTCTGTTGTCTTTCTCCCTCGGTATTCCTTCAACCGTCGGACTCCAACCGACGTGAAGATAACCAGCCCGAGAAAGGGACTATTCCGCCGTGGCCACGGTCTTTCTGGATTCTTAACGTCCGATGGAGTCCTCAGGTGTCTTGGAATCCGGCTCGAAGGACCAAGTTAATGTCAGGTTCAAACCCACCTAAACATTGTAAAATGCAAGAAGAAAGACAAGAGATTAATAAGTTTTACTCGCGAGGAGAACGGCAGAGAGTGTACAGTTACAATCTCCGACCCGCTCTGCCACCCAAAGCCGCACTCCTCTTTTTATTTAGGAAGGTCCCTGATTACAATGTTTCTAAGGGGAAGGGGGGAAAAGATAGTAAGATAATTTACGTTTCTAAGATGTCAGAGAGAGAGACAGAAAGATAATATATGCTTCTAAGGAGGGTAAGGAAAGAGACATCTATCACATATGTCTGACACAGTTGTGTGACCTCGGACCCTATCTTGTTCTGATGTCACACCAGCTGCTTCCACACGTTAAACACTGCACATAACAAGAGCACAAAGAGATTATTCAAAACACACAATGTTTCTAACATTTGATTATAACAAATATAGGATAAGATATATAAATGCTCACAGCAAATATGGGATAAAATATATACACAATTATTCTAACATGATGTCACAGACTGATGATGTCACAGACTGATGATGTCATAGACTGATGATGTCATAGACTGAGATGATGTCACAGACTGATGATGTCATAGACTGAGATGATGTCACAGACTGATGATGTCAGAGACTGTGATGATGTCATAGACTGATGATGTCATAGACTGTGATGATGTCACAGACTGATGATGTCATAGACTGTGATGATGTCACAGACTGATGATGTCATAGACTGTGGTGATGTCACAGACTGATGATGTCATAGACTGTGGTGATGTCATAGACTGATGATGTTATAGACTGTGATGATGTCACAGACTGATGATGTCATAGACTATGGTGATGTCACAGACTGATGATGTCATAGACTGTGATGATGTCACAGACTGATGATGTCATAGACTGTGGTGATGTCATAGACTGATGATGTCATAGACTGTGATGATGTCATAGACTGATGATGTCATAGACTGTGGTGATGTCATAGACTGATGATGTCATAGACTGTGATGATGTCACAGACTGATAATGTCACAGACTGATGATGTCATAGACTGTGATGATGTCACAGACTGATAATGTCATAGACTGATGATGTCATAGACTGTGATAATGTCACAGACTGACGATGTCATAGACTGTGGTGATGTCATAGACTGTGATGATGTCACAGACTGATGATGTCATAGACTGATGATGTCATAGACTGAGATGATGTCACAGACTGATGATGTCATGGACTGTGGTGATGTCATAGACTGATGATGTCATAGACTGAGATGATGTCACAGACTGATGATGTCATAGACTGTGATGATGTCATAGACTGATGATGTCATAGACTGTGATGATGCCATAGACTGATGATGTCAGAGACTGATGATGTCATAGACTGTGATGATGTCATAGACTTATGATGTCATAGACTGTGTTGATGTCATAGACTGATGATGTCAAAGACTGTGATGATGTCATAGACTGATGATGTCATAGACTGTGATAATGTCACAGACTGATGATGTCATAGACTGTGGTGATGTCATAGACTGTGATGATGTCACAGACTGATGATGTCACAGACTGATGATGATGTCACAGGCTGATGATGTCACAGACTGTGATGATGTCATAGACTGATGATGTCATAGACTGTGATGATGTCACAGATTGATGATGTCACAGACTGATGATGTCATAGACTGTGATAATGTCACAGACTGATGATGTCATAGACTGAGATAATGTCACAGACTGATGATGTCACAGTCTGATGATGTCATAGACTGTGGTCATGTCATAGACTGATGATGTCATAGACTGTGGTGATGTCATAGACTGATGATGTCATAGACTGTGATGATGTCATAGACTGATGTCATAGACTGTGGTGATGTCACAGACTGATGATGTCATAGACTGTGATGATGTCATAGACTGTGATGATGTCACAGACTGATGATGTCATAGACTGTGATGATGTCACAGAATGATGATGTCATAGACTGATGATGTCAGAGACTGATGATGTCATAAACTGTGGTGATGTCATAGACTGATGATGTCATAGACTGTGATGATGTCACAGACTGATAATGTCACAGACTGATGATGTCATAGACTGTGATAATGTCACAGACTGATGATGTCATTGACTGTGGTGATGTCATAGACTGTGATGATGTCACAGACTGATGATGTCATAGACTGATGATGTCATAGACTGAGATGATGTTACGGACTGATGATGTCATAGACTGTGGTGATGTCATAGAGTGATGATGTCATAGACTGAGATGATGTCACAGACTGATGATGTCATAGACTGAGATGATGTCATAGACTGATGATGTCAGAGACTGATGATGTCATAGACTGTGATGATGTCACAGAGTGATGATGTCATAGACTGTGATGATGTCACAGACTGATGATGTCATAGACTGTGATGATGTCATAGACTGATGATGTCAGAGACTGATGATGTCATAGACTGTGATGATGTCACAGAGTGATGATGTCATAGACTGTGATGATGTCACAGACTGATGATGTCATAGACTGTGATGATGTCACAGACTGATGATGTCATAGACTGTGGTGATGTCATAGACTGATGATGTCATAGACTGTGATGATGTCATAGACTGATGATGTCATAGACTGTGGTGATGTCATAGACTGATGATGTCATAGACTGTGATGATGTCACAGACTGATAATGTCACAGACTGATGATGTCAAAGACTGAGATGATGTCATAGACTGATGATGTCATAGACTGTGATGATGTCATAGACTGATGATGTCACAGACTGATGATGTCATAGACTGTGGTGATGTCATAGACTGATGATGTCATAGACTGTGATGATGTCATAGACTGATGATGTCATAGACTGTGGTGATGTCATAGACTGATGATGTCATAGACTGTGATGATGTCACAGACTGATAATGTCACAGACTGATGATGTCAAAGACTGAGATGATGTCATAGACTGATGATGTCATAGACTGTGATGATGTCATAGACTGATGATGTCAGAGACTGATGATGTAATAGACTGTGATGATGTCACAGACTGATGATGTCATAGACTGTGATGATGTCACAGACTGATGATGTCATAGACTGTGATGATGTCACAGACTGATGATGTCATAGACTGTGGTGATGTCATAGACTGATGATGTCATAGACTGTGATGATGTCATAGACTGATGATGTCATAGACTGTGGTGATGTCATAGACTGATGATGTCATAGACTGTGATGATGTCATAGACTGATAATGTCACAGACTGATGATGTCAAAGACTGAGATGATGTCATAGACTGATGATGTCATAGACTGTGATGATGTCATAGACTGATGATGTCACAGACTGATGATGTCATAGACTGTGGTGATGTCATAGACTGATGATGTCATAGACTGTGATGATGTCATAGACTGATGATGTCATAGACTGTGGTGATGTCATAGACTGATGATGTCATAGACTGTGATGATGTCACAGACTGATAATGTCACAGACTGATGATGTCAAAGACTGAGATGATGTCATAGACTGATGATGTCATAGACTGTGATGATGTCATAGACTGATGATGTCAGAGACTGATGATGTAATAGACTGTGATGATGTCACAGACTGATGATGTCATAGACTGTGATGATGTCACAGACTGATGATGTCATAGACTGTGATGATGTCACAGACTGATGATGTCATAGACTGTGGTGATGTCATAGACTGATGATGTCATAGACTGTGATGATGTCATAGACTGATGATGTCATAGACTGTGGTGATGTCATAGACTGATGATGTCATAGACTGTGATAATGTCACAGACTGATGATGTCATAGACTGTGGTGATGTCATAGACTGTGATGATGTCACAGACTGATGATGTCATAGACTGAGATGATGTCACAGACTGATGATGTCATAGACTGAGATAATGTCATAGACTGATGATGTCACAGACTGATGATGTCATAGACTGTGGTGATGTCATAGACTGATGATGTCATAGACTGTGATGATGTCATAGACTGATGTCATAGACTGTGGTGATGTCATAGACTGATAATGTCATAGACTGTGATGATGTCACAGACTGATGATGTCATAGACTGTGATGATGTCATAGACTGTGATGATGTCACAGACTGATGATGTCATAGACTGTGATGATGTCACAGACTGATGATGTCATAGACTGTGATGATGTCATAGACTGATGATGTCATAGACTGTGGTGATGGCATAGACTGTGGTGATGTCACACACTGTGATGATGTCACAGACTGATGATGTCATAGACTGTGATGATGTCATAGACTATGATGATGTCACAGACTGATGATGTCACAGACTGTGATGTCACAGACTGATCATGTCACAGACTGTGATGATGTCACAGACTGATGATATCATAGACTGTGATGATGTCATAGACTGATGATGTCACAGACTGATGATGTCACAGACTGATGATGTCACAGACTGATGATGTCACAGACTGTGATGATGTCACAGACTGATGATGTCATAGACTGTGATGATGTCACAGACTGATGATGTCACAGACTGTGATGTCACAGACTGATCATGTCACAGACTGTGATGATGTCACAGACTGATGATATCACAGACTGTGATGATGTCACAGACTGATGATGTCATAGATGGTGATGATGTCACAGACTGATGATGTCACAGACTGTGATGATGTCACAGACTGATGATGTCACAGACTGTGATGTCACAGACTGATGATGTCATAGACTGATGATGTCACAGACTGTGATGATGTCACAGACTGATGATGTCACAGACTGATGATGTCACAGACTGATGATGTCATAGACTGTATAACGTAAACAAATGTGCTCAAAGCTGCATTAAACACATTATTATTTGAGTCCTCCTCGTAGGAAATAAAAATCTAAACTTAAATTATCCACCCGCAGCAAACTAAAAATGCGTCTGCTTCTGTGTTCCGTCATCATTTTATCGCGTGTATCGCGTGTACCAGTCTCATCAGCCGTGAAAGCAAATTAATCTGCCCACGTAGCATTAAGCGTTCTGTTTTCTTCAGAAACTTTTCTTTTCTTGGATTTATCCATCATTGGGCCGAAAATCATACTGCTGATGTAGGTGCCGGTAAGTCCGGGCTGCCAGTGTGTGCGGGTGGCGCACATAGGCGGCTTCTACAATTTTAGATTTACATTTAAAAACGAACAAACTAAAATAAAAATACAATGTAATTAAATACTCATTATTATTTTCCAAAGTCACAGGGAGCCACAACAGAACGATGAAAGAGCCACATGCGGCTCTGGAGCCGCGGCTTGCCGATCTCTGGTCTAGATTCATTATCCCATATATCTTCAGCTCCTAGAGGAATTAAATGGTAGTGCTGTCACATTTAGTTTACCGCAGTTTATGTTCAATTCAATTCAATTCAATTTATTTTTGTATAGCCCAAAATCACAACAAGAGTTATCTCGGCGGACTTCACAAAATTGTTGACTTCTTCTCTTCTGGCTCTTGGCGAGGGCGGACGCGTTTTTCTCTCCTCTCCTGCCCCTTATCTTTCCTGCTCTGCACTCTGTCTTGTCTGGTCTAGTGTCTAGTCTTTTTCCCTGAGTGACTCTCTCCGCTCTGCTCTCTAAAACCAAATTTATTATGGATCTGATAAATTGGTCTCTGAACGCTATTGACACCATTTTTTCAACAAGACAAGCAGGATCGGGTGAACCTGCGTGCCCCGCCGGAACTTACGCTGCCGGATACATGATGGACAGTTGGGACAAGTGGCGTGTTGTGTGTCTGGCTGCGCTTTCCGTTGAGGATATAGAAGATTTATACTTATTCGGAACCATGATTACAGGACTTTTGCTGATTGGATTAGGCGTGGCCCTGTCTTTCAAGAAAAATCAGAGCACCGAGGCAGCTGTTCAAAGCCCCACTTGGCTGCCCGGATTGATCGGAACGATGGGCAAAGCTGCCGATACTCAGACTGTGACTTTGAGCCGTATCTTGGAAAGTTTGGTGGTCTCGCACCGCACTTTGGAAAAGACTTTGGAAAACATCTCGGAGAGGTTAGCGACTATGGATCGCAGACTGGATGGAACTTTGGCTCTAATTCGCAACAGGGATAACATCTAGGAGAATTTTGGCTGCTCTGCATAGAGAGATGACCTTGAGACCAATTGGACAAACAAGAGCAGTGTTTAAAGAATTGGTGCAGCTGCTCGCTCTAAAACTATAACAACGCAATCTTATCTTTTGGCCTCCCCAAGCCAGTACTGGTCACGACCAAGGCCGGGCTGGTGTCAAATCGCCCTGAGATTACAGCGGAGGGAGCCTGGCCCCTCCCTAACCCCCTCGCAGCTTTGTACCTCCGACCGGGTGGGCGGGTCCGTGGTATAAGCGCCGTCAGTGGCTGCAGGATCCGGATGCTGTCTTGCCTGAGTTGGACTTTCTTACTCCCCTCCCCTCCCCTGTTGCTAGTCCTGTGAAATGTTTGTACTGTGTTTTGACTATGTTGCTGATGCTCGGAGGTGTTTTTATTTTGTGCACTCATTCCATATGATGCCCCTGTCAGGAGCATGGTCTGGGGTTGATTCACTTTTGTTTTTTCTCCTCCCCCCCCCTGTCCTCATGTGATGCTGTATTTCATTTCTACTGGAATTTCCCCACTGTGGGACTAATAAAGGCATATCAATCAATAATAAAGCAGAAGAAACATTCATAAAACACAAATACAGAATGTTCAACAACAAGCAGGCAAATGGATGATTGTCCCAGCATCTCCTGTCCTTAGACCCTCCTTCTCGGCAAGGAAAAACTCCAAAAAACCCAATGGGAAAACGGAGAAACCTCGAGGAGAACCACAGTGAAGGAGAGATCCACTCCTAAGGACGGACAGGCAGATGAAACTACTAATCTAGCAGGACGAGGACAGTTAATCCAGGATAGGGAAGGAGAGGAGGGGTCTAGGTCCCCGACACTAGGGGGCAGCAGCGGTCCAAACTGGAACAGCAGCATCTGAAACAGTTACACTCCCCAAAAGGGGAGTGGGACAGGGACAACATGTGAATAGCAAAGAACAGACTATGAATGAACTAGTAATTGAATATTCTTAACAGTAGGAGGAGAAAAAGTAGGAGAAACCAGAGGACAGTGCTCAAGTTGCCATAGTTTCCCCAGTAATATATCTCCTAGAGCAGCTTAACTAGGCCTATGGGTTTAATTTCTGTTCCTAACTGACCTGACCATAAGCTGATTCAAAGAGGAACGTTTTGAGCCTAATCTTAAATGTAGAGACTGTGTCAGCTTCTTTGACATGAGCAGGGAGCTGATTCCACAACAAGGGTGCTTGGTACCTAAAAGCTCTACCTCCTAAAGTACTTTTAGCGACTCTAGGAACCACCAATAGTGCAGCATTTTGAGAGCGGAGTGAACGGTTAGGATGATAAGGTACAATTTCATCTTTAATGTAGGAAGGGGCCATTTCATTTACAGCTTTATAGGTTAGAAGAAGAATTTTAAATTTTACTCTAAACTCAACCGGAAGCCAATGAAGATTTTTTAATACTGGAGTAATGTGCTCTCGTTTTTTAGTACCTGTTAGTACTCTTGCTGCTGCATTTTGAACCAATTGAAGGCTTTTTATCGAGCTTTTAGGGCAAGCTGCAAGCAGGGAGTTACAGTAGTCTAACCTCGAAGTGACAAAAGCATGGACAAGTTTTTCAGCATCATTTTTTGGCAGTACATTTCTAATTTTGGCTATATTGCGTAAATGAAAATAAGCCGTTTTACAGACATGGCTTATGTGTGCTTTAAATGAGAGCTCTTGATCAAATAGGACTCCAAGATTTCTTACAGTGGAGCTGGAGGCTACACTGACATTGTCCAATGTGATTGTCTGCTCAGTTAGAGAGTCAAACTTTACATCGAGCCCGGCTGCAGGCCGGGACAAAACCACAATAGAGTCTCGTAAGTGTTTAGGGCCTAATAGAATGACTTCAGTTTTTTCAGGGTTAAGAAGTAAATAATTAAAGGTCATCCATGTTTTTATGTCCCTCACACAGTCGCTAAGCCTTTCAATTTGATTAGTCTGATCAGGTTTCATTGATAGGTACAGCTGGGTGTCATCTGCATAACAGTGGAAATCGATACCGTGCTTTCGGATGATATTACCTAACGGTAGCATATAAAGGGTAAACAGAACTGGACCCAGAACTGAACCCTGTGGCACACCGTAGGCTACTTTAGAGCACTGTGAGGAGCTCTGGTTAACATTTACAAACTGGTACCTATCAGATAAATAGGATTTAAACCAGCTGAGGGCAGTTCCTCTGATGCCCACATCACATTCCAACCTCTGCAGTAGAATGTTATGGTCGATTGTGTCAAAAGCTGCGCTGAGGTCCAACAGAACCAGTATTGAGACCTGACCATTGTCAGCAGCCAATAATAAATCATTTGTTACTTTAACCAGGGCTGTCTCAGTGCTATGATGAGTTCTGAATCCAGATTGAAATTTTTCAAATAAATTATTTTCCTGCAGATGACGACAAAGCTGTTTAATTACAATTCTCTCCAGAATTTTAGAAATAAACGGAAGATTTGAAATAGGTCTGTAATTGGCTAAGAGGTCAGGATCAAGATTAGGCTTTTTTAGGAGCGGCTTAATTACCGCATATTTAAAAGACTGAGGCACGTAACCACTTTCCAGTGAAGTATTTATTATATTAAGAATAGGATCAATAATTAGAGGGAGAATTTCTTTGAAAAGTCTACTTGGGATTGGGTCCAACATACAAGTTGAGGATTTAGAGGACATAAAGGCAGAAGTTAATTCTGCATGATTTAGAATGGCAAATTTCTCAAAAACTGGACCAAGTGAGGGTAATTCAGATCCCACCAAAACTGAACATGAGTTTAATTGAGACCCTACTCTTACAGCTTGAACTTGCTCAGAATTAAAAGTAGGGGCAATTTCATTTATTTTATCTCTTATAGTAATGATCTTATTATTAAAAAATGTCAGGAAATCCTCAGAACTGAGGGTAATTGGGATTGAAGGTTCTACTGCGCTGTGGCAGTTAGTCAGCCTGGCTACAGTGCTGAATAAGAACCTAGGATTATTTTTGTTTACTTCAATTAGATTGGAATAGTAACTGGTTTGGGCCGCACGCAACGCCTGCTTATAGGACAAAAGGCAGGTTTTCCATGCTTTTAAAGACTGCACTGAGTGTGCTTTACGGTAACTTTTCTCAATTCTCCTAACCTTTTGTTTGTGTGCACGCAATTTTTCATTATACCATGGAGCAGATCGCCTTGGCCTGACAACTTTCTGTTTTAGTGGAGCAACTGCATCAAGGGCAGTTTTCAAGGAGTCCATGGTCTTATCAAGAAATTGGTCACTTTTGATGGGATCTAAACCATCCCCAGCCGGGTCACATGACAAATCATTAAATATTGGCCCAATTATTTCTATGAAATTAGTAACAGCTTTTTCAGAAATTGTTCTTTTAGTTATTATTTTATTGTGGTGAACAGAGAAATCTTTAAGAATAAACTGAAAGGTAATCAAAAAATGATCTGATAATATAGGATTTTGTGGGAGGACTTTTAGATCACTGATCTCTATGCCATATGTTAAAACAAGATCCAATGTGTGCTTATGACTGTGTGTGGGCTGATTTACACTTTGAGTAAAACCAATGTCATTCAAAAGAGCGCCAAAGGCTTTGTTTAGACAATCATCTTTCAGATCGGTTTTTATATTAAAATCTCCAAGTATTATAATTTTGTCCCAGTCTACAACCAAACCCGACACAAAATCCGAGAACTCTGTTAAAAACTCTGCAGTCTTAAATATGTCTATTTAAGACTGCATTTATGTGCAGCAACATTATGAAAAAACCTGCATTTTTACTGTAGGTTTTTTTTTTTTTTTTTTAATTGAAAGTAACTAAGTAACTTTTACTTAAAGTACATTTGAAATGAAGTAATTTTTTACTTTTACTCGAGTACATTTTCAGACGGGTATTTTTACTTTTACTTGAGTAGGATTTAAGCAAAGTAAAGATACTTTTACTGAATTACAATTTTTCAGTACTTTTTCCACCTCTGCAGACTGATGATGTCACAGACTGTGGTGATGTCACAGACTGATGATGTCACAGACTGTGATGATGTCATAGACTCTGATGATGTCACAGACTGATGATGTCACAGACTGATGATGTCATAGACTGATGATGTCATAGACTGAGATGATGTCACAGACTGATGATGTCATAGACTGAGATGATGTCACAGACTGATGATGTCATAGACTGTGATGATGTCACAGACTGATGATGTAATAGACTGTGATGATGTCACAGACTGATGATGTCATAGACTGTGATGATGTCACAGACTGATGATGTCATAGACTGTGGTGATGTCATAGACTGATGATGTCATAGACTGTGATGATGTCACAGACTGATGATGTCATAGACTGTGATGATGTCACAGACTGATGATGTCATAGACTGTGGTGATGTCATAGACTGATGATGTCATAGACTGTGATGATGTCACAGACTGATGATGTCATAGACTGTGGTGATGTCATAGACTGATGATGTCATAGACTGTGATGATGTCATAGACTGATGATGTCATAGACTGTGGTGATGTCATAGACTGATGATGTCATAGACTGTGATGATGTCACAGACTGATAATGTCACAGACTGATGATGTCATAGACTGTGATAATGTCACAGACTGATGATGTCATAGACTGAGATGATGTCACAAACTGATGATGTCATAGACGGTGGTGATGTCATAGACTGATGATGTCATAGACTGAGATGATGTCTTAGACTGATGATGTCATAGACTGAGATGATGTCATAGACTGATGATGTCATAGACTGTGATGATGTCATAGACTGATGATGTCAGAGACTGATGATGTCATAGACTGTGATGATGTCACAGACTGATGATGTCATAGACTGTGGTGATGTCATAGACTGATGATGTCATAGACTGTGATGATGTCATAGACTGATGATGTCATAGACTGTGGTGATGTCATAGACTGATGATGTCATAGACTGTGATGATGTCACAGACTGATAATGTCACAGACTGATGATGTCATAGACTGTGATAATGTCACAGACTGATGATGTCATAGACTGTGGTGATGTCATAGACTGTGATGATGTCACAGACTGATGATGTCATAGACTGATGATGTCATAGACTGAGATGATGTCACAGACTGATGATGTCATAGACTGTGGTGATGTCATAGACTGATGATGTCATAGACTGAGATGATGTCACAGACTGATGATGTCATAGACTGTGATGATGTTATAGACTGATGATGTCATAGACTGTGATGATGTCATAGACTTATGATGTCATAGACTGTGTTGATGTCACAGACTGATGATGTCATAGACTGATGATGTCATAGACTGAGATGATGTCACAGACTGATGATGTCATAGACTGAGATGATGTCACAGACTGATGATGTCATAGACTGTGATGATGTCACAGACTGATGATGTAATAGACTGTGATGATGTCACAGACTGATGATGTCATAGACTGTGATGATGTCACAGACTGATGATGTCATAGACTGTGGTGATGTCATAGACTGATGATGTCATAGACTGTGATGATGTCACAGACTGATGATGTCATAGACTGTGATGATGTCACAGACTGATGATGTCATAGACTGTGGTGATGTCATAGACTGATGATGTCATAGACTGTGATGATGTCACAGACTGATGATGTCATAGACTGTGGTGATGTCATAGACTGATGATGTCATAGACTGTGATGATGTCATAGACTGATGATGTCATAGACTGTGGTGATGTCATAGACTGATGATGTCATAGACTGTGATGATGTCACAGACTGATAATGTCACAGACTGATGATGTCATAGACTGTGATAATGTCACAGACTGATGATGTCATAGACTGAGATGATGTCACAAACTGATGATGTCATAGACGGTGGTGATGTCATAGACTGATGATGTCATAGACTGAGATGATGTCTTAGACTGATGATGTCATAGACTGAGATGATGTCATAGACTGATGATGTCATAGACTGTGATGATGTCATAGACTGATGATGTCAGAGACTGATGATGTCATAGACTGTGATGATGTCACAGACTGATGATGTCATAGACTGTGGTGATGTCATAGACTGATGATGTCATAGACTGTGATGATGTCATAGACTGATGATGTCATAGACTGTGGTGATGTCATAGACTGATGATGTCATAGACTGTGATGATGTCACAGACTGATAATGTCACAGACTGATGATGTCATAGACTGTGATAATGTCACAGACTGATGATGTCATAGACTGTGGTGATGTCATAGACTGTGATGATGTCACAGACTGATGATGTCATAGACTGATGATGTCATAGACTGAGATGATGTCACAGACTGATGATGTCATAGACTGTGGTGATGTCATAGACTGATGATGTCATAGACTGAGATGATGTCACAGACTGATGATGTCATAGACTGTGATGATGTTATAGACTGATGATGTCATAGACTGTGATGATGTCATAGACTTATGATGTCATAGACTGTGTTGATGTCACAGACTGATGATGTCAAAGACTGTGATGATGTCATAGACTGATGATGTCATAGACTGTGATAATGTCACAGACTGATGATGTCATAGACTGTGATAATGTCACAGACTGATGATGTCATAGACTGTGGTGATGGCATAGACTGTGGTGATGTCACACACTGTGATGATGTCACAGACTGATGATGTCACAAACTGATGATGTCATAGACTGTGATGATGTAATAGACTATGATGATGTCACAGACTGATGTCACAGACTGATCATGTCACAGACTGTGATGATGTCACAGACTGATGATATCATAGACTGTGATGATGTCATAGACTGATGATGTCACAGACGGTGATGATGTCACAGACTGATGATGTCACAGACTGATGATGTCACAGACTGTGATGATGTCACAGACTGATGATGTCATAGACTGTGATGATGTAATAGAGTGATGTCATAGACTGTGGTGATGTCATAGACTGATGATGTCATAGACTGTGGTGATGTCATAGACTGATGTCATAGACTGATGATGTCATAGACTGTGATGATGTCATAGACTGATGTCATAGACTGTGGTGATGTCATAGACTGATGATGTCATAGACTGTGGTGATGTCATAGACTGATGATGTCATAGACTGTGATGATGTCATAGACTGATGTCATAGACTGTGGTGATGTCATAGACTGATGATGTCATAGACTGTGATGATGTCACAGACTGATGATGTCATAGACTGTGATGATGTCACAGACTGATGATGTCATAGACTGTGATGATGTCATAGACTGTGATGATGTCACAGAATGATGATGTCATAGACTGTGATGATGTCATAGACTGATGATGTCATAGATTGTGGTGATGTCACAGACTGATGATGTCACAGACTGATGATGTCATAGACTGTGATGATGTCATAGACTATGATGATGTCACAGACTGATGATGTCATAGACTGTGATGTCACAGACTGATCATGTCACAGACTGTGATGATGTCACAGACTGATGATATCAGACTGTGATGATGTCACAGACTGATGATGTCACAGACGGTGATGATGTCACAGACTGATGATGTCACAGACTGATGATGTCACAGACTGTGATGATGTCACAGACTGATGATGTCACAGACTGATGATGTCACAGACTGTGATGTCACAGACTGATGATGTCATAGACTGATGATGTCACAGACTGTGATGATGTCACAGACTGATGATGTCACAGACTGATGATGTCACAGACTGACAGGGGTGGAAAGTAACAAATTACATTTACTGACGTTACTGTAATTGAGTCGTTTTTATGAGTACTTTGTAATTTTCTAAGTAGTTTTTGAAACAGGTAATTTTACTTACACTCGAGTACATTTTAAGCCAAGTATTTTAGTTCGCTACTTTGAAAGCCGCCCTCGTTACTGAGTAAAATAATATCGATAGGGGCAAAAAATAAAATGCGGGAAAAAAATCTGCTGGAACTGAAAGGAAATTGCATTGCGCGGGTTTGTGTGCGGCAATTCCATTGTATCACAATCTGAATCAAGACGTTGGAACAAGATGGCCAGTGAGGAGCCAGATATGGAGTTTATAATAATAACAGAAGCTGACCACATCAGCGGCACAAGGAGCGAGCTGTTTTTTCAGCTCTTCTAGTTTATGCAAATGAGCCATGTGGTTTTAAGTTTCGCTTCTGTATAACGTAAACAAATGTGCTCAAAGCTGCATTAAACACATTATTATTTGAGTCCTCCTCGTAGGAAATAAAAATCCAAACTTAAATTATCCACCCGCAGCAAACTAAAAATGCGTCTGCTTCTGTGTTCCGTCATCATTTTATCGCATGTACCGCATGTACCAGTCTCATCAGCCGTGAAAGCAAATGAATCTGCCCACGTAGCATTAAGCGTTCTGTTTTCTTCAGAAACTTTTCTTTTCTTGGATTTATCCATCATTGGGCCGAAAATCATACTGCTGATGTAGGTGCCGGTAAGTCCGGGCTGCCAGTGTGTGCGGGTGGCGTACATCGGCGGCTTCTACAATTTTAGATTTACATTTAAAAACGAACAAACTAAAATAAAAATACAATGTAATTAAATACTCATTATTATTTTCCAAAGTCACAGGGAGTCACGACAGAACGATGAAAGAGCCACATGCGGCTCTGGAGCCGCGGGTTGCCGACCCCTGTCCTAGATTCATTATCCCATATATCTTCAGCTCCTTGAGGAATTAAATGGTAGTGCTGTCACATTTAGTTTACCGCAGTTTATGTCTATTTAAGACTGCATTTATGTGCAGCAACATTATGAAAAAACCTGCATTTTTACTGTAGTTTTTTTTTTTTTTTATTTAATTGAAAGTAACTAAGTAACTTTTACTCAAAGTACATTTGAAATTAAGTACTTTTTAACTTTTACTCGAGTACATTTTCAGACGGGTACTTTTACTTTTACTTGAGTAGGATTTAAGCAAAGTAAAGATACTTTTACTTAATTACAATTTTTCAGTACTTTTTCCACCTCTACGTATGACCTGCCCCTATCTATATTCTGATGGTCCCTTGGTGGCGTCTGACTTTTGCCATTGACTCCCAGCAAAACTGAGTGGCGTAAATTCAAATTTACGCCAAAATTTTCACATTTGACCCAATGGGTTTCTATTGGCTTTTATTACACTTAATGCTGTAATACAGCCTTTTTGGACAATTTTGACCGCCGGGGGACACTCCAGCTTTACCTACCCAGGGAGAGAGCACCTTACCTGGGGTACAACACTTTGAGCTTCCCCTGGGGACATGGAGCTCCAGCAGGGGACTCCGCCACTCTCCCTACCCGGGGAGAGTGCACCTGACCTGGGGAACGACTCTCTCACCTCCCTCTAGGGACATGGAGCTCCCCAACACCCGGCGCACCTCCCGAACACGTTCACCCACACTTAAGCACACCCCCCGGCTTAGCAAGGATATACCGCCCCGCTGGAAGTCGGTGACCCTGGTACTCCGCCGCAGCAAAAGTTGGTGACCCTGGTACTCTGCCGCAGCAAAAGTTGATGACCCTGGTACTCTGTCAGACACTCTGTCAAATTTTTCTCAAAGTGCCGGCCGGAGTACCAGGCTCGTTTTTCCTCTTCGTTGAGCCTGGTGCTACGTACGAAACCCTGATCCAAAATCAGGTCGTCTGCAAGCGATTTTACACCAGGTTCTCCTCAAACATGAGGTGAGAGATGGGAGAGGGGCGACCCTTTATCGGCCGCGCCCCGGCCCCGTCACAAGCGGCTCTGCCCACCTATCCTGGACCACTTGGAGATCCGCGGCTCTATGGTATAACTTTTCTGACACCTCCTGCTTAAAACCCAAAAAGTCAGAAGGATCGTGAGGCCCCGCTCGCGCGGGGCCCCTGGCGGGCGCCGTAGCTGGGGTGATCCGCGAGAAGGGCCCGGCGCGCGTCCAGAGTCCGTACCCGGCCCCCCGTGTGCGCCGAAGTGCGGCCCTGGTCGCAGCATGGGGGGAAACGCCGCCCCGGCGCGGAGGGGTAACCCCGGGCCTGCATGGGCCCGCACGCCGCGCTTCAGGCGCGCAACCGGCTGCGGTGGGGAGGGTGACGGGGCGGCTGCTCCGCCAGCCACGGCGTGAGCCCAGACCCGCTTCGCACCCCAGCCCGACCGACCCAGCCCTTAGAGCCAATCCTTATCCCGAAGTTACGGATCTGACTTGCCGACTTCCCTTATCTACCTTGTCCTTACATGCCAGAGGCTGTTCACCTTGGAGACCTACTGCGGATATGCGTACGGCCTGGCGCGAGATTTACACCTTCTTCCCTGGATTTTCAAGGGCCGACGAGAGCTCACCGGACGCCGCCGGAACCACGACGCTTTCCAGGGCGCAAGCCCCTCTCTCGGGGAGAACCCATTCCAGGGCGCCCTGCCCTTCACAAAGAAAAAATAACTCTTCCCGGGGCTCCCGCCAGCTTCTCCAGGATCGCTTGCGTTACCGCACTGGATGCCTCACGGCGCCTATCTCCGCCACTCCAGATTTGGGGATCTGAACCCGACTCCCTTTCGATCGGCTGGGGGCGACGTAGGCCATCGCCCCGCCTTTCCGAACGGCGTTCGCCCATCTCTTAGGACCGACTGACCCATGTTCAACTGCTGTTCACATGGAACCCTTCTCCAGTTCGTCCTTCAAAGTTCTCGTTTGAATATTTGCTACTACCACCAAGGAAGTTTACACAACTCCAAAATCACCATCAAACTAACCCCAAGGATCTGAGTAACATAAGGAAGGAGGATAAACCTAGCCAAGCGTTGCACAAAAAACGCTGGGTGAAAAATCTTTCCAACTGGGTGCTCACTCAGGCAGAGAAAGAAGTACTTTCCAAAGGACTGAATTTTTCTGTGACTCCTAACCGCATCCCCACAGTGGATTACATCACAGCAGCAGAAACCGCCATCAGGAACAACAAGCTCATGGAGACAGAAGCTGGAGACCTTAGACTGAAATTAACAGCTGCACTGAGCAATGCCAAACCTCCACCCTCCAATGTAACACCGGAGGAAAGGAAGGCCATCGCTGCTCTGGAGAAGGACCACAGCATCAACATCCTACAAGCTGACAAAGGGAGATGCACTGTGATCCTGAACTCAGCTGATTATGAGGCTAAGGTTAACAGCCTACTCAGTGACACCACAACCTACGAATTACTAAAACGGGACCCCACCAATGTGTACAAAAAGAAGATCATTGATTGCTTGCAGAAGCTGGAGAAGGAAGAAGTCATTGATCGACAGCTATATTACAGACTGTACCCTGGTGACGCCATCCCTGGCATCTATGGCCTCCCAAAGATCCACAAACAAGGAGTACCACTCAGACCCATTGTATGCAGCACAGACTCCATCACGTACAATGTGGTCAAACACCTAAAAACCATCTTGGCTCCGCTGGTGGGTAACACGGAGCACCACATTGAGAACACAGCCAAATTTGTGAACAAAATCAAGCATCTCCAGTTTGACCGGGATGAGACTATGGTTTCCTTTGATGTGACCTCTCTTTTCACTTGTATCCCTACATCGGTAGCGGTGGAGGCAGCAAGGAGGAGACTACTGGAGGATACCAAGCTAGAAGAGAGAACCAAACTTTCACCCGACCAAATCTGCCCACTGCTGGAAATTTGTTTAAGTACCACCTATTTCCAGTTCAGAGGAAACTTCTACAGACAAATCCACGGCTGTGCAATGGGCTCACCGGTCTCCCCTATCATTGCAAACTTATACATGGAACAATTTGAACAGAGTGCCCTGGCCTCATATCCAGGCACTCCACCCACGCACTGGTATCGTTATGTTGATGATGATAATTTCTCAAAAATCAAAATTCAAGATTTGTAACCTTTTACTGCACATATCAATTCTGTAGATCCGAACATCAAATTCACGAGTGAAGATGCCAAGGACAACACATTGGCCTTCTTAGATTGTGCAGTAACAATAAGAGAAGACCGGCGACTCCAGGTAGAGGTCTTCAGGAAGCCCACACACACCGACCAATATCTGCTTTTTGATTCACACCACCCACTTCAGCACAAACTGGGAGTCATTCGGACATTACAACACAGGGCCCATGTCGTTCCTACAAGCGCAGAGGGAAAGGAGAAAGAAGAACAACACGTGGAAAAAGCCCTCTCCGTTTGTGGATATCCTAAATGGGCTTTCAATAAAACGAAGAGAGCAAAGAAACATGACAACAGAGAACCAGAGCCCAGGAGAAGGGGTGTAACTATTCCTTACCTGGCTGGAGTTTCCGAAAAACTACAGAGGATCTTCAGACAACATGACATCCCAGTCTATTTCAAACCCACAAACACTTTAAGACAAAAACTGGTCCATCCTAAGGACAAAACACCGAGCCACAAACAAAGCAATGTGGTCTACTCCATTCAGTGTAGTGAAGACTGCAGTGAGTGCTACATTGGAGAAACAAAACAGCCACTTCACAAAAGGATGTATCAACACAGACGGGAAAACCAGGGTGGGCCGCAATCTGCCGTACATCTCCACCTAAAAGCCACAGGCCACTCCTTTGAGGACAGCGAGGTCCAGATCTTGGCCAGAGAAAAGAACTGGTTTGAGAGGGGAGTTAAAGAAGCTATTTTTGTCAAGAAAGAGAATCCTTCCTTGAACAGAAATGGGGGTCTCAGACATCATTTGTCTCCCATCTATAACTCTATCCTCAAACCTAAATCAAAACAAACTGGGAAAACAATGGGACTAGCCAGGACATGTCCAGAGGTGTGAAAACACCCATCATGGCCCTGAATGGATATGCTAACTACTCCCCCACTCCCACTCCATATTGAATAGACTCACCTGACTAACAGAAACTGTAAACAACTCCATATTGAATAGACTCACCTGACTAACAGAAACTGTAAATAAATATGTGTTGTCTCAGAGTAATTTTCATTGTAATTAAGCTCCTCCCTTCAAGCAGATATAAAGCAGTGTCCACCAGCATCTGACCAGAACTGAAGAAGCAGCCTGGATGAGCTGCGAAACGTATTCGACCAAATAAACTCTGTCCAGTTGACAAATTAAATTTCTCCTTTTGCTACTACCACCAAGATCTGCACCCGCGGCAGCTCCACCTGGGCCCGCGTCCAAGGCTTCCGTGCGCACCGCGGCGGCCTTCCTACTCGTCGCAGCGTAGCCCTCGAGGCCCCTCGTGCCGGCGACGGCCGGGTATGGGCTCGGCGCTCCAGCGCCATCCATTTTCAGGGCTAGTTGATTCGGCAGGTGAGTTGTTACCAGAGGTGGAAAAAGTACTGAAAAATTGTAATTAAGTAAAAGTATCTTTACTTTGCTTAAATCCTACTCAAGTAAAAGTAAAAGTACCTGTCTGAAAATGTACTCGAGTAAAAGTAAAAAATTACTTCATTTCAAATATACTTTGAGTAAAAGTTACTTAGTTACTTTCAATTAAAAAAAAAAAAAAAAATACAGTAAAAATGCAGGTTTTTTCATAATGTTGCTGCACATAAATGCAGTCCTAAATAGACATAAACTGCGATAAACTAAATGTGACGCACTACCATTTAATTCCTCAAGGAGCTGAAGATATATGGGATAATGAATCTAGGACAGGGGTCGGCAACCCGCGGCTCCAGAGCCGCATGTGGCTCTTTCATCGTTCTGTCGTGACTCCCTGTGACTTTGGAAAATAATAATGATTCAATTCAATTCAATTTATTTTTGTATAGCCCAAAATCACAACAAGAGTTATCTCGGCGGACTTCACAAAATTGTTGATTAATAAAGCAGAAGAAACATTCATAAAACAAAAATACAGAATGTTCAACAACAAGCAGGCAAATGGATGATTGTCCCAGCATCTCCTGTCCTTAGACCCTCCTTCTCGGCAAGGAAAAACTCCAAAAAACCCAATGGGAAAACGGAGAAACCTCGAGGAGAACCACAGTGAAGGAGAGATCCTACTCCTAAGGACGGACAGGCAGATGAAACTACTAATCTAGCAGGACGAGGACAGTTAATCCAGGATAGGGAAGGAGAGGAGGGGTCCAGGTCCTCGACACTAGGGGGCAGCAGTGGTCCAAACTGGAACAGCAGCATCTGAAACCGTTACACTCCCCAAAAGGGGAGAGGGACAGGGACAACATGTGAATAGCAAAGAACAGACTACGAATGAACTAGTAATTGAATATTCTTAACAGTAGGAGGAGAAAAAGTAGGAGAAACCAGAGGACAGTGCTCAAGATGCCATACTTTCCCCAGTAATATATCTCCTAGAGCAGCTTAACTAGGCCTATGGGTTTAGTTTCTGTTCCTAACTGACCTGACCATAAGCTAATTCAAAGAGGAACGTTTTGAGCCTAATCTTAAATGTAGAGACTGTGTCAGCTTCTTTGACATGAGCAGGGAGCTGATTCCACAACAAGGGTGCTTGGTACCTAAAAGCTCTACCTCCTAAAGTACTTTTAGCGACTCTAGGAACCACCAATAGTGCAGCATTTTGAGAGCGGAGTGAACGGTTAGGATGATAAGGTACAATTTCATCTTTAATGTAGGAAGGGGCCATTTCATTTACAGCTTTATAGGTTAGAAGAAGAATTTTAAATTTTACTCTAAACTCAACCGGAAGCCAATGAAGATTTTTTAATACTGGAGTAATGTGCTCTCGTTTTTTAGTACCTGTTAGTACTCTTGCTGCTGCATTTTGAACCAATTGAAGGCTTTTTATAGAGCTTTTAGGGCAAGCTGCAAGCAGGGAGTTACAGTAGTCTAACCTCGAAGTGACAAAAGCATGGACAAGTTTTTCAGCATCATTTTTTGGCAGTACATTTCTAATTTTGGCTATATTGCGTAAATGAAAATAAGCCGTTTTACAGACATGGCTTATGTGTGCTTTAAATGAGAGCTCTTGATCAAATAGGACTCCAAGATTTCTTACAGTGGAGCTGGAGGCTACACTGACATTGTCCAATGTGATTATCTGCTCAGTTAGAGAGTCAAACTTTACATCGAGCCCAGCTGCAGGCCGGGACAAAACCACAATAGAGTCTCGTAGATGTTTAGGGCCTAATAGAATGACTTCAGTTTTTTCAGGGTTAAGAAGTAAATAATTAAAGGTCATCCATGTTTTTATGTCCCTCACACAGTCACTAAGCCTTTCAATTTGATTAGTCTGATCAGGTTTCATTGATAGGTACAGCTGGGTGTCATCTGCATAACAGTGGAAATCGATACCGTGCTTTCGCATGATATTACCTAACGGTAGCATATAAAGGGTAAACAGAACTGGACCCAGAACTGAATCCTGTGGCACACCGTAGGCTACTTTAGAGCACTGTGAGGAGCTCTGGTTTACATTTACAAACTGGTACCTATCGGATAAATAGGATTTAAACCAGCTGAGGGCAGTTCCTCTGATGCCCACATCACATTCCAACCTCTGCAGTAGAATGTTGTGGTCGACTGTGTCAAAAGCTGCGCTGAGGTCCAACAGAACCAGTATTGAGACCTGACCATTGTCAGCAGCCAATAATAAATAATTTGTTACTTTAACCAGGGCTGTCTCAGTGCTATGATGAGCTCTGAATCCAGATTGAAATTTTTCAAATAAATTATTTTCATGCAGATGACGACAAAGCTGTTTAATTACAATTCTCTCCAGAATTTTAGAAATAAACGGAAGATTTGAAATAGGTCTGTAATTGGCTAAGAGGTCAGGATCAAGATTAGGCTTTTTTAGGAGCGGCTTAATTACTGCATATTTAAAAGACTGAGGCACGTAACCACTTTCCAGTGAAGTATTTATTATATTAAGAATAGGATCAATAATTAGAGGGAGAATTTCTTTGAAAAGTCTACTTGGGATTGGGTCTAACATACAAGTTGAGGATTTAGAGGACATAAAGGCAGAAGTTAATTCTGCATGATTTAGAGTAGCAAACTTCTCAAAAACTGGACCAAGTGAGGATAATTCAGATCCCACCAAAACTGAACATGAGTTTATTAATTGAGACCCTACTCTTACAGCTTGAACTTGCTCAGAATTAAAAGTAGGGGCAATTTCATTTATTTTATCTCTTATAGTAATGATCTTATTATTAAAAAATGTCAGGAAATCCTCAGAACTGAGGGTAATTGGGATTGAAGGTTCTACTGCACTGTGGCAGTTTGTCAGCCTGGCTACAGTGCTGAATAAGAACCTAGGATTATTTTTGTTTACTTCAATTAGATTGTAATAGTAACTGGTTTGGGCCCCACGCAACGCCTGCTTATAGGACAAAAGGCAGGTTTTCCATGCTTTTAAAGACTGCACTGAGTGTGCTTTACGGTAACTTTTCTCAATTCTCCTAACCTTTTGTTTGTGTGCACGCAATTTTTCATTATACCATGGAGCAGATCGCCTTGGCCTGACAACTTTCTGTTTTAGTGGAGCAACTGCATCAAGGGCAGTTTTCAAAGAATCCATGGTCTTATCAACAAATTGGTCACTTTTGATGGGATCTAAACCATGACATATCATTAAATATTGGCCCAATTATTTCTATGAAATTAGTAACAGCTTTTTCAGAAATTGTTCTTTTAGTTATTATTTTATTGTGGTGAACAGAGAAATCTTTAAGAATAAACTGAAAGGTAATCAAAAAATGATCAGATAATATAGGATTTTGTGGGAGGACTTTTAGATCACTGATCTCTATGCCATATGTTAGAACAAGATCCAATGTGTGCTTATGACTGTGTGTGGGCTGATTTACACTTAATGAGTATTTAATTACATTGTATTTTTATTTTAGTTTGTTCATTTTTAAATGTAAATCTAAAATTGTAGATAATGGTACTCTTGTAACATTTAAATAAAACGTTTTTAATATTTTTGTCGCTCAAAACATGCGTCAAAGCCGCTGATGTGCGCCACCCGCACACACTGGCAGCCCGGACTTACCGGCACCTACATCAGCAGTATGATTTTCGGCCCAATGATGGATAAATCCAAGAAAAGAAAAGTTTCTGAAGAAAACAGAACGCTTAATGCTACGTGGGCAGATTCATTTGCTTTCACGGCTGATGAGACTGGTACACGCGGTACACGCGATAAAATGATGACGGAACACAGAAGCAGACGCATTTTTAGGTTCGCTGCGGGTGGATAATTTAAGTTTGGATTTTTATTTCCTACGAGGAGGACTCAAATAATAATGTGTTTAATGCAGCTTTGCGCACATTTGTTTACGTTATACAGAAGCGAAACTTAAAACCACATGGCTAATTTGCATAAACTATAAGTGCTGAAAAAACAGCTGCTCCTTGTGCCCCTGATGCGGTCAGCTTCTGTCGGACTAAAGGGCAGGACTCAGTGGAATATGCGTGTTCTTTCTGTGACTGAGGGATGTTCTGCCTATGGTGAGTCTGTTCTGTGCTTCTATCGCGTTGGAGATGGTTCATGTTAAACTTTTCAGAGATTATACGTGTGCAGGTCGTACGTGTGCAGCGCAGTTCTTTATTTCACTCATGCACTTTATTTATGTTGCTACTGTTGTGATGAAAAGACTGAAAGGTGTAAATAATTCTCTTAAGACTCGCTCTTATGAGCTGTAGTGGAGGATGGTGCTTGTTGTAGTCTGTTTTCTGGGAGTTGTAGTTTTGCCTGTAGTTCCCCTGGTTAGCGCTGGTTTAGATGTCAAAAGGGTTTTGTGGCTCCGGGTGTTTTCTTTTCTGTGGGAGACGGTCCAAATGGCTCTTTGAGTATTTAAGGTTGCCGACCCCTGATCTAGGAGCTGTTGAATAAGATAAGATAAGATAATCCTTTGTTGGCAGTTGCGCAAAACCCGACACAAGCCAATGTTATTCTGTGGTGAGCGCTCGGCTGCCGCCAGGATATCACAGAAAAATCTAGTAAATTAACTGTCCATTAACTGTCGATGTTGTGTAGTCTAGTCATGTAGCATCGCTCTTCATATCTAAAACCATCATAACGTCCATTTCGTTTAACGGTACATTTAGCGAACATGCAAAGCTTTGCATTCTCAACCAATCCATAGCCACTTTTGATGGACTAGCACTGTCCACTCGAAACTAGTCCAGGCAATAACCCATGAACTATCCTATAGCCAACATAAATTAAGATGATTTATTAAGAGACCAATCGCAAACTAAAGTCCTGCATTCTTATTATTTCTGACTGTCCTCTAAAGCCAATTTTAAACGTGAGGTGATTTCCCAACTCTCGGCTACTTCACTTGAAACGTTAGTGATCAGGATGGAAAATAATTGATATCATGAAGCCAGATTGTGTTAACCAAACAACAATAAATATACCGTTTGGGTACAACAGGCAAAACATATAGGCCTATATTTGTAGCCTACTTACCACCACATGCTTTCGTAGATTCATGTTGAGGTTTGGCGGGGCAGACACATTTTACATTGCATGATTATGTTGCTGCCTTTTTTGCTTTTAAACGCGAATAGGTCATCGAGGTTTGGCCAAGGGTTTCTATGGCTTTTCTCTCCAGAATTTAATGCATCTTCTTCTGGTCCTTCATCTTCCATGACCTCCATATCTGGCTCCGCACTAACCATCTTGTTCCAACACCTTGATTCAGATTGTGAAACAATGGAATTGCCGCACGCAAACCCGCGCAATGCAATTTCCTTTCAGTTCCGGCAGATTATTTTCCCCC